>CM040127.1:106924586-107395830 GCA_022559845.1 Amorphophallus konjac
AATGTAACCCTGCTGTCAAGGGATTTGGTCTGTGTTTAATTTCATTAGTCTGGCTCTCCTCCGAGCTGAATGTATGCGCTCTGTTTGGATGAAATAGTTAATAAAAGGTGCTGAAGTTCGCCCTTTCTTTCTCTTTCTCCCTCTGCATTCGAGGTTTGCCATATTCGATAGCTACTGCAAACAAAGTAGATCCTGTCGCACATCCGTCTTTCAGATCTACATGGGTGTGTTTTTGCCGTATTTCTTTCCAACCTCGCAGCCACATTGAGAGCTTGAGATAGTTCATCTCATGGCTTCTCATTTGTGAAATGACGAGGGATACGTTTGAATCAGAACTCTCGAGGCTTCGTCTGTGATCCGGCACCCAGTGAGGCCCCAGAGGGAAAGCCATCTTCTCCTCAGATGATCCTTTCCAGAACCATCCCCAGTGTTCACCCTAAACCATGAATGAAACCCTTTTGAAACTCCACACGAAACTCCCCAAAACCTTGGGTAAAACACCTCAAAGTCCTTGAATAAACCCCCCTTTTAAAACCCCCGAAAACCCTCTAAAATCCTAAGCTCAGAAATCCCTTCAAACCTCACTGAAACTCTCATTTTCAGAACTCCTCCCAGCCTCCTGGCGCGGCCCTCCCTCGGCGTGAGTCCCGCGCCGAGTGCTACCCGCGCCGGTTGGTGTCTTCCCATCGCGCCGAGACCCACCTTCCTCGTCGCGCTGAGTTCCATCCATGCCGATAGCCTTGTGCTGATACTCTCAACAGTTCTGAGCCTTACCACCCCTGGTCACAAAACCCTATCACTATGAGGAGAAATAGTATCTTTCACTCAACCCTCATGGAAGCTAAATCGATGGGGTTAACTCCCCCCACATTCTGCCACCCCGCGAAGTCATGCAGTTTTGCCATTGCATGTTCTCGGTTGGCTATCTAGGGGATATTAACAAATCCCACGATGAGTGGACACTGTCGCATAGGATTGCGATCCTTTTGGATCCCGGGCTACGCTCGTCTCTCCTTTGGCTTCCATCCCGGCATTCCGTGGGTGGATGACCTATACTTCCCTTTTGGCATAACCCAAAATAAAGGGAGATGCTGCCGAAATTCATTCACGATCCTTAATTTATCTTATAGTGTGATATTTTCACTAAATCAATGATTCTACCCCCGACTATGGCAGAGACCCGAGGCAGTCTATCTCACGGTCCTTTGCCCACTTTAAAGGGGGGAAACATAATCATTAGAGTCATATGGTCTCCCTAGACCTTCAGTGGGTGAGTCTACCCTCACTCTTCACCCTACCCAAATACCACCAATGACAAATCCATAAAACTCCTACTCAACATAAGAGGGTCCCCGTCAATCTCGTAAAGCCTTCAAAATACCTAAAACCTAAAGAAACCCCTATTGTCGGCGCCATATAACCTCTCGGCACAGCCCTCTCTCAGGCGCCAGTTCCACGTCGGGTGATTGGCGCACCGAGATGCTGGTCGTGCCGACCACATGCCATGCCGATGCCCCCTTTTGTGCTCACTGTCGCGACGGTTTGCCTTCGCGTCGGGACCCCATTTATGCCGGTTCGTCTTAACAACGGCTACCACTCAAAGAGCCAACTTCCCAGTGACCTTACTGAGTCTAAAACTAGTCTAAACCCGATATCTTAACCCCCGTTGGCTGTCATGTCAGCCTTCATCATATCGTGAGGGGGAAATCATGGTTCTTCATCCAAGTCTAAGGGAGCTAAATTAATGGGGTTTTAACCCATGTTATACCATTTGACCGCCAAGTTTCTTTTCTAACCCTGCTGACCCTTGGAGTCCTGCCACTGCATGTCCTCTAATGGTCTCTAAAGGGAATATCAATAAACACCATGACAGTGGACATTGTCCCGTCACCCTTAGATCCTTCTAGATCTCGGGCTACGCCCATCATTCCTTTGGCTTCCATCCCGGCATTCCGTGGACGGATGACCTATGTCCCCACTTGGCATAGACCAAGATAAGGGGATATGCTGTCGGATTTATGCCATGCATTATTACCACGTCTTGTGTCGCATGGTTCTCTATGCATATTTCACATCCTGTTAGCGAAGTTAGCATCATAGTCTTATCTTGTTTTGCTCTCAAGGCATCCTTTCTTGGCAACTAATCAAGGGTGGTCATCTTTCCTAGAGGACGTAATTAACGTCATAACATTTATGGTATGACAGACTCTGGGTCCCGACACGAATATCACAATTGACTTATCGAGTCAGATCGAGTGCAAAATAAACTATCACGCCAGTGACTGGCACGCCTAGTCAATAAACCAAATAAATAAGCAAAACAAATAAAATAAATAAATAAATGAAAGGATAAATAAAATCCAACCCCACAAGTCTGGCATGCCCGGTTGGACTAAGTCTCCCTTCATCTCTTTGCCAAGAGAGGATGCCTTCGGGGGCTTCCCCCAAGAATACTGACTGTTTGTCTCAGGTGAACAATGATGTCATTGGGACTCATAGGTCTTGACTTCGGCCCCGCGATCATCACCGGCCACGCTGAACACGGGTACCTGGCGGTGACCATGATTTTCAGCTCCTTCCCACAAGCTGTAGGCTTCCCCAACTTCTTGGGGTTGGCCTTTGCCGACATGCTGCAGACGGAGTCCTCAGAGCCCACAAAGAAGAAGGCTACAGAGAAGGCGAGGGCTCGGAGGCTCGACACTGTGCTGGCTCGCCTATGAGCCCGAATCAAGTCGCCAAGTGCATGGTGCATCATATTGCCCACGGGGCCCGCCCCGTTCCTGCCAAGAGTTTCGGGAAGCACTAACACCGGAACCCCCGAAGAAAGACTGATGCTGCTGTGACCAGACATCTCTCCGTGTCCGGCAAGTCTATGCTGGTCGATGGTCTCTGCGTCTTTCTGGATTGACGTAAGGCTCGAGTGAGCCCGGACCGGGTGATCCCTGCCGTGCCAGTCTACAACTCCTATCAGGCTCTTTCTGGAAGAAGAGCTAAGGAGGAAGAAGTCGGCCGCCATGGCCAGAAAAGGTTGGCTCCCGAGCCAAGAAGATTCAAACAGGTTTGGGTCCCCAAAAGGGTCTAGCCTGTCTACCAAGTTGCACCAGCCCAGTACTGCTTCAGATTCATCGGAGCAGAGGAGAACAAGAAGAGGGGCCTTGCCCCGAGGAAGGAAGAGACGGTCGTGGACCCTCCACGCCATGAAAGCTTTAGGGCCTGCGCCCGACAGGCCAACATCCCTGTCGCGGGAAGAAGATTTCATCAAACTGTCAAAAGAGCTCGGCTTGCTTATGTCCCTCCAATGGGAGGTCGAAAACTATCCCCGACCCTGCATCTGGGCCGAGCGCAAGAAGAAATGACCAATATGGTCAGGATCTATTTTAGGGGATTGGGTAACCCCTCCTTGGGCCAACAACGGTTGTTACAGGCAGCCGTGGCTGAAGAAGAGCACTACTCATCAATGGCAGTGGAAGAAGAAGGAGACAGAAGAATGACGTCATCAGTCGATGGCAACGGGTATGAAGACGGCTTGGATATTCAAGCCGATGAAGCTACTCCTCACCAGGAGGAAAGGGGAAGGGTCTCTGTATTTGAAAGGCTCACCTTCCTAGAGAAAGCAAGAAGGAGGGTTTGCAGACAGAGAAGAAGGATGCAGATTCTCACCTGCAACATGGCTTGGGTGTCTGGCCACTATGGAATGTTGGGTTAGATGGACGCAGTCTATCTCCACAGATTGTGGATCTAGAGGGGGGTGAATAGATCAACTTGCCTAATTTAAAACTATTGTAAGTTCTAAAGCGGAATTTAGGCAAACGTCAGTTAAGCTAAACAAAGGATGCTAAACGAAAGGTTGAAAGCTAGACATGAGCATAAGCGATGCAGTCAAATAAGCTAAGCAAGAATTTCTCATCGCACACAGATCACACAAAAACACAAACACACTGCACACACAATTTTTAGGTGGTTCGGTCAACGACCTACGTCCACCCCACACTCAACCGAGTATGGCTTCCTGCTGCGCAGCACAGCTTGCGTCCACTGGGCTTTACAGCTTGGCCAAACAACCCGTTGATACACAGCTTCGCTGGGCACTACAGCTTGCCGACCAGAGGATCTAATCCTCTGCAACCGCTAGGGAAATACAGCTTAACCCGTCCAGTGGAGACCACCACTGCAAGACCGCTGACACACAGCTTGAAGAAACAGCATTCGGAAATGAAAGACAGAATCAAAATGAAAATAGAAAAGCTCAAAAAAAAATAATGTAGCTCTAAGAGCAAAGCTCAGCTCTGGTTTTGAACCACGAGACTGAGATACAACCACTCTCACTCTCACTCTCTCTCAACTCTCTCTCAACTCAATCTCTCTCGATCTCTTCCTCTCTCTTTTTCTCCTTCTTCTCTTCTTATTCTTCTTCTTCTCTGTATCTTCTTCTTCTCTCTTTTCTCTCTGTGGATCGAAGGCTCACTGCTGTATAGACTTTCTCTTCTTTTCTTTCGATCAACCTTCATCTGTGGACGAAGGCTTCAATATATAGCAGCAACAGGTGGATAAGGTACAGAATGCGTGTGCCTCCCACACTCAATCCAGAACCTTCTTTCCACGTGCCCTTATAGCATTGGTTCCTTTAGTATTGGATCACGTGTAGCCCAGACACTGGGGAATATTCTTCCTCGGACCACCTTCTTCTTTCTGTTTTTCTTCTTCTCCTACAAAGAGATTAAAACCATTAAACTCAGGCCCACAAAAACTAAAACTGCATGAGGTATGTGATAGCAATACGAGATGCACTATACTGAGAACGACACGAGATACACAAGGTGACTACAGCACGAAATAAAGAGAGAACGACACGAGGTACCACAGTAAGAAGGCTATCACTACAACGAGAACGACACGAGGTCAGATGAAAACAGCACGAGGTGAGAAGGAAATAACACGGAGTAAAACGGTAGTAAAACACGCGATCAGAGGAAACCTTGACAAAGATAGAAAGAAGCAACACGAAGACATAAACAAAAATGACACGAATACAAAAGACTCGAAGACATAGGGGTGACACAGATGGAGCGACACGAGGTGGCACAGAAAGTAGCACGAGGTGCTGCAGTGTTCAGCACGCAATGGAACAACTAACGACACGAAGATGAGGACAACACGGACTGAAACCAACTCGAAGATGAAAAATAGAACCCTACACGAAGTGTGGTCACAAAGCAAAAAGGACACGGGGTCTAAGAAAAACAACATGAAGACAGAAGACAGGAACGGCTACAACGACACGTGATAAAACAGTGAAAGCATGAAAACGTCTCGAGTAGCTACAGTAAATGATACGAGAATAAGACTCGAAGATAGACGATGTATAGAGTTCTCAGTTCACCCGTCAGTGTGTAGACTTGAACAGCATGAGGCACAGTATAGACATCAACTCTGCACATCGAATGTATGGACTTCAAGTGTGAAGACCATTGTAGAGACTTTGGTTTCGAAGATAATGTGCAGACATCGAGTTTGAAGACCAATGTCCAGACTTCAAGTAACAGTGTGGATGTACAGACTTGATGGAGCGAAGCAATGTGTAGACTTGAAGCTCCTGATGGGTGTATAGACTTCAAATATCAAGATGCTAAGGAAGACGGACAAAGTACAGACTTGCTATAACAGACCAAAGTACAGACTCTGAGATTCAAGGCCAACGGCTGTACAGACTTAGAATATTAAGACTGATGTCCAGACTTCAAACGTTAACGCTGTACACACTTAACCAATTCAATTGAGATGCAGTGTGTGGACTTCATCTTGAGCGAAATGTAAGTGAAGAATGTATAGACTCAAGAGAGTAAGAAATTGCAGACAGCAGTGTATTAAATGCAAAGAACACATAGTCAATCTGATAGAGCAGTTTCATCAAATCAAAAATAGTTACCAATCAATCAAAACAATGGTGTTGCCAATGAAATAAAGCAAGTGTCAACATCATCAATCATAGAGGGGTCACAACAATCTCCCCCTTTTTGATGATGGCAACCCTATATGAAGTAGAAGAGCAACATCCTGTCATATAGATATATGTTTGATGAAAGACATGATGTGTTATGCAGATTGACATGCAGATGCTATGAAGGCATGCAACTAACTGCCTCAAACTCTCCCTTGGAATGAATTCAGAATTGACACAGATATGTATTCTCCCTCTAGACATCCCCTAGACAATATTCTCCCCCTTTGCCATCAACAAAGAGGAGGGAAAAGTTAAATACAATGGAGGAATCAAGAGAAGAGCTGACTGGCATTTTGAACAGGTAGTTCATGAATAAGCATTCTAAAGCATAGAGTCTTCAGTCATATGAAATTAGAAACTGCTGTCAGAAAGAGTTCTGGTTTAAAGATGATAAAACTTGGAGTTCATGCACTACAAGCAATAGATAAGGTCACTGTGCATGATAAAACATAAACCAGAATCATATTTGCATGAAAGATTCAGCTTCATAATATCTTACTTTCATAGTCTCATAAAAATATTGAGAGAAATCAAGTCATGTATTGAAGCTAAACAAATTGACACTCATGAACTTTTCTTTTGAAGGAGCAGCATTATCAATATTAGATTATATTGAGCATTCAGGTACCACAAGTCTTTCTGCGTAAGGGTATACGTTTATAAGACGCCAATACCCCTAGATACTCAGCAAGATGGACCATTCTGCATATGATCAAATTCAACAGAACTGAGTTACACCTTTTTGTGTGAGGGTACACGTTTATCAGACGCCAGTTATCCCCAGGTACTTAGTGAAACCAGCCTGCTGTTTTGAACATTTTAAACAGAGATAGCTGATACACTTCATGACATGAGTGTGGTCCACTTCTTTGATGGATCACTCAGTTTCTCAGTGATTTATCAGTCATTGCTCTGCCAATATTGATTTTCAATGATTTTCAATGTTTTCAATAGCTTTCTTAGCTGTCCTTTTTTATGTTTCAGAATGACTTGTTCAAGAACAATACACATACTTAACCTTTCTAACATGATTTCAGATGAGTTTTCAGATTTCAGATATGATTAGCTTTGTCTAACATGAAATAAGAAAGAGGTTGAGAGTTTTATCAATTTTCAACTTTCTTATATACTGATTGCAATCTTTAAACTCCAACCATTATAAGATTTAAACCATTACATCAGTCTTTGAACAATTCAAATTCTTATAAATGAAGAAGTCCATTTTCTACTGCTTAGAAATCAGAACTGACCAACAGATTGCCATAATGTCAGAGACAAGTATTCAGAATTAAAGGTTGAATGACTTCAAGAAGGTTGAAACCACTCTGAATTTCTAGCAATACTCCCCCTGTCTGTATGCATGCAACATGGCAAGAATTAATTGAGAGAGAGCTTATGCATAGGTCATGAATGAATGATTTGCAAAGATATGCAAAGACTCGACAAGCTCCCCCTGAATATATGCAATACAGGACAGTTCTACATCCGCATTCACATCCACATGTTTTATCCAAGCAATCAAAAATAAGTCCACATCAGAGATTTTATTCACAGCAATTAAACAATCATTCATCATGCTGAAATTTACATAAGCCAAGTTCTCTTCTAAGAAACTTAAATTTTTCATTCGCAAGAGGCTTAGTAAAAATATCAGCAATTTATTTTTCAGTTTCTATGAAGTTCATTTCAATCTCCTTTTTATTTACAGCATCTCTAAGAAAATGATGTTTTATCTCTATATGCTTAGTCCTAGAATGGTGAACATGATTTTTAGCAAGGCATATAGCACTAGTATTATCACATAAAAGTGGAATGCATCCCAGATTTATCTGATAATCCGCCAGTTGGTGCTTAATCCAAAGTACTTAGGCTGCATAATTATATGCTGCAACATACTCAGCTTCAGCTGTGGATAATGCTACAGTGTGTTGCTTCTTAGATGCCCAAGACACTAGACAGCCACCAAGGAATTGACAGTAGCCACTAGTACTTTTTCTATCTACTCGACACCCAGCATAGTCTGCATCAGTGTAGGCTAGAAGCTCTAACTCACACTTAGCAGGATACCAGAGACCTAGTTCTTGGGTGCCTAGTAAATACCTAAAAATCCTTTTCACAGCTTTAAAGTGAGTTTCTTTAGGATTGGCCTGAAATCTAGAGCATAAACACACAGCAAATTGTATATCAGGCCTAGACGCTATAAGATAGAGAAGAGATCCGATCATACCTCTGTATAGCCTTTGGTCCACATGTTTACCTTTAGAATCTTCATCCAAACTGGTTGATGTACCCATTGGAGTGGCTATTTTCTTGAGGTTGTCCATTTTGTACTTCTTCAATAAGTTCTTTACATACTTGGACTGAGAGATGAAGATGCCATCTTCTGTTTGTGTAACCTGCAGTCCAAGAAATAGTTTGAGCTCACCCATTGAGCTCATTTCAAATTCATCAGTCATAATTTGAGAGAATTCCTCACACAATTTGGGGTTAGTTGACCCAAACACAATGTCATCCACATAAATCTGAATGATAAGAATATCTGGATGGCTTACCTTGGTAAACAATGTTTGATCAACTATACCTCTTGTGAAGTTCTTGTCGGTGAGGAATTTGCTCAACCTGTCATACCAAGCTCTAGGAGCTTGCTTTAAACCATAGAGAGCTTTATTGAGCTTGTAAACATGATTAGGGAAATCTAAACATTCAAACCCAGGAGGCTGTCTCACATATACATCCTCATTAATTTCCCCATTTAGAAAAGTAGATTTCACATCCATCTGCTGAAGGTTTATTCCTAGGGAACATGCATAACCCAATAAAATTCTTATTGCTACTAACCTAGCTACAGGGGCAAAAGACTCTTCAAAGTCTATACCAAATTCCTGATTGTACCCCTGAGCTACAAGTCTGGCTTTATTTTTAATAATATTCCCCGTTTCATCAGTTTTGTTTCTAAATACCCATTTAGTCCCTATGACTGTTTCATGATCAGGAGGTGGAACCAAATGCCACACCTTATTCTTGTCAAACTGATTGAGCTCCTCATGCATGGCATTAATCCAATGCACATTTTGGATAGCACAGTCAATGGACTTGGGTTCTATGTTTGAAACAAAAGCATAAGCATTCAGTTCATGTTGAATTCTTAAGTGGCCTCTAATCCTAGGGGGATCATTCAGATTTCCAATGACATTATCTACAGGATGATCCTTGAGATATCTAATATTTGCAATTGGACTATCATGAACTTGATTTACCTCCCCTGAACTGTAGGTTCCTCTTCATTAAGCTCTTTATGTTCTTCTTCATCCTCGGATTTGTCTGCAGGATCTCCTTCCTTCAGAATTTCTCCATTGTTTTCATTCCTGCATTGACTAACATTAGAATTTGCCAAGGATTCATCAAAAACTATGTGTGGAGATTCTTCAACAGTTTTAGAGTTCAGATTGTACACTCTGTATGCTCAGGTGTTTTCAGAATAGCCAAGAAAAATTCTTGGTTCTCCTTTAGGTTCAAATTTATCAAGGTCCTTTTTATCATTTATGTGAATGAAACATTTACAACCAAAAACCTTGAAGTGAGCAATAGAAGGTTTCTTACCTTTTAATATCTCATATGATGTTTGCTGGGTAGAAGGTCTTACCATGGCTCTGTTAATTACATAACAGGCAGTGTTCACTGCTTCAGCCCAAAATTTCCTTGGTAGACCACTTTCAACAAGAAGTGTACGACCCATTTTCACTAGGGTTCTGTTCCTTCTCTCCACAACTCTATTCTGCTCAGGTGTCCTTGGTGAGGAGTACCTGTGGTTGATTCCATTCGACCTGCAGAATTCATCAAATTGTGAGTTTTCAAACTCACCTCCATGATCAGACAATATTTTTTCAATTTTCTGAGTTGTTTTAACATAGAACTCCTGAAATTCTGAGAAAGCATCACTCTTATTAGATAAGAAATAAACCCAAGTATACCTAGAAAAGTCATCTACCATGACAAACCCATACCTCCTCCCTGATAGGCTGACAGCTCTAGTTGGCCCAAAAAGGTCCATATGTATCAGCTCATTGGGTTTGGAAGACAGATTTTCAGTTCTAGACTTAAATGATTTTCTAGTTATCTTTGATTGGGTGCATGCATCACAGATTTTATTTTCTTTCTTGAATGAGACTTCAGGAAGTCCTCTAACCATGCCATGCTTATTTAATTTGTGCAAAACAGTGTAGCTAGCATGACCTAACCTACGATGCCATAAAAATGCTATGTCTTCTCTACTGGCAGTAAGGCAAAGGTTAGTGTGTTGGATGTTATCTAAATTTATCATGTAAGTATTATTTATTCTTTTTCCAGTAAATTTGACAATATCAGAATCAGGTTCAAAAATCTTGCAGCATTGAGAATTAAATAGAACATTGTAACCTTTATCACATAACTGGCTGATGCTAAGTAGATTATAGGCTAACCCTTCAACCAGCATAACATCATCAATGCAGCAGGTAGAACACTTACCTACCTTACCTGATCCGATAATCCTACCCTTTGTGTTGCTTTCAAAGGTGACAAGGCCTTCTACTTTCTCAGTCAGTATGCAAAATTTGGCCTTATCTCCTGTCATATGCCTGGAGCAGCCGCTATCCATGTACCACAAGTTGTTCTTGGCTGCCAGGCATACCTGCATACACAATTAGGTAGAGAAGTTTGGAACCCAAGACTGATTGGGCTCCAATGTAACTGAACTAGCAGCAAAGCAGGAGAGCAATTGTTTCGGAATCCACATTTGTTTAAATGAATTTTGTTCAGTGGATCCTACATATTTTCTTCTGTTGTTGTTCCTTTTCTTTTTATTGTTCTCTTTCTTGTTGGCAGCAGCATGATTATTGACAGTGTTGTTATTTCTGTGCCATTTCCTTGGCCAGGGTGTGTTCACAAAATTTTGGCCATAGTTGTTCCTGGGTTGGCTATGAAAATATTGATTTCTAGATGTCCAGTAACCATACCCATTTACCCAATTTCTACTGTAAGGTCTTTGATATTGAGCACCCTGGTGTGCAAGACCTGTAAACTTATCCTGAGTTCTAGACCAATTTGACCTATAGAAGTAGGTTGGCTGTGCATTGTAGTGGGTCTGAGCTCTGGATTGATAAAAATAATTGGGTTGACTCCTAGCAGCACTTTATCTCCCATGTACTTTGGACCCTGCTGACCTATACACAAGTTTGTATTGGGTCTTCTTAAGAGGTGGAGGTGTTGGTGGAGACTGGGTTACCTTGACCTGGGGTTTACCAGACTGTGTAGGTTGACCCCTAACCTGAGTCTGAGCCCTAGGATTCTTCTTAGATGTGCTAGCTCTACTAGGCTCATTAACTTTTCGTTTGCCCTTCTCCTCAGCACTGGGCTTTTTCAGATTAGCAGTTTTGTTCATCAAATTTGTTGAGTTCATGCTAATTAGAGGTCCCTTTTCCTTTTGAGCAACAAATGAAATTATTTTCATTCCGAATGTTTTTGTTGCACTAGAATTAAAACCTAGGCCCTCTTTTCTGAAATTAACCTTTGACCCTAACAAAGCATTTAAGTTATCTGTTCCTTGGGTCATTTTCTCAATGGTCTTCATTTTATCCTCATTATCTTTCTGAAGTTCATCAATAGCCTTTTTCAGCTCGTTGTTGACATTGAGGACAGCTTCATATTTTTCAGAGATAATTTTGACTTCACTTTCACATTTCTGAATCTTCAGCTTCCATTCATCAATTTCATCTTCAAGCCTTAGATTCTCTTCCTTAGAAGCTTTTAACTCATTTTTGATTTTATCTTCTTCAGAACATGTGAGTTTCAATTCATCAATCTCAGATTCCAAACATGCAATTTTATCAGTTAGTGTTTTATCATTTTGCATGGAATTGATTTTTCTTCTAAGATGCCTATTCTCTTTTCTAATATCATCAGCTCTATCAGCTATTTCATGATAAGCATCTACCCAATCAGCAATTGTGAAGTTTTCAAATCTAGTGATTATCTCATCTGTATCCTCCTCTCTATCTTCGGAGGTTGTTGCCATAAGGCAAATGGGCTGTTCAGATTCGGCTTCACTATCTGAGCTGCTGCTGAAAGAGCCTTCATCTTCATCACTCCATGTGGTGATCATAGCTCTTCCCTTTTTGGTTTTCTTCTTTGACCTGTCCTTATGTTTCTGATTATCTGGACAGTCAATTTTTAGATGCCCTGGTTTCCTGCATTGATAACAGACATTAGCTTCAATTTTCTTTGCAGGTGTAGATTTATACCTTTTATCCTTTTGGCCATCACTGTATTTCTTCTGACCGAACCGTCCTGCTCCCTTTATGAGAAATCGCCTGAACTCTCTAGTCATCATGGCTATTTCAGATCGAGTCACATCTTCTTCTTCATTTAGGCTCTCCTCTGATGATGAAGAGCTGCTGGAGCTGGATTTTGTTGTTTTGCTGGAACTAGCCTTCAGCGCTATCGGCTTCTTCTTCCTCTCGGCTTCATCTGTCCTTGCAAGTTTATCTCATATGCCATTAGTGAGCCAATCAGCTCATCAGCTTTAGTATTACGCAAGTCCCTTGACTCCTCCATCACTGTTGCTTTGGTGTGCCAAATGGAGTCAGGAGCGCAGAATTTTCCTCACTACATCTATACTCTGTCTGAGGTTTCCCAAAACCTCTGAGGCCATTGGTTATGACAGTCAGCCGAGCGTACATTTCGCTGATGGACTCGTTCTGCTTCATCTTGAAGGCTTCATACTCAGATACAAGAAGATTGGCCTTCTGCTCTCTTACTTGAGATGTACCTTCATGAATTACTTCCAGCGCATCCCACATCTTTAATTGATTTGCAAAGGCAGCAAACACAGAATTCTGTAGGACTTAATCGGCGATAACTAATCACATTAAGTCGAGGCACTAACTTAGCAGTGGACCGTTCTACACCGTCGCATCACATCACAGCAAGTACTGCAGACAAATCTCCAATCTAATCCAGCTAGGAGGATTGCTATTCTTCCAGTATGCGTAGACGAGTAGATTCGCCGGAAGATGCGCCGGTGTAGCCGAAAAGGAAGCTCCCTGCTTGCTGTGTTGGCTGACAGCCAGTCGCTGTGGGGGTCGTAGATCACGTTCTAGAATTCTGATGAAGTCGAGACCAGCTGAGAAATCTTCGTATCTAGAACCGGGATGCTTCAGAATTTTCTCGATTTCTTCGGCTGCAGTGGCTGGTCCAGGTCGAGCTTTGAACAAGGTGGCAGCTTCTGGCCGCAACAGCTACCTGACACGAACAGTGACTTGCAGAAGTTGTCCCGGCCGCTCCCAGATACCAAATCTCAAACCGTTGAAGTTGTTGGAACCGTGGACAAACCTTCTTTGTGGGAAAACTAGTGGGGAAGCCGTCTGATGTCGGGGTGGACTGGGGGATGCCAATGAGTGGCAGTAGGTCGCTGCAGGTTGTGGGAGGCAGACCCGTCCAGTTGAGGAAGAAAAACGAAAACTCTGACCTCCGAATGCCGAACGCAATTCCGCTTCCTGATCCTGGAAGAGGATAGGGTGTGGAAGAACTTTGATGAAGAACTCTTGGCCTGAATCCTCCGCCGTTTGTCGTGGTACAGCTTCAAATCAGGTTCAGGAACGCTGCAGAGGGAGCTCTGCGCAGTCGGGGAAGAACGACTCTCCCAGGCAGCCCCGAACTCGGAATGGGATGAGATCAACTCGCGTGCGAAGTCGACTTGACACCCTTTCCATCAATGTATGATCCGCCTTCAGACGTCACCGTATGAAGTCGTGGTGGCTTCTGCAAGTCGGACCTTCTTCTGCCACCTGCAGACTTAGGCCAAAGGAAGGGGAAAGTGGTGGAGCTAGGTTAAGGGAGTGGAGGTTAGCAATGGTGGGGGTGGTGGTGGTGATGGTAGATGGGGGAGGGGTGTTTAGGAATGGTGAGATGGGTGGATCAGGGGGTGTGGAGGTCCCAAGGGGGTGGAAGGGTGAGAGGGCCGCAGCTAGGAGATGGGAGGGATGGGTCGGCCAAGGCAAGGGTGGAGGCTAGGTGGAGGGGTTGGTGCGCAAGTTGTGGTGGGAGAGGGGTTTGAATGCCCAAGGGGTATGAATGAGGGTGTGTGGGAGTGGGAAGGTTGCTTGGGGGAGAGGGAAGGGTGCCTTGGAGGTGAGAATGGTGTATGGGGAAGTGAAGGGTTGCTTGGGAAGTGGAGGGAATTGATGGGGTATTAAGTGGCCTAGGGAAGGTGAAGGGGTGGAGGATGAGGTGGCAGCTAAGGTGGCAGGGGGAGGTGAAGGGGCTAGTTCGCCCAGAGGAGGAGGAAGAGAGAGAGTGGGGTTCGCCCCCTGGAGAGAGAAGAAGAGAGAGAGCTAGTGGGAGAGAGAGAGGAGCACTCAATTGGCAAATTTTCTTCAATATTTCATTAGCTCCAAATGGAGGGTTTGGGGCCCTATTTATAGGGAATCCCCAATTTACAATAAGTCTCTGCAAAATAGATAACTGACACAAGACTAGGGGAAGGAAAAGAGGAAGTGGGCCAAGCCCAAGGATTCGGGCCCAGAACCCACATGAAGACTACTAAACATAGGAAAATAAACACGTAACCTAGATACTGGACTCAAATAAAAGCAAATTACATCATAGTGACTCAAAATAAAGGTAACAAGTGCACAAAGATGATCCGCTAGGTGCTGCAGCGAGCGGTGAAGTGATGGAGCTCAGGACTGGATCTCGTCGGAGGGGAGGGAGGTCCCGAGCCAGAGGGAATCGTGAGTGATGCCCTCATCAATTCCCCCGGGCCGCGAAGAGCTCGACTCTGTCGAGTAGAGGTCCTCCCTGCTGTGATACTGCTCCAAGAGGTCGGGGTCCAACCGCTGGAGGTCCTCCCGACTCACCCAGGCGTCATCCGAAGGGGGCCGTCCCTTCCACCTGACCAGGTATCGCTCATACGCCTTGCTCCTCATGTTGGTGACCTGTTCATCTAATATCCGCTCCACTTTGTCACGCTGGTTTCTCAAGTTGGGTGGATCACTCTGGGGTGTGGGGGCGCTCTCAAGGGGTGGAGTAGACTGGATGTTCTCACTGGGTGTCACCGTGGGGCCCTTGTAGGGTACCAGGTCAGCCACATTGAATGTGGGACTTACTCCGTATTCTTCAGGGAGGTCTAACACATAAGCATTGGTGCCAAGTCGTCTCAGCACCTGGAAGGGCCAGCTCCACGAGACCTCAACTTTGATGTATTCCCAGGGAATAGCCTCTCAGTTCTCACCATCACAAAATCACCTATTTGGAATTCTTGGTGGCGGCGGTGGGAGTCAGCTGACTTCTTGTAAATCTCATTGCTCTTGTTGATGTTTTTGCGAATATCCTCATGCAACTCTCTAAGGTGTTGTGCAAAAGACTCAGCAGTGATGGACACCCTAGCATGCGGGGGTAGGGGAATGAGATCTGTTGGCTTCCTAGGCTTGTAGCCATGCACAGCTTCGAAGGGACTCATGCCTATGGACCTATTGGTGGAATTATTGTATGCAAACTCAGCTTGAGGTAGGATGAGATCCCAATTTCCAGGGCGGTCCTCAACAAGGCACCGCAAGAGATTCCCTAGGCTCCGATTGACGACTTCGGTCTGGCCATCGGTTTGAGGGTGATAGGCCGTGGAAAATTTAAGCAGGGTCCCCATTAGATGCCAGAGGGTCTTCCAAAAGTAACTGGTGAATTTGACGTCCCTATCTGAAATGATGGTCTTGGGCAGGCCATGGAGGCGGACCACCTCATCAAAGAACAGGCGGGCCACGTGGGAGGCATCTGAAGTTTTTGAACAAGGGATAAAATGAGCCATTTTTGAGAACCTATCCACCACGACATAGATGGAATCATGCTTCCTCTGGGTCCTAGGCAGGCCTAAGACGAAGTCCATACTCAAGTCCTGCCATGGTCGATCAGGGACAGGGAGAGGGGTGTATAAGCCAGTATTCTGCTTTACTTGTTTGGCTGTAGCACACGTACGACTTTGTCCCACAATTTTGGCTACATCCCTTTTGAGACTAGGCCAGTAGAACTGTCCTTCAACCAAGGCAATGGTTTTATGGACCCCAAAGTGTCCAGCCAGGCCTCCTGCATGTAACTCCCAGACTAACAAATCCCGCAGTGAGGTTCGAGGTATGCACAGCTTATGGCCTTTGAAAATGAACCCATCCTCTAGGATAAAACTTTGGTGCTCCTGGAGTGGTTGGGTGGTCAAGATGGTATGGACAGGCCCAAAGTCAGGGCAATTCGGGTATTCTTCCTTGATCCTTTCAAACCCTATGACCTCTACCCGAATGGTAGCTAGCAAGGAGATTCTTCTACTGAGTGCATCCGCGGCACGATTCTCGCTTCCAGCCTTATGTTTGATCACAAAGGTGTAGGACTGGATATACTCGACCCACCGGGCATGCCTGGCATTCAGTTTCTGCTGGGAGTTGAGGTATTTTAAGGCCTCATGGTCAGAAAATATGACAAATTCTTTAGGTAAGAGATAATGTCTCCAATGCCGGAGGGATTGTACCATGACATAAAATTCCTTATCGTAGGTGGAGTATTTCATCCTGGCATCACACAACTTCTCACTAAAGTAGGCCACTGGGTGTCCTTCCTGGCTGAGGATTCCGCCAATTCCTACCCCAGAGGCATCACAAGTCACTTCAAAGACTTTGGAGAAATCAGGGAGGCATAAGACAGGGGCTTGGGTCATTCTTTCTTTGAGCTCCTGGAAAGCCCTAGATGCCGACTTGGTCCACACAAAGGTCCCCTTTTTAAGGCAGTCGGTGATAGGGGCTGTGACTGTGCTGAATCCACGGATGAATCTTCGGTAAAAGGTGGCTAAACCATGGAAGCTCCTGACCTCATGGAGGGTGCGGGGCTCCGGCCAGTCAAGGATAGCTCGGACCTTCTCGGGGTCCATGGACACTCCCTTAATGGAAACCACATACCCAAGGAAGGTAATGGACTCAGTCAGGAAGTGGCACTTTCCTGGGTTGGCATAGAGACTCTCTTCCCTAAGGATGGTGCAAACTTGCCTAAGGTGGTGGTAGTGGGCTTCCTTGGACTGGCTGTAGATGAGGATGTCATCAAAATAGACTACCAGGAAGACTCCAATGTAGGGCCTAAGGACCTCGGTCATAAGGCGCATAAAGGTGCTTGGGGCGTTAGAGAGCCCAAAAGGCATCACCAGCCATTCATAGAGTCCATCCTTGGTTTTAAAGGCAGTTTTCCATTCATCCCCGGGCCTTATTCTAACATGGTGGTAGCCACTCTTAAGGTCTATTTTTGAAAAAATGGTGGCTCCAGCTAGCATGTCTAGCATATCGTCAAGTCTAGGTATGGGGAACCTATATTTGACGGTAATCTTGTTGACGGCCCTACTATCGACACACATTCGCCATGTCCCATCTTTCTTTGGTGTGAGGAGGGCTGGGACAGCACAAGGACTTTTGCTAAGACGGAGGAAGCCTTTTCTAATGAGTTCCTCCACTTGCCTCCTCAATTCAGCATGCTCAGTGGGATTGAGGCGATAGTGGGGAAGGTTTGGGAGGGTGGCCCCTGGGACAAGGTCAATAGCATGCTGGACATCCCTCATGGGTGGCAGTCGATCGGGGAGCTCCTCGGGGAACACATCCTTGAATTCTTCTAGGAGAGGGTGTATCTCCACAGGATGAGGGTTGGAGGGGGTGGGTTCCCCTAGGCATATGACTACAGCGTATATGGGTGTCCCGAGGGCAACCTCTTCCTCGAGTTCTTGTCTAGTGATGAGGTGTAGGCCCTTGATGGTGCTCTTAGGGGTGGACTGTTGACTTGTTGGTTGGGTTGGGGGTAATGGGACCCCTGGGTTTTGAGGTGGTGTAGGGAGAGTTCCCTTGGGGGGTAGTTTCTTTCGGGGTGGGGAAGGGTTGAGGCGAATGGTCCTCCCCTCGTGTTCAAATGTGCATGTGTTTGTTTTCCCCTGGATGGTAGCATTGACATCATATATCCAAGGTCTCCCTAATAGGATGCTTCCTACAGCCATAGGTATGATGTCACACCATATTTGCCCTTGGTAGGATGAGAAGGTGATGGGGATAAGACAACATGTGTTGACGGGTAGGGAGTGGTTGTTTATCCATGACACACGGTATGGTTTGGGGTGGGGTGTTGGGGTAAGCCCTTGGAGCTTGATGGTGTCCGGGGACACGGCGTTGACACAACTCCCGTTGTCTAGGATGACCTTCCTAACATGGTCCCCGATTTTGATGAAGGTGTGGAAAATGGAAGTCCTCCGCCAGTCATCCTCTTTAGGTTGGGTAAGGGTGCACCTGATCACCCCTAGGTGGGTGGAGTGGGGGTCATCTTCTATACCTTCCTCAAAGACTTGCTCCTCGTATTCCTCTTCCCACCCTAAAGCAGCCTCGTATTCCTCAACAATATCCTCATGGGTTTCCTGGGGTGTGGTAGGTCCGCCTTCAATAACAAGGCTCGACATCCCCTTGGAAGGGCATTGGCTGGCTATGTGGCCATAACCATGGCACTGAAAACACTTAACTGTACTACTTCCTGGGGTCTTCCCTTTGGAGGCTTCCTCCCTTCGGGGAGGAGGGTTGGGTGGAGTGGCCTTTGTGGGGGTAGGATTGGTTGGCTGGGGGTAGGGCCGAGTGGGGGTTCCCCCACTGGGAGGAGGTGTTCTCAATAGGGGAGGGAGGTTGGGACGGGGCCCCGGGCCCTTGGGGGGGGCAAATCTTGGGTTCCTAGAAAACCTCTCTACATCACGGGCTATTTGATAGGCTACCTCAAGGCTATGAGCTTCCCTCATGAAAAGCTCCCGTTTGATGTGGGGAAGGAGACCATTCCTAAACAGGGATAAAGTGACGGCTGGCTCTTCGACGACACCACACCTTAAGAGGTATGAGTCAAATTTTTCTATATACTCTTCCACGGTCTTTCCCTCTTGGGTAAGGCCTTGCCACTCGTCAAGGAGGAGTTGGCTATAGGAATTGGGAAGGTATTTGTTTCTGAGTTGGGTTTTCATGTCAAGCCAAGTGTCAATGGGTTCCTCCCGCCTAATCCTCCTTTGGCTCTCTACCTTTAACCAATATGTCTTGGCTAGTTTGAGAAGGTGCATCTTGGCCAACCTAACCTTTCTCTCCTCGAACATTGGATACCAATCAAAGTATTGGTCCATGCCATGCTCCCATTCTTCATAGGCACTTGGGTTATGGGACCCGTCAAAATTCGGAGCATCTACCTTGATCATTCTTAAGAGGAAGTCATTCGGATCCTCTCGTGGTCGCCTCTCTTGGTACCGAGGTTGTGGGGCCCTCTCTTGCTCACGATACCACTCATTCTCTAGGTCTTCCCTTTGATGTTCAACCCGCGAGGCGGAGCCCTGTGGACATGATTCCTAGGTGGGACCCTAGCTTCTTCTAATCTCTCTAATCGAGTGGAAAATCCATTCATTTGCTCCGTGAGGGCTTGAATGGCAGCCTCAAGTCGATCCGTAGGAGCTTGGGGTGCTTCCCTAGGGATGGTTTGGTTGCCTTGGAAATTGGGATCCATGGGTGGATCGGAAGTAGAAGGATCGGGCCGGTATATGGTACCCCTACGTGTGGACATGCACAAGGACAAGGTGACTGACACGGGATGGTAATGCAATTGCCCTAGGACCTAGGCTTGTAGAGACAAGTCTAAAACTTGCTCTGATACCAAGTTTATGTGACACAATGATGCAAAGGCAGCAAACGACAGTGATCCCTTGGACTTAATTCGCAATAACAATCACAAGAGTCGAGAGCAACTTGAGAGTCGCCGTTACACCGCGCACACCCGTTTTCCGTGGTGACTCGGTGATGCCGAGTCGAGGTAGTGGAGAAAGCCCCTGACTGGCTAGATGACCAGCACCACTAAGGTTATCCCTCCCGAAGATAGGAAGCCCACAAGCAAGGGCAGCCGGGTGCCTTGGGGGCACTAGGACACTCCTCTCACTAAGGCCACGGTGACCACACAAGGGTGGTGGTTCTGGGATCGGGCACTCTCTCACCAACCAGTGAATAAGTTTTGCAGATATTAAATGAACAAGATGTAAAGAGCAAGGGTAGAGCTCACCTGGTTGGTTTGAAGAAACCAACCCCGATCGGAGATGAGGGCGAGCGGGGAAGTGTGGTTCCCCGCACACTGCGCCGGTGAAGCTTCAATCCGGTTTTAAATGGTTACAATCACTACTCCTCGCGCAGGAGGGTTAACTTGGGGTGGGGACAATTAAATACACTCAAACACTACCTCCACGCAGGGAGGGGCGGTAAGCCGGCCAGGCGGAGGAGGTAGATTCGCCGGAAGATGCGCCGGTGTAGCCGAAAAGGAAGCTCCCTGCTTGCTGTGTTGGCTGACAGCCAGTCGCTGTGGGGGTCGTAGATCACGTTCTAGAATTCTGATGAAGTCGAGACCAGCTGAGAAATCTTCGTATCTGGAACCGGGATGCTTCAGAATTTTCTCGATTTCTTCGGCTGCAGTGGCTGGTCCGGGTCGAGCTTTGAACAAGGTGGCAGCTTCTGGCCGCAACAGCTACCTGACAAGAACAGTGACTTGCAGAAGTTGTCCCGGCCGCTCCCGGATACCAAATCTTGAACCGTCAAAGTTTTTGGAACCGTGGACAAACCTTCTTTGTGGGAAAACTGGTGGGGAAGCCGTCTGATGTCAGGGTGGACTGGGGGACGCCGATGAGTGGCAGTAGGTCGCTGCAGGTTGTGGGAGGCAGACCCGTCCAGTTGAGGAATAAAAACGAAAACTCTAACCTCCGGATGCCGAACGTGATTCCGCTTCCTGATCCTGGAAGAGGATAGGGTGTGGAAGAACTTTGATGAAGAACTCTTGGTCTGAATCCTCCGCCGTTTGTCGTGGTACAGCTTCAAATCAGGTTCAGGAACTCTGCAGAGGGAGCTCTGCGCAGTCGGGGAAGAATGCTTCTCCCAGGCAGCCCCGAACTCAGAATGGGATGAGATTGACTCGCCTGCGAAGTCGACTTGACGCCCTTTCCAGAAATGTATGATTCGCCTTCAGACGTCGCCGTATGAACTCGTGGTGGCTTCTGCAAGTCGGACCTTCTTCTGCCACCTGCAGACTTAGGCCAAAGGAAGGGGAAAGTGGTGGAGCTAGGTTAAGGGAGTGGAGGTTCGCAATGGTGGGGGTGGTGGTGGTGATGGTAGATGGGGGAGGGGTGTTTAGGAATGGTGAGATGGGTGGATCAGGGGGTGTGGAGGTCCCAAGGGGGTGGAAGGGTGAGAGGGCCGCAGCTAGGAGATGGGAGGGATGGGTCGGCCAAGGCAAGGGTGGAGGCTAGGTGGAGGGGTTGGTGCGCAAGTTGTGGTGGGAGAGGGGTTTGAATGCCCAAGGGGTATGAATGAGGGTGTGGGAGAGTGGAAAGGTTGCTTGGGGGAGAGGGAAGGGTGCCTTGGAGGTGGGAATGGTGTATGGGGAAGTGAAGGGTTGCTTGGGAAGTGGAGGGAATTGATGGGGTATTAAGTGGCCTAGGGAAGGTGAAGGGGTGGAGGATGAGGTGGCAGCTGAGGTGGCAGGGGGAGGGGGAGGTGAAGGGGCTAGTTCGCCCAGAGGAGGAGGAAGAGAGAGAGTGGGGTTCGCCCCCTGGAGAGAGAAGAAGAGAGAGCGCTAGTGGGAGAGAGAGAGGAGCACTCAATTGGCAAATTTTCTTCAATATTTCATTAGCTCCAAATGGAGGGTTTGGGGCCCTATTTATAGGGAATCCCCAATTTACAATAAGTCCCTGCAAAATAGATAACTGACACAAGACTAGGGGAAGGAAAAGAGGAAGTGGGCCAAGCCCAAGGATTCGGGCCCAGAACCCACATGAAGACTACTAAACATAGGAAAATAAACACGTAACCTAGATACTGGACTCAAATAAAAGTAAATTACATCATAGTGACTCAAAATAAAGGTAACAAGTGCACAAAGATGATCCGCTAGGTGCTGCAGCGAGCGGTGAAGTGATGGAGCTCAGGACTGGATCTCGTCGGAGGGGAGGGAGGTCCCGAGCCAGAGGGAATCGTGAGTGATGTCCTCATCAGCATCCCACATCTCCTTAGCTGATTTGCAAGCAGATACACGGGAGAATTCTGTAGGATGCAGAGCGCACTGGATAGCATTAATAGCACTCCAATTTAGCGTGGACCTTCTGATCTCCTCCTTGGTCCATACATCTTCATTCGGGGACAGCTCATAAGGTCCCTTGCTGACAATCTTCCAAATCTCATAATCCTTAGCCTTGAGGAACACTTGCATACGGTTCTTCCAGTATGCATAGTTTGATCCGTCAAAGAATGGGGGCTTCGTTGTTGAGTGACCTTCGGCAGTCATCCCTCGAACATCCATCTCTGCCTATTCTCTTCGGGCGATGAGTCCCTGCAGAAGAGTTAGGCTCTGATACCAAGTGTTGGGTTAGATGGATGCAGTCTATCTCCACAGATTATGGAACTAGAGGGGGGTGAATAGATCAACTTGCCTAATTTAAAACTATTGTAAGTTCTAAAGCGGAATTTAGGCAAACGTCAGTTAAGCTAAACAAAGGATGCTAAACAAAAGGTTGAAAGCTAGACATGAGCATAAGTGATGCAGTCAAATAAGCTAAGCAAGAATTTCCCATCGCACACAGATCACACAAGAACACAAACACACTGCACACATAATTTTAGGTGGTTCGGTCAACGACCTACGTCCACCCCACACTCAACCGAGTATGGCTTCCTGCTGCGCAGCACAGCTTGCGTCGGCTGGACTTTACAGCTTGGCCAAACAACCCGCTGATACACAGCTTCGCTGGGCACTACAGCTTGCCAACCAGAGGATCTAATCCTCTGCAACCGCTGGGGAAATACAGCTTAACCCGTCCAGTGGAGACCACCACTGCAAGACCGCTGACACACAGCTTGAAGAAGCATCATTCAGAAATGAAAGTCAGAATCAAAATGAAAATAGAAAAGCTCAAAAAAAAACAATGTAGCTCTAAGAGCAAAGCTCAGCTCTGGTTTTGAACCACGAGACTGAGATACAACCACTCTCACTCTCACTCTCGATCAACTCTCTCTCAACTCAATCTCTCTCGATCTCTTCCTCTCTCTTTTTCTCCTTCTTCTCTTCTTCTTCTTCTTCTTCTTCTTCTCTGTATATTCTTCTTCTCTCTTTTCTCTCTGTGGATCGAAGGCTCACTGCTGTATAGACTTTCTCTTCTTTTCTTTCGATCAACCTTCATCTGTGGACGAAGGCTTCAATATATAGCAGCAGCAGGTGGATAAGGTACAGAATGCGTGTGCCTCCCACACTCAATACAGAACCTTCTTTCCACGTGCCTTTATAGCATTGGTTCCTTTAGTATTGGATCACGTACAGCCCAGACACTGGGGAATATTCTTCCTCGGACCACCTTCTTCTTTCTATTTTTCTTCTTCTCCTACAAAGAGATTAAAACCATTAAACTCAGGCCCACAAAAACTAAAACTGCATGAGGTATGTGATAGCAATATGAGATGCACTATACTGAGAACGACACGAGATACACAAGGTGACTACAGCATGAAATAAAGAGAGAACGACACGAGGTACCACAGTAAGAAGGCTATCACTATAACGAGAACGACACGAGGTCAGATGAAAATAGCACGAGGTGAGAAGGAAATAACACGGAGTAAAACGGTAGTAAAACACGCGATCAGAGGAAACCTTGACGAAGATAGAAAAGAAGCAACACGAAGACATAAACAAAAACGACACGAATACAGAAGACTCGAAGACATAGGGGTGACACAGATGGAGTGACACGAGGTGGCACAGAAAGCAGCACGAGGTGCTGCAGTGTTCAGCACGCGATGGAACAACTAACAACACGAAGACGAGGACAACACGGACTGAAACTAACTCGAAGATAAAAAACAGAACCCTACACGAAGTGTGGTCACAAAGCAAAAAGGACACGGGGTCTAAGAAAAATAACATGAAGACAGAAGATAGGAACGGCTACAACGACACGTGATAAAATAGTGAAAGCAGGAAAACGTCTCGAGTAGCTACAGTAAATGATACGAGAATAAGACTCGAAGACAGACGATGTATAGAGTTCTCAGTTCACCCGTTAGTGTGTAGACTTGAACAGCATGAGGCACAGTATAGACATCAACTCTGCACATCGAATGTATGGACTTCAAGTGTGAAGACCATTATAGAGACTTTGGTTTCGAAGACAATGTGCAGACATCGAGTTTGAAGACCAATGTCCAGACTTCAAGTAACCGTGTGGATGTACAGACTTGATGGAGCGAAGCAATGTGTACACTTGAAGCTCCTGATGGGTGTATAGACTTCAAATATCAAGACGCTAAGGAAGACGGACAAAGTACAAACTTGCTATAACAGACCAAAGTACAGACTCTGAGGTTCAAGGCCAACGGCTGTACAGACTTAGAATATTAAGACTGATGTCCAGACTTCAAACGTTAACGTTGTACACACTTAACCAATTCAATTGAGATGCAGTGTGTGGACTTCATCTTGAGCGAAATTTAAGTGAAGAATGTATAGACTCAAGAGAGTAAGAAATTGCAGACAACAGTGTATTAAATGCAAAGAACACATAGTCAATCTAATAGAGCAGTTTCATCAAATCAAAAATAGTTGCCAATCAATCAAAACAATAGTGTTGCCAATGAAATAAAGCAAGTGTCAACATCATCAATCATAGAGGGGTCACAACATGGAAGATTGCCTGAGGTGCCTCAGGAGCTGGCCCAGTTGGCCGGAAGATCGGGGCCGAGTACTCGAAGGGCAGAAGCCGCAAAAGAAAAGCTGGCAGCAACCAAGGGAAAGCAAACCGTGGCTCACCTCCAATAGCATGATAAGGCCGTTATTCTTACCGTAAATGTGGTGATGACAGAAGAAGAAGAAGATGTCTTGCTTCACATCCTACCTGAGTGATGAGGGCATCCCTTGCCCCTCCACATTTTCTCCGGACTCGGATTGTTCGTCGGCAAGCGCCATTATGTTAGTCATGTATTTTTGAGTCTAGTCATGTAATCTTCACATTTTCTTTGAGTCAATATCATGTAATTTTCCCTTTATTTGAGTCATGTACCTAGGTTGTTGAGTCATTTTCCTAAGTATTGAGTCATTATGTTGGTTTGATAGGTTATTGGGCCCATCTCATTGGGCTAGGCCCATGGATGCCCCCCCTTCCCTTCGGTTATTAGTCATTGTGTCTTTTGTTAGGGTCCTTTGTGAAAAAAGTCATGTGCCTATAAATAGGCCACCCCACTCCTCATATATAACAACTTTTGAAGAATCATTTGAATAGAAAGAATTCTCTAGTCTTACTCTTCTCTACCAAATCTCTCTTCCCTCTCTCACCCATTATCTCTCTCTCTCTCTTTATCTCTCTCTCTCTCTCTCCCTCCACCCAATTTTTGGAATTTTCTCTCTCCTCCCCATTCACCCCTCATTAAGACCTCTCCCCTTCCCCATACACCCATTTAACTCCCCCCCAACCCAAGGTGGCATCCTCCAATCCACACCCCACCTCCCAACCCCCAACTACCCAACACCACTTCCTAAGCACCCCTTCCTCTCCCCAAGGTTGAAGGGGCTCTTCCCTAAGCCCAAATTCGAATTTCTTTCTCCCTAGGGCAGTGCCCTTCCATCTCCCCACCTCCCAAACCACCCAAAGTCGCAGCCCCCCTTCCCCATACCAGCCAAGCTCACCATCCACCTCTTACTCTCTTGGCCATCCCCTTCCCCACCCCCTCATCTTCTTCTCATTCAGCCTCTGTTTCAGACAGCAGAGTTGAAGCAACTTGCAGAGGCAGCCACGACCGTCTCTCAAAGATTCAGGTGGCAAAGTCTACATTGCTGGAATCGTCATCGAGATAGCTTTCCAACGTTGGTGGTTTCGCCGGCTTCCGAGGTCGGAGCTGTCCGCAGGAGCTGATCTCCCACGACTACGCAGAAGACCCTAGGCAGAGAACCAGAGCGAGATTGGAAGCCCGACCACGACGAACCTTTTGGGAGTCAGATCAAGTGTTCTTCAGAAAAGTTATTCCCTCTCAAGTCCTCTTTCATCCTAAAGAAGCAGAGCTGCATTTGGACATCGGCATCTCAAGTTACAAATTTTCTACTCCAAGTGTGTCAGGTCAGTTTACAGGAGCCAGAACCGACACCCCTCTACTCATCTGATCGTCCTGGTCTTCTCCGACATCTTCCGACGTCGCCGTCAGTGCCAACAGAAAGAAGACTCAGCTACGGTTCCAACGGTTCAGGTCTCGCCTCAATCAGAGCTCGTTAGAGATCGTGGCACCCTCTGTAACCAGCCACATTGATCTGCACCAGACAGAGGCAGAATCAATCAGTCCGGTCCCAGACTCTGCCACGGCCAGCTCGTGAAGGCTCTGAGCGCCATTTTTGGAGGGAAGAAACTAATTCAATCTAGCTGCCACCTCCAAGAAGAAGGGACTCAATCGGCCACCGGAACCCTCTGCTCCAATTTTTTTCGTCGGAGATAGCAGGCTGCCCCCTATGGTCCCAGGTTAGACCAGTCCTCACTCCTCCGGTTACCCCTCTCTACACCGACATCGGATCGCATCCCCGTCAACTCCAGCCCGAAGCTACCCCGACCACGATCGCATCACCACCAGTTTCATTCCAATCGGAGTCCGGGAGAACCCACAGTGACCTCTACAACCTGCTGCATCAGTTCGGTATCCGCCAGAGACCAGACGCTGCTGTCCTGTTCCAGTCGCCGGCGCAGTCAGCCCCGAGTATCAAAGCTTCCCCAAAAATTCAATCTTCATCCTCTGTCAGTTGGGAAACTTTTGGCGCTGGTCTCGTCAAGATCCGAGTTCTGTGGAACCCGTGGCAGCACCGTCTCCGACTGTCTGTCCAGTGAACCTGAAGCAGGGCAGAACCGGTGGAGCTCGGGAGGTCAAGTTTCATTGCGTAATCCCCACCCCGCTTGGCCGGCTGAAGGCCCCTCCCTGCGTGGAGGTAGTTTTGGATGTAATTAACTTAATCCCCACCCCAAGATCATCCCTCCTGCGAGAGGCGTAGTGTTGTACTCTTTACACTTTCAGGTTGAAGCGACACCGACGCGGCGTGCGGGTGCATACCCTCGCCTCCCCGCTCTCCCCCGTCTTCGGCCGGAGTCGGCGTCTTCACGCCGGCTAGGTGAGCTCCTGAACATCCCTCATTGCTGTATTGGACTTGCTTAGCTTAGTATTACTATAGTTACTCCGTCGGCGGTAAGAGAGTGTCCGATTTTACATTGCCACCAAATTGAGTGACCACCGCGGGTGAGTTGAGAGTGAATCCACTTAACCCACACCCTTGGTGTGTTGGCCGCCCATAATTTGGGCATCCTAGGCCCATTTTGGGTTCTCCCCAAGCTTGCCAACCCTTGGAGCCTCATGGTCCCACCTCGGACCCTCTCCAACATCGCCTAGTTGCCTTCGGGCCCTAGTGTGTGCCATATGGGTGAGCTCGCTAGTGTGAGTCCGCTGCTCAAACTTGAATGCTTGCAAAATAGGTCCAAGGTCGGTTTCACATCACTGAGGGTGCACCGGGCGAGACGATAGAGACTATCCCCAGCACTGCAGCTATGGACCCGGCCATACTGATGATACTCCAAAGGTACCGCCAAGAGATAGAGCAGCTAAAGAAGTAATTGATGGAGAAGACAGAGCAGTCTTCGGCATCCAAGCAGCCCGATATGCAGGCCGAATCATCACGGGGAGCCGTCAACCAAAATGACTTCCCACCGCTCTACACCCTGCCCCAGCCAGCAGAACCGAGCTTGGCGACAACTCAGCAACGCCCACCACAGCCGTTGATGCCGCCGGTACTACCACAGGCACACTAGGCACCTCCACTGCTACATCCTTCTCTGCAGGCGACCACCCTGGTCACCCCCTACTTGCAACCGGCACATTTCTACCCAGAACCAGTTGATCCAACCGTCATGTGCAAAATGATGGTGGAAAGGATGATCGAGCTGAAGCTCACTGAAAGGGCCGAAGGCAACTATGTCGCATTCGATGCATATAGGGTTCCATACCTGCCGCGTCATGCTACCAAGCGGCTCCCTCCCGGGATTAGCAAGCCGCCAAAATTCGACAAATTCAACAGGAAGGGATCCCCAAAAGAACACGTCGCCTACTACATGTCTGTCATGGGTGACATGGCCACCGATGAGTCATATTTACTGAAGTTTTTCGGGTCCTCACTCACAGGGCTCGCATTTGAATGGTACTCCAGCCTCTCGGCCGGGTCAATCAGTGACTGGTCGGACATGCAGAGGAAGTTCAAAGAAAGATTTCATGTCACAGAGAGGGAGGTCACAGTGGCTGAACTCTATTCAACAAAACAAAGGGCAAATGAGACGGCCCTTGACTACATCAAGAGGTGGAGGAACCTCGGAATGAGATGCAAGTGGCCCCCGCATCAGGAGGATGCTGTACAGATATGCAAGCAGAACCTCAGGAGAGAGGTGCTGGAAAAGATGATTTGTATGGAGATTCGGTCATTCGACCACCTGAATAATATTGTGGCTGAGGTAGAAGCCTTCCTGGCAAAACTTGCCCCGACATCAAATATTGCCACTGCACAAAAGGGTAAGGCGGCAGAGCGGCGTCAGGCACCTAAAGAAGTGAACGCCCTTGATATCAAGGCGTTTGAACAACAAAAAGAAAAAGGAAAGAAGACGGCTGCTCCTTAACCTGCTAAGACCGAGGATGGCAAAGAAGGTTCATCACTCCGGGACAAGATGAAGAAGGCCTACTCTTTCCCGAAGGAGAAGACCAGGATCTTGTTTGACTGGGTTACCCAGTATGATAAGATCACCCTGCCTGAGCCAAAGAGGCCGGAGGACCTGAAGAGAAGAGACAACCCAAGATTTTGCTCTTACCACCAGATGCTGGGACATCCAATTGAAGACTAATATGTTTTCAAGGATATTATCGAAGGCATGGTGAGGAAAGAAGAAATAGAGTTGGGGGAGTACAAGGTGGACCCTCTACAACCACATGAGGCGCCTCTAAGAAGAGCCACCGTCAACATGGTCTCTCTATATCAAGCACTGCCTGAGGAGACCGCAGAAGCCAGTACTCAGCACACCTATGAAGCCTACTTTCTGGCCCCAATGAAAGAACAAGAGGGATTGCAGCAAGTCCCCACAAGAACCAAGAAGAAGGGCACGTTTCGCCCAGCAGTGAGGGCACATATTCGTGGCATCACACCACGACCCCCTCTGCCAGTGGCAACACATATGTGGACCAACCCACCTGCAGTCAACAGAATACCTACCCACAACCGGAGGTGGCAGACTCCGTTGCTGGCAGTCAAGGAAATTAGTCCAGAAGCCCGGCGGCTACAGGACTACATAAATAGGCTAGATGAGTATGTACAGCCTGAGCTAGAACCTCTGCTAGTACGGGATCATGTCCCGTGGCAGGAGCTAGAACAGCTTTCACTAAAGCAGGAAGAGGAAGCTGACAAAGCATCAGACAAGGATGGCAGCCTGTTCTTGGGGCAAGCGCCAGCCGAAGAAAAGAAAAGAAGACGAAGAAATAAGAGAAGGGCCAGCAAGGCTACAAAGGGTATAACCCTTTCTAGCAACACCCTCTATGCTCTGTTCAATTTGCCTGGTAAGGAGGATGAAGAAGAGATATGCTTCAAACCCGCCGCCAAGGAAAGTCAGGCCGAAGCTGTGACTGCTGCACATGCAACCCAGTCTTGTCGAAGGTGGGGGCGTCAACGGCCCGCCAACCA
Source organism: Amorphophallus konjac (assembly GCA_022559845.1). Taxonomy (NCBI): domain Eukaryota; kingdom Viridiplantae; phylum Streptophyta; class Magnoliopsida; order Alismatales; family Araceae; genus Amorphophallus; species Amorphophallus konjac. The sequence continues at coordinate 106,954,408 of CM040127.1, forward strand.
CAACATTATCTTCAGGGGAGAGCAACCCTATAAAATACCCCCTCCGGAGGTTCGGGGAGCCCAAATCCCTCCTCCGTCAGGCCTATACAACCAGAGTGGGGGCAACACTGCTGCTCCTTCGTTCCTAGAATTTGTGAAGATGTCAAAGGGGAAGTAGCTATGCATGGATGCCGAACCAGCAACTGGGGACATTCACCCGCAACTCCAGCAATCTCCCGAATTGCCAGAGGAAGCAGAAGCTCACCCGACGACAGTCAGTGAGGGACGGCAAGGAGACGACCCAGAGCAGAAGGGTGCAGTTTCCGAGTCTATGAAGCAGTTCCATCAGGGGCCGTAGTCCAAGAATCTCTCAAGCCCAAGTGGGCAGAAGAAATGAAGCTATTCAATGTCTGAGCAGGAAGTCAAGTGGTCAAGCTATTGAAGAAGCTCCCAGCAAGATTCACTGTCTGGGAAATCCTCTCTCTGAGTAAAGAGACCCGACAGGCGATCATTACTGCTCTGCAGACGCTTGCCCAATACGAAGCCTGCCTAGCTGAAGCGCTGCCGGAGGCCAGCATGACCTTCACCCAGGAGGACATGTTGCTCCCCACCACCAGCCACAACAGACCTCTATATATGAGGCGGCATTTAAATGGCCGGGAGCTGAACAGAATCCTAGTGGATCCCGGGGTAGCTGTCAACATCCTGCCCTACAGGATATATGAGAGGCACTACTTCAATGTGCATCTACAAAAAGTCAGAGATATGCGTATTGCCGGCTTCAACCAAAAGTGACTCTAGCGGACTTTGTCACGAAGGTGCAGTTTCATGTCATCAATTCTCGCACTTCATATAAGGCGCTGCTCAGCCGTCCTTGGTTACATGAGAATATGGTGGTACCTTCCACGCTCCACCAGTGCATCAAATATAGCCTGGAGGGGAAGAAGGAAAGAGTGTTTGCTGATCTCCATCTGTTCGAAGTGTTCGAGTGCCACTTGGCGGATGCCCCTCTATATGCAGAACGGTCGCAGAAGGCCCCTGAAATCAAGACTTCGTCCAGCACAACAAAAGGTACCTCAGGAGCTGAATGGTTCCCCCCGCCGCCGCGTGGATATGTTAATCCTAAGACGGTCTCACACATCACTGTCACCGGGGATGTGGGTCGGATAGCACCTCCCGCCATCTACCCCGAAGCTAATGAAGTCAGGGTCGACCAGTAGCACGACCACATCGGGATCCTGGAGGGCCTTACCAAGCCAATTCTCGGTCTCGATAATGTCACTGTCGAGCCTTTCAAAGCTTGCGAGGTGGCACAGATAGATGGTCCCAGCAGCCTGTTCTACACAGCTGAGGAGCACCCTACATAGGAGGATACAGATTGTCATCTGCCTGAAGATATAGAAGACCCGTCAGTACCTATACAGGGGTTAACATTTGTAACAAGTCGAATGGCCGAGATGTTCCAGAAGTAGCACATCCCCTCTGGTCAGCCTCGCAAGAAGAAAGAAGCATTCCAGAAGCTGTGGTATCCTCCGAGCCTGGATAAAGAAATGAGACATGTTTCCCAGCACCCAGTGTTGGGCTTCACCCTCGAGGAATATTATTACAGCGGAGGCTATGAAGTGGATACCATTTCCGCTTTCTACCCAATTGAGGATAACCCACTGGGGGCAATTTTCCATGAACCCCCAGCAGAAGCTGAGTACACTAAACTAGCTCAACTGGGAGGTCTGGAATCAGAGGCCATATTCCCCTGCCGATGCTGGGAGCAGGTCTACCCTGAAGAAGCAGCTCTTCAAGCCAAATTTGACACAGCTAGCAGTAGTGAAGCTGAAGATGTTGAAGAAATAGGGCTGCCTCCCTCCAGTAGCCCTCCTCTGATGGTGATACCAGCACTTCTCGAACCAGTTAAGGACTCTTCTCCCAAGCCTGATCAAGAGATAGATGCTGCTAGAAAAGAAAAAGCTACCTCCACTAAAGATGGTCATCCAAGGGAGTGAGACCTTCTCACCTTGTACCATGGAGCTGCAGTGCTACTCTGACTCAATAACAAACAATCACCAGTCCCTAGTGATTGCAACCCCCTCAGCAAGGGATGAGGCAATCAACTCACCCCTCGGAACTACTATTGAGGTAGACTGGTTGGCAGGGCAATCCATGCAGTCGCTACTAGCCAAACCAGAGATTCCTGACGAGGCTCAGATAAGGCAAGATGAAGAGATCGAGGCCCTCGACCTCGAAGATGATATACCAGATTTTGTCGACTTTCAGCCTGTACCCCCGGAGATAGAAGACGGAGGCCAAGCAATAATTGATGAGCTGATAGAAGTCAACTTGGGAGACGAGGATGACCCCAGGCCAACCTTCCTCAGCGCCCAGTTATCTATTAAAGAGCAGGCGCTATATATCCAGCTACTGCAGGAATATCAGGACTACTTTGTCTGGACCTACAAAGAAATGCTAGGACTGAGCCCCGCAGTATCACAGCATGAGCTAACTGTAAACCCTGAAGCTGAACCGGTGAAGCAGCCGCCGCGGCGCATGAGGCCAGAGCTCATCACTCAATTATGCAAGAAAGTCAACAAGCTCATTGATGTGGGTTTCATCGAGGAAAATCAATATACCACGTGGAAAGCCAATATTATGCCCGTGAAGAAGAAGAATGGACAGATTCGGATATGTGTTGACTTCCGAGATCTGAATAAAGCCTGCCCCAAAGATGACTTTCCAGTGCTAATAACGGAGGTCATGATAGATGTCACAACCGGTCATGAGGCCCTATCATTCATGGATGGGTCATCCGGCTACAACCAGATATGGATCGCGAAACATGACCGGGTCCACACTGCCTTCCGAACTCCCAAAGGCATTTATCATTACAAGAGAATGCCGCTCGGATTAAAGAACACCGGCGCAACTTATCAGCGGGCGATGACTAGAATATTCGATGAGCTACTCTATCATAAGGTCGAGTGCTACATAGATGACATGGTAGTCAAGACCAGAAAGAAAGAAGAGCATTTGCAAGACCTCCGAGTTATCTTCCAGAGGCTAAGGCAGTATGAATTGAAGATGAACCCTATGAAGTGTGCGTTCAGAGTATCGAGCGGAAAGTTCTTGGGTTTCATTGTCAGATATCGGGGAATTGAAATAGACCCTGCAAAGATCAAGGTAATTCAGGAGTTACCCTCTCCAAAGAACCTCTCCGAGCTAAGATCCCTTCAAGGCCGCCTGGCATACATCCGGTAGTTCATTTCCAATTTGTCAGGGCGATGCCACCGCTTCATAAGCTAATGATGAAAGATGTTCCCTTCTACTGGGATGAAGATTGCCAGACAGCCTTTGACAAGCTGAAAGACTATCTGAAGACTCCTCCAGTGCTGGGCGCACCGGTGAAACGACGGCCGCTGATATTATATATAGCAACCACACACAACTCCTGGGAGCAATGCTAGCCTAGAATAATGAAGAAGGAAAAGAAAAGGCCCTCTACTACCTCAGTCGAAGACTGGTTAGGACTGAGGAGAAATATACTCATATTGAGAAGATCTACTGGCGCTGGTCTTCGCCGTCAAGAAGTTTTGACACTATATGTTGTCGCATGAAATCAGCCTGGTATCTAAGGAGGATCCACTGAAGTATATCATGTCCCAGCCGGCACTCAAGGGTCGCCTAGGCAAATGGGCAGTGATCCTTATGGAGTTTGATATCTCCTATGTGCCGCGAAAGACTGTAAAGGGCCAAGCTATTGCAGACTTCTTCGTCGAGCATCCGGTACCGGAAGACTGTCCGCTGGAACCGGAGCTTTCTGAAGATGAAACCTTAGAAGCCGCTTAAGTACAACCCTCCTTGTGGCAGCTATATTTCGATGGTGCTTCCAGAATTGACACCTCGGCCACTAGGTCAGCCCGAGTCAGAGCAGGAGTGGGCATAGTGTAGATTCTAAGAAATCCACTTAAGGAAAAACTAAGAATAATTAAAAGGGAAAAAGAAGAAAGGGGAAAAGATAAGAAAAGGGGAGCATTCGAGGATGCTAAGGAGAATGTGATCGCCAGAGACGCGAGGGCATCAAAGTATATAACAATAAATAAAGGGAGGTATCGCGAATATAAATACCTCAAATGCAGGGGAGATTGTGAGTGCACCTTCTCTTTCTATCGACCGGCCGATGAAGAGAGTTTCTCTTGTGGATTACCCTTGCAAAATAATAACAAATACCAATAAAAGAATATGGATTAGATCCAAGGTGTATAGCATCAAATTCATAATAAAGATGAGCATGAAAATCATGTATAAGAACACACCTTGTTGGGTGTTGGCCCTTAAACCCCTATGCAAAAGGGTATGGGAGATATGATGAATGATATGCAAATAGGGAGGCCTGTAAGAGTTGCACAATTGGATGTGTGCTAGAGTGCACAAGTATTAGATCTCGATTGAATTGAGATAAAAAAAAGAAAAGAAAGAGGATCTCATTGTTTAGATAATAAGAAAAAGAAGAATATGATGCATGCAATGTTTGATCAACTAAGAAATAATGAGTGAAAGAGGGAGGAAAGCTTAGTGATTTTCTCCAATTGGCTTCAAGATCTTCAAGGGAGGAAGAAGAACTCCATGGATGAAGCTTGTAGTTTCATGGGAGCCTCCTCCTTGAGCCTTTGGTCCACCAGCACCTCCTCTTGAATTGATATTGATTTTTTTTACACAAGGGAGAGAGGGGCCCTATTTATAGGGGTGAAATTCGGAGTTAATTCTAAGAGAAATTAGGAAAATATGTTTTAGTTGGATTTAGAATGAGATAAACATTGCCCAAGTGTCCCCTCAATATTAGAAAGTCTTAGGAGTTCTTTCCCAAGTGAAAAGGGGCTCAAAATGGGGAAAGAAGGAGGTTCTGCCGAAGTTCGGAATTGAACAAGAATTGACGACCGGACGGACGGTCGCTACTTAAAATAACGCCCGCGGAGGCGTCGTCATTTTGGAGGCATTTCGAGATGGATATGGACTTTTCAAAATTTGAAAAGAATTGACGACTTTGAGGGGGGCGTTATTTAGAATTTAATATGAATTTCGGTCGGAATTAAAACCTCAAAATATAGCAGTGAAAATGGCGACTTTGCATGCTGTCGTCAATTGAAAAAAATGACTTGCAAACTGTCGTGATTCAAAAATAATAAAAAAAGCCAAAAGGAAATGACGACCACTCATTCGGGCGTCAATTGAAATGACGCCCGCGTGAGGGTCGTTATTTCAAAATATGCAAAACAGGGCCATTTTTCATTTCTCATTATTATTTTCTTATTTTTTTGGTGGACGTGCATCTAACTGTGCTGATTCCAATTACTATTTTTTCGTATTTTTCTGACATCTGGGAGGCCACAAAATCACCTATAAAAGAGGGCTAGAAATAATATTAAAATAATGCCAAATTGAAATTGATGCCACACCCTATGTCGTTAATTCTATTTTTTCTATTTTTTTATTTTATTTAAATCAAACAACGTCCCTTTACATGTTGTTAATTCTAACAAAAAATTAAAAAATTCTCAAAAAATTCAAAAAAATAGAAAAAGAAAAATGAATGGACGCCTCCTCAAAGAGGCGTCATTTCCATTTTTATTTTCTTTAATTTTCTTAAAAACAAATGACGCCCCCTCTCACGCCGTTAATTCTTGAAAAAACCAAAAAAATAGAGAAAAATACCCAGAAAATCCAAAAAAATAGGGAAAAATAAGAAAAGAGAGAAATCTAAGAACAAAGGGAAAAACCACTCAAACAAAGTTAATTTTGAGAGTAAAATTGGGGCATTGCGTGGCAATATGAGATATGCTCACAGTAACGTCAATTTTGACGTGTCTACACATAGTCCTGAAATCTCCAGAGGGGGAAGTTGTGCACACATCTTGCTCAATAAACAAGCCGTGCACGAATAATGAAGCAGAGTATGAAGCCCTGATAATCAGGTTGCAGATTGCTCTGTCTATGGGAATTCAGATGCTAGAAGCAGTCGGAGACTCCATGCTAGTTATAAAACAGTTGGAAGTAGAGTTTGATGTGCGAAAATAAGAGCTCCTCCCCTACCATCAGCTGGCAACCCGCCTTATGTTAAGATTCTACTTCGTCAGCATCAGGCATGTCAACCGAGGACAGAATGCTTAGGCGGACGCCCTCGCTAAATTGGCCAGCTCCTTGGCAATCCCGCCAGACACAAGCCTGAACATAATAGTTATCAACCGTCGGTAGGTCCCCAATATGACAGAGGTCTCGGCCGACGAACAAGAGAATGAGGTGGCAGTCATCGAAGAGGTTCAACAACCCGATTGGCAAGAACATCTCCTACGATGGTTCCAACACCAGCAACTCCCAAAGGAGAAAGAACAGAGAATGAAACTCCTGAGAGTCAAAGACTATTACGAGAGGAGAAACGGAACCCTATTCCGGATAATGGCAAATGCCTGAAGAAAAGTTCTACTTCGTTGCTTGTCTTCAGCAGAAGCGGGGCAGGTGATGCAGGAAGTCCATGCGGGTTCAGCAGGAGCGCATCAGGCAGGCCCAAAAATAAAAATTGAGATAAAGAAATTGGGTTACTATTGGCCCACTATGTTTGATGACTGCTACAAGTTCATCAAGACTTGTCAGAAATGTCAAGAGCACGCCAATGTGTCAAGAAGACCGCCAGTGTCCCTACACCCCACCATACCGAGCTGGCCATTTGCTCAATGGGGCACGGACGTGGTAGGGCCACTGCCAGCATCTTCCTCCGGATGCAAATACATCTTAGCAACTACAGATTACTTCTCTAGATGGGCAGAGGCAGTAGCACTAAGAGAAGTGACCGGAGGATTGGTTGCAAGGTTCTTCTGGCAGAACATAATATTCCGGTTCAGGGTTCCCAGCCAAATTATCTCTGACAATGGCAGCCATTTCAGAAACCAGAAGGTTTATCAGCTAGCTGATAAGTACAAGATTGACTGGAGGACATCGTCCCCCTACAACCCTCAAGCCAACGGACTCCTAGAAGCCTTCAACAAGACGCTATGCACTCTGCTAGGAAAGATTGTCAAGGCTAACAAAAGAGATTGGGAAGAAAGGATGTACGAAACACTCTGGGCTTACCGTATAGTTTATAAAACCCCAACTGGTTGCTCACCCTACTCTCTTGTGTACGGGTCAGAGGCTGTGGTGCCGATTGAACTAGAAGTCCCTTCGCTGTGAGTCACCATCCAGCATGGACTAGTCAGCAGTGAACAAACTAATGCAGAAAGGAGATTGGAGGAGCTCGTCGAGCTCGAAGGAAAGCGTCTCCGTGTGTAACAAAATATCCAACTCTACCAAGCCCGCATGGCCCGTGCTTTTGATAAGTTGGTCAAGGGATGGGAATTTAAGAAAGGTGACCTGGTAATGGTTAAAAGAAGAGAAGTGATGGCCTCACCCCAAGGGGAAGTTGGTTGAAAATTGGGTCGGACCGTACGTCATCCACCGAGTATATGAAGGGGGTGTGCACGTCCTTATGGATCACAAGGGAGTCATCCAGTCCTCCTCCCTTAATGGGAAACACTTGAAGCTGTATCACGCAGCTTAACCAGCATTCTTAGAATGACCCTTCATCTTGGTCTAGTGGCACTCCGTGTAGCACCTTGTCTTTTTCTACTACAATATTTCCACATAAATTAATTATTTATTGGCTCAACTTCTAAAGAAATTATTAAAATTCTGGAAAAATATGAAACTAGTGTAAAATTGAATTTGTAATAATTTGTCTTCAGGTAAGAGCCCAAACTAAAATTTGTATAGGCCCAATTTCACGTTTTTAGCAGTTTTTCGTGGGTTAGAAGACCTAATTTAGCCATCGCAATTTGGGCCCAATTCTAGCCCAATTGTGCTCCAATTCGAGCCAAACCCTAGCCCATTGATAGGTCTTTGCTTTCTCTTCGAAAACCCGAACTCAAGATGCTTCTACCGGCGGCGACGGCGGTGGATTAGAACCTTATCCGAAGTTTTCACCGGAATTTCTTCATAGGACTCTTCAACCAAATTCGATATCTAGGAGTCCTTATAGGTTCTATTTATAGAGGGCTTTCGACACCTTATAACCTTATTTGCACTAGCAACAAGCGGCGGGACCGATCGTGATCGGACGAGGGAGAATTTGGTCGTTCTAGGAGCGGTACCTAGGGTTCCGGCGACCCCTCTTCTTCGTCCTTCTTTCCTTCAAGCAAAGGTAGGTGTCTCTCAGGCCAAACAGAAATCTAATAATACCGTATTGTGCGTCTCCATGAGCTCTTTCTTTTGATACCTAATTGCCCAATTTTCGTTCATCATGTTGTTCGAATTTCACGTTTTACTCCAAGGTGTATAAAAAGGGCAACTTTCATGATTATTAGTTAAAGATTGAATCTTGTTGTGTTAGATCTAAATCAAAGCATGCTATTTTATACGAATTTTTACGCTCTTTCGAATGGTAGCATTTTCCCTAATTTTTATTCATTCTATCATGAGCAATCGAAGTTTTAGTGTAACATGTCGAAGTTCATCATCGGCGGGTTCCAGGTCATGTGACACATCTTCCAGAGGCCGTTACCGCCTGACGGCCGCACGACAGACCATCACATGAGCCTGACAGCCCCACGCCAGACCGTCACATGCCCCTGTGTTTTAAAATTTTGAAATTTTAATCTATTTATTTTCTGGTACGTAACGCACCTACTATAGAGCGTTACATGCTTGTAACGCCCCTTCTTTAGACCGTCATGTTCTCCTGACAGTGTTTTTTTTAAACTATTATTTATGCATTTTTAAAACCAGAAACTTGCTATGTTAGTATGATGTCTTGATCTATAAGCAAGACAGAACATGATGTTAATATTGTATTATGATCATAAACATAAATTTTTTTTCATTGTTCTACATGAAAGATGTTAGAAAATCCTAAGTGGAATGATCATGAAGAATTTGATAAAAATCCTTAGTTAACACTTGTATAAATTTTGATTTATGTAAGATATATATTTGATCTTAGCTTTATTGTTTGACAGTCATGCCACTCCGGTGGGATTGACTGACCGCACCGTTTTGGTTTCCGTGTTTATTAGCCTCAATTCTTGTAATAGATGGGACTCTCTGCCGGATATTCCTTCCGTCGGACTAGGACCACTATTATAAGACCTCCGTAAGATCCCGTGAGCCTGGGATTCCCACCAGGACGCCGGGCAGGTTGTACCCTAAAGACCTGAACCCATGAACGTGGTTTGAATCGTGTTTTTGGACAAGCTCAAATTAAACTGGTCTGTGTCCTGTAACGGCCCAAGAGTGGACCGTCACAGCAACGTAACGGCCCTGTGTACGACCGTCACGTTCCTGTAATAGCCCTGTTATAGACCATCACAGATAAGATAGTAATAAGGTTTTCTTGTTTTATCATCATGAAGCAGTTATCAAGGTTGGCATTGAACTATGAGATTATGTGAAATCCTTGTTTACATCCTTGTTACCTAAAGACTTATAGTCTTTCTACTTGATGTCATTCCAATTTTGTGGAAATTTCTCTTGATCTTAGAAGTAAGTTCATGAGCTTAACCTTGGAACTCTTGGCCATTAATGTGATGAATGTCTAGACTAGGATCATTGATCCAAACCTTCAATGCCAACACATCATAAAGGGCCCGGTCTGGTCTTGGGAGGAGCTCCCGAAAGTACTTATGCCCCGGGGAGTTTGTAATGACAAGGTGTGGCATTGCACCGAAGTGCATGACTAGTGTGATTGGTCTATGGCATTTCCACTTTTACTCAATTACTTGAAATTCCTGTGTGACATGATATGCGTGCTTGATATGGCCAATTCCATTTATCATTTCATGACATGAAAAGTTCTTGTTATACTTGTGTTCACTCTTTACTCGAAAGTTAATGTTCTTTTCCCTATCTATCTCTTGTCATTTATTTATCATCGCTTTTGTTACAACATTATTCATAAATGGTTAATCACTTTAATTATGCCTGATGATAGAGATATAAAATCCTATTGAGCTTTGCTCACCCCTACTTTCCAATCCTTTTCAGGTAGCTCGGATGAGGACGGGCGTTCCGATGGGGACGGGAACGAGTGATTCTAGGAGCGAGCCATTTAGAGTTTATGTTCAAGTCAAGTTTGGATTAGTTGTTATCTAGAGTTGATGTATTTTCCATTAATGAGATAGAAGTACACAAGGAGTCGGGTGTCATTGAATACTTTCTCTTATTATTATTATCAATAAAGTTGGGTTAATTGTTTCTTTATTATTAGCCTGGGGGTTAGTCTCTTGTGGCAATGTATGCTCTGATTGACATGATTGATATAAACTGCTACGTTCCGATTTTCCGCATCGGGACGTGACAGTTTTTGTTGTATCAGAGCCTAGGTTTTCTTTAGACCCTAGGTTGCTAGTAGTGTTATAGAACCTTTAAACCTTAGTAAAGTCAGAATCTGACCCAGTGAGTTGGGTAGAGACTTGGGCTAAGATTAGTTAATTAATTAACTAGCTATAAGAAGATAGATCCAATAGAACGTTCTTAATTGCTTCTTTTATGTTGTAGGAATTTTCGTGATGGCGACAGAACACGCTCAATGGCGAGACATGCAACGTACAGTGCAGGGCCTGACCCAGGCCTTACAGCAAGTAGCCCAAGGCGGCAGACCGCAAGGAGCAGGCAATCTACATCAAAACTTTCAGGGCTTGAATCCCCCGCGTTTCAGTGGATCTTCGGACCCGGATGAGGCTGAGAACTGGCTGAAGGAGACGGAAAGAATCTTCAGGGTTATGTAATGTGGAGATCAGGATCACGTCTTACTAGCGACTTTCCAATTAGAACGTGATGCTCGTGCTTGGTGGGAAGCCGTGGATGCCACACTTGGGAATAGGCGTGCCACGTGGGATGAGTTCAAGGAGTTTTTCAATAGCAAGTACTTCTCAGATCGGGTGTAGGAGAAGAAGGCGGCTGAGTTTGCTGCTATGAAACAAAGAAACTTGTCGGTTGCGAAATATGAAGCGTAGTTTTCCAGACTATGTAAGTATGCCCCACACTTGGTGTCCACTGAGAAAATGAAGGCTAAAAGATTTTTGAATGGTTTGAAGCTTCAGTACATCAATCAATTGGCACCCTTGGAAATCCATATCTATGCTCAGATAGTAAGGAAAGCACAAGTTTTGGAGGATACGATGAAAATGACTGACCGGATTAGAGGTCGGGATAAGAAGAAGGAATAGACTACCAGTTCTGGGAATTTCAGACCCGGTAATGGTCAGAAGAGGCCCAATGGTGGGCCGAGTTTTTCTAAAAACAAGAAACCCAAGGAAGGCGAGAAGAAGGTTGGACCAGTTGTGCCGTCTAAGGCAGTTTGCAAGTACTGTGACTGTCCAGGTCACAAGATGGAAGAGTGTTGGCGCAAGTTAGGCGCTTGCTTAAGGTGTCGTAGCAGGGACCATCGAATTCCAGAATGTCCCCTTATTAATGAACCGGCAGCATCTGATAAGTCGCAAGGTAGTTACAAGTGGCAAGGCAGGCTCCAAGCCCTCCAGGAGGCAGAGACCGAGAACCAGACTACCGAGGAAGGAGGTATTGTCGAAGGTACTCTTGCTATTCTTTCCAAGCTAGCATTCGTACTTTTCGACACTGGAGCCACTCATTCTTTTATATCTCTGAAATTTGCTAAGACTTTATCTGTGGAACCGGTGTTGTTGGATTCACACCTTATGATATCCACCCCTATTGGTTCGGGATCCGAGATTAAATATTATTATCCTTCTAGTGAAGTTTTGATCAATGGTTGTAATTTATCTGCTGATCTAGTATGCATGAAGATGAAAGATTATGATGTAATCTTAGGGGCTGATTGGTTATCTAAGCATGGTGCTAGTGTTCATTGTAAGTCAGGAGTAGTGTCTTTCCCTGGACATCTGGTGCTTTCTTTCTCTGGCTCTAGGCTATCCAAGACCGTGCCACTCATTTCGGCACTTCGGGCAGATAAGTTGTTAAGAAAGGGGTGTCCAACATTATTGGCTTTAATTTCTTTAACTGTTAAGAAGGAAGTGGAGTTGAAGGATATCCCTGTTATTCAAGATTTTTCGGAGGTATTTCCAGATGAATTGCCAGGTCTTCCCCCTAAAAGGGAGGTGGTTTTCTCTATTGACCTGATTCCTGGCGCCTCGCCTGTTTCGAGAGCTCCCTACCATATGTTCCCAGCTGAGTTAAGAGAACTGAAGGTGCAGTTGTTAGACTTGCTAGAAAGAGGGTTCATTCATCCGAGTACTTCCCCGTGCGGTGCTCCTATTCTTTTTGTAAGGAAGAAAGATGGTTCTTTAAGGCTATGTATCGATTATGGTCAGTTGAATCAGCTCACCGTGAAGAACAAGTACCCATTACCAAGGATCGATGAATTATTTGATCAGATATTAGGAGCCCAGTATTTCTCAAAGATTGATCTCAGATCTGGGTATCATCAATTGAGGATAAAAGATGAAGATATTTTTAAGGCGGCATTCCATAGCAGGTATGGGCATTTGGAATTTGTGGTGATGCCGTTTGGACTAACAAATGCTCCTGCAGCTTCTATGCAGCTAATGAATAGTGTGTTTCAGCCCTACTTGGATCAGTGGGTTGTGGTATTTATCGATGATATTCTGATATATTCAAGGAGCAAGGAGGAGCATGAACAACACTTAAGAATGGCGTTGCAAATATTAAAAGAGCATCAGCTATACGCCAAGTTTAGTAAATGTGAGTTCTGATTGTAAGAGGTATCTTTTCTGGGCCACATTATTTCTAAAGAGGGAATCACAGTAGACCCTTCTAAAGTTGAGGCTGTACGTAATTGGGAAAGACCTGTGAATGTAACTGAGATTAGAAGCTTCTTAGGCTTGGCAGGCTATTATCGAAGGTTCATCAAGGATTTTTCCAAGATTGCAGTGCCCTTGACAAGGTTAACTCGTAAGGAGAATTGTTTTGAATGGACGGATGATTGTGAAAAGAGTTTTCAGACTTTGATGGAGTGTTTGACCACTGCCCTAGTTTTGGCCTTACCCTTAGGTGAAGGAGGTTTTGAAGTTTATACCGATGCTTCAGGAATTGGTTTAGGTTGCGTATTGATGCAACGAGGGAAGGTGATAGCTTATTCCTCCAGGCAGTTGAGAAAACATGAAGAGAATTACCCTGTGCATGATCAGGAGTTAGCAGCGGTTGTGTTTGCTCTCAAGATATGGAGGCATTATCTTTATGGAGAAACTTTCACCGTGTACTCAAACCATAAGAGCTTAAAATATTTATTTTCTCAGAAGGACTTGAATATGAGACAGAGAAGGTGGTTAGAGTACTTAAAGGATTTCAACTTCTCCATTAAATATCATCCTGGAAAGGGGAATGTTGTAGCAGATGCTTTAAGCAGGAAGCCAACAGCTAGGCTAGCCAGTTTGATGATTCAAGAGTAGAAGTTGTTAGAATAGTTTGCCAATTTAGATATTACAGAAAAGGAAGATTGGATCTTGGTGGCTCATGTCCAGCCTCGTTCAGAATTGCTAGCAGAAATTAAGATGTTGCAGGATAATGACCCTGTGCTCGTTGGAATTAAAGAACAGATGGCTAATCGACCAGATTTTATGTTAGCTGATAATGGGAGATTGTTGTTTCGAGGGAGAACATGTGTCCCTGATGTTGTGCCCCTGTGATTTTGATGATTGGTTTTGATGTGAGTCAAACACTGTGAGTCACCATGTGATGTTCAGTCATTTTATATATACATCTGTAAGGTTTATGCATTTTCCTGTCATACTATGAGTCATGGTTTAAGGTCTATGCATTTCCCTGTTTGTAGAAGTCCTGCACATTGCATCGGTGCATTAACAGTTGCTGCATGCCACATTGTCGGTGCAACCCTTGGTGAACTGCATACATTGCATATCATGAACATCTCTATCTATATGAAAGTCCCGCTTGAGCATATAGGAAGTCAGTGCAAGTGTCTCTCATGCATTTAAAGTCTGTACATCGTCTGCTCTCCATGCATATGCAAAGTCTGTACAGCTAGTGCATCCCTTGATTTAAAGTTTTTACATCGTCTGCCCGCGAACACAAGTCTATACATTCCTATCTTTACCTACGTTCATTGTTTTAGCACACTCACGAAGTCAGTACATCCTGTGTGTTGCACGAACAAAGTCCATACATTGCATTGTAGCATGCACGCACTCAAAATTCATACATTGCCTTGTAGCATGCACGTACACACAAGTCTATACATTGCCTTGTAGCATGCATGCACACGCAGAGTCTATACATTCTCTGTTGATATGTTTATGCTGTAGTTCAGCAAGTCTGTATATTGCATTGCATGCATATTGCATCTGTCAAGTCGGAACATCGTTCAGAACACTAAGTCTATACATTCGTTGTGTCTTGTGCATGCATCATTTAAAGTCTGTACAACCTTCATTAGCACATTCACTCAAAGTCTGTACAGCCCGTGTTCGTAAGATCAAGTCTGTACAGCCCGTGTTCAGAGCATACGCAAAGTCTGCACATCATCTTGGCACATGCACGCAAAGTCTGTACATCGTCCAGTTGCACGCCACACAGCTGAGCAAGTCTATACATCCGTTAGCTCAGCTCGTGGTTTAGTCAGTGCATCCTTGCATACATAAGTCTGTACATTCGTTGTTTCATGCATATACATTGTCTGCACAGTCTTTGCTGTGATGTCCGTGCGTTAGTTAAGCAAGTCTATACAGACTTGCTCCATGCATTAGTTAAGCAACTCTATACATGATGCATTGGTTCTTAAGTGCTAGGTTGCAAGTTTGTACATTGTCCTGCTTCAGGCACGCTAAGTCTGTACATCGTCTTGGCACAAATAAAGTCTGTATAGAGTTTGCCTAGTCTGCATCAGTTCAAAGTATGTACATCGTTTAGTGCATTACATGCATTCATCAAGAGTCTGTACACTCGGTGTCTGCATCTCATGAATTCCAAGTCTGTACACTTGTTGTCTGCATCACAAGCATTCAAGTCTATACACTCTGTGTATGCATCACATGCATTCAAAGTCTGTACACTCATGAATGAAATGTCCATGCATTCATTCTCATTGTACATACTTTCTCATATATGCACACTGCATTTGGTGCGTCAAGTCTGTACAGGGTATGCTCATTTATCAAACTTACTCGATGCATTCTTTCTTTCCTATCAGATAAATCCACACTGATAACAAGTCTAGTTTATTACAGGGCTACTGCTCGAGGAGCCTAATGAGGGCACGTGATCCAAGAGTCGAGATGGCTCAGTAACGTAACACGTGGAATGCAGTGTGTAAAATGCTGCCACGTGGTCTAGGCTCTCTGGGCGGGAATCTGGAAACCGGTCGCCCACCTCTCTACTGCTATATATATGAAGCTTCTTCCTCTGAAGAAGATTTGATCGAAGCAGGGAAGCATATCTGAAAGAGCAGAAGCAGAGAGAGAGAGAGCCTGCACGATCCAGAAGAAAAAGAAAAAGGGAAGAAGAGTAGAGTGTGAAAGCAGCAGAGAAGAAGAAGAAAAAGAAAGAGGAAGAGAGATCGAGAGTTGAGAAGAAGAAGCAGTCAGTTGTCTGAAGTTTAGTCTCTACTGGACCGTGGATCAAATCCAGGCCAGTCAGCTCCTTGAGAGCCACTTCGTGCTTCATTGTTTACAGCTTTTCGGTGCTGTGATTTTCTATCCTTTGTTTTCTTTTAAATCTTTCTTCAAGCTGTTTGCCAGCAGTGCAAGCTGTGATGCACAGCGGTGAGGTGGATACCTCGGACGGCTAAGCTATATTGCCCAGCGGAGCAAGCTATGAGGCTCAGCGCAAGCTGTTAGGCAGCGGATGGCTAAGCTGTATTGCCCAGCGGAAGCAAGCTATGATGCTCAGCGGTTGTTGGCTAAGCTGTAAGGCCCAGCGGACGCAAGCTGTGTTGCGCAGCAGTAAGCCACACTTGGGTTTGAGTGTGGGGTGGACGTAGGTCTGGAGGACTGAACCACCTAAAAACTCCTCTGTGCAGTGGTTTGATTTATTTAATTCTGCTTCCGCTAGATGAATGTTTAGGCGCGCGATACATATTTGCTCATTGGTTCAAAAGAGAATTTGATTAGTTTTTCAGATTGTCTAATTTCGTCTAGTTAGCGTTCTAGACTCTTAATTGAGCAAAATTTTAAGGGAGGGATTCATTAACCCCCCTCTGAACCCAACGCACCGAACCCAACACTTGGTATCAGAGCGGGTGTCTGCATAGAAGGTCCAACGACCTGCAGATCCGATCCTACTGTATTCGGTGCTATTTCGCTTCTAGTACATTTTTTGTCAATTGTTCTGTGCGCTGAATCTGTTTGCCATCTGTCCAAATGGCTTGTCCTCTGGTTTATGATGGTTCTAACTTCAATAGTTGGTTAGGCGGCCTATTTGTCTATGTGAATTCCATTGACCCCAATCTATGGAATTTAGTTTCAAAAGGCCCATGCCAATTACCTCATGATGAGACCAAGTGGTCTAGAGAGGATAGAATAAAGAACCGTGATAATGTCATAGTTCTTAATATCTTGAGAGCTGCGATTAATACTGATATATATCCTTTTGTTCTCAGGTGCACTTCTGGAAAAGAGATATATGACAGAGTCATTTCTGCTCATAACAAACTTAAGGACAGCTGCATGATGGCCAACTAGAATGTTCATAACTCTGATCAACAGCGAGAGGATCAATGCTTGATGGCAAACCGGGGAAATGATGATGAGGAAGCCTCATCCAAGGTAAGCTCTGAATCCGAAGAGATTTCAATTGATGATTTATGGAATATCAATGAAGAACTTACTGAAAGATGTAAGAAATTAAAATCTGAAAAGAGAAAATTGAGAAAAGAAATGCTGCATGAAATCAGAAGTATGAAAGTGGAAAATGAAAACCTAAAGTCAGATATGAACAGAAAAGAAAATGAAATGAAACACTTGAAGTCTGAGAATGAGAGTTTAAGGAATAGACTCATCAAAGAAAATGATTCTTGCAATGAATGTGATGTTCTCAGAGATTTGGTTAATGATATAGATCATGATGATAATTTGCAAAAGGAATTAATCAAATCCCTGAAAGAGAAAAACAAATTATTGTTGGAAAAGAAAATTGAGGTTGAAGAAAGTAAAGAAAAACTATTTGAAGAAAATAGTTACTTGAAAGATCAAAACAAGAAACTGATGGTTTTGAACATTGTGCTTTCTGAAAAACTGATGGACATTGAAAAAGGTAAGGCAATTTTGATTGACAAAGAAGCTAATGAGAACTTGAAGATATTGCAGGAAAATGAAAATTTGAAAAGACTCAATGATGGTTTGCATAATCAAATAATCTCATGTGAAGATAACATTGTGTTATTGCAAACTGAAATTGATGATCTAAAAGCTTCTATGTCTAAATTTGTGGAAGGAAAGGACAATTTGAATAAGTTCCTTGGAGCGAATGTGAATTTTCAGAAGGAGGGACTAGGTTACTATCCAGTCATGAAGAAGGCTGAGAAGGTTGATAGAGACAAATTCAAAACTGTTTTTGTTAAATGTTCAGAACAAGAAAAGCCTTCTACCTCATCTTCACCTCAGTACAAAAATTAAAAAAAGACTGAAAAATAGAAAATAAATAAAAAGGATTCATCAGTGCATGTTGATCACAGTCCTCACACACACTCACATGCATCTAGAAAGAAGATGATCTGTCACTACTGTCACAAATTTTGACATCTGATGCATGAGTGTAATTTGATGGAAAAGGATGACCTAGCTGATGTACAAAATAATCAGGGTAGAAAGCATGTCTCTAGGGAATGGAAAATTTATTGTTATAATTATGGAAAAATGGGACATGTTGTTGTTCAGTGCTGGTCACTCGAAGGAAAGAGAAAATTTTATTCTCATGTTAATCATGGCCACTAGAATGTTACCAATAAGAATAAATTTGCTATAATGAACCAGCGTGGTAGGTGCTTCAATTGTGCGAAGCTAGGCCATAGGGCAAAAGATTGTTGGCATGTTCAGGGAAAGAAATTTAATTCTGAAATTGCAAAATTCCCTGCAAACAGAAATGATTTTGGTAGAAATAAATCTATTTTCAAAGAAAAGACTCCTGTATGTTTTGAATGTGGAAAACTTGGGCACCGAGCTTCAGAATGCTGTTGGGAAGGTTATGGTAAACCAAAATTTCATGTAAGTAACAGAAATTTCCATGTTTATCCACATAGATTCCATAATTATAATCCTGTTCACAAAAAGAACTCAAAGGCTGTTACATCATGTCATTATTGTGGGTAGGTAGGGCATTCTATGCATAATTGCCATATCATGTGTTGTGATGATAAACAAGCTAAAAATTTGTTGATAAAACTTGCTAGAAGTGTCACTGTTAATTCAGGACCCAAGACTTCTTGGGTACCTGCTTGTGTGAAATGATTCAGCTGTTGCAGGTGTGCCTTGGATGCTGATGAATAAGAGGGGTAAATAAGCCAAGGCACTCAAATTTGGAACCCCATGATTGCATTTCTCAGGTCAGTTCTGAGCACTCACCTTAAATTTTATCATCTGACATTGTTGATTTGAAATGACTAAATATCATGTTGATCAGTTAGTGCTAAATTCAAATTTTTTGAAATGGAATTGCGCAATCATGCTTATGGTAGTTCTCTTCTGTCTGGCTTGCATGAATCATAGTTGAATGTCAAATTTGAAATCATATGTTCAGTCTTCAGTGCAAACATTGCATGTATTCAGGGAGAGTTTGTTGAATTTTTGCATGTCTGATCAATGAGCACTGAAATGCGGATTGATGTCATAAATTTAGGGGGAGCTAAAGTAATAATTCCCTTTAAAGAGGTGGTGATTTTTATTGACTGGCTCTATGCAGTATTAATGGGTGGAGATCTATAAATCTTATGATCTTTGAATGCTAAAATTCTTGAACATAAAAGTGTTTTGCATATGGAATAATTATGGAACCATTTAATAAAACTAGGAACTCATCCATTCTTGAACTATGATGATCAAAAGTAAAGGGCCACTTTGTGTAAATGAATTTAATATCTGTATTGACCTTAAACTCAGAATAGGTTTAATAAGAGCTGAAGAAACAAACCCTATGTATATATATATATATATATCTACATAGAATAAATTACAGAGCAATGGCAAGCTTTCACTGAGAAACTGTCTCTATGCACCAAAGAAGTGCTAAGGAGCATGTCATGATGTGAACTGTTATCTCTGTTTCAAAAGAAAAATAATTCATTGCAGAGCAATGGTAACTTTCCACTGAGAAACTACTTTCATGCACCAATGAAGTGCTGAAAGGCATGTCATGATGTGAGTTGCCAACTCTGTTTCATTGGGGCAGAATAGTTAGCTATGCTGAGTAACCGGGAACTCTGGTGTCTGATAAACATGTGTGCCTGTGTCAAAAAGCTCGCTACACTTGACTGCAAATGAGAATTTAAAATTGAAAAATAAAAAAAAAATGAAAAATGACAATATATATATATATATATATATATATATATATATATATATATATATATATGACCTGAAGCTCAAACAAAATCCTATAGAGTTCATCTTCAATACTGGTTAAATTCATTTCTATAAGGGTCTCTTGAAATTGAACAATCTAGGAGAAAGATACGAGGAAGTTTCAAGTGTGCAAATTATTCTATCCTTATTCCATAATCATGATCTTTTTGTTCAAGGATTTGTCTCAAATTCTCAAGATTATTTTTCTCCACATCATTAAATGAACTAAGGGCTCTAGTCATTTCTCATCGTACCTCTCATAACGGAACTTGAATTTTATCTATTAAAAATCCCTGAATGTAATTCCATTTTTTGTCATAATTTCAGTGTCTCTAGAATGCTTAATTCTTTTGCTCTCATTTGATATCAATGTCTGACTGTGCTTCATCTGACTTTCTGTGCATATTTCATATTTGAAATCAAAGGGGGGGACTTTCATTCAATCATTACATGCTAGTTTTTTTTGCTATCTCAAACTATTTTCTTTTTGATGAAGTCAAAGAGGGAGAATAGTTTGAGTCATTCTGATGACTCACAGTGTTGCCATCATCAAAAAGGGGGAGATTGTTGTGCCCCTGTGGTTTTGATGATTGGTTTTGATGTGAGTCAAACACTGTGAGTCACCATGTGATGTTCAGTCATTTTATATATACATCTGTAAGGTTTATGCATTTTCCTGTCATACTATGAGTCATGGTTTAAGGTCTATGCATTTCCCTGTTTGTGGAAGTCCTGCACATTGCATCAGTGCATTAACAGTTGCTGCATGCCACATTGTCGGTGCAACCCTTAGTGAACTGCATACATTGCATATCATGAACATCTCTGTTTATATGAAAGTCCTGCTTGAGCATATAGGAAGTCAGTGCAAGTGTCTCTCATGCATTTAAAGTCTGTACATCGTCTGCTCTCCATGCATATGCAAAGTCTGTACAGCCAGTGCATCCCTTGATTTAAAGTCTGTACATCGTCTGCCCGCGAACACAAGTCTATACATTCCTATCTTTACCTACGTTCATTGTTTTAGCACACACACGAAGTCAGTACAACCTGTGTGTTGCACGAACAAAGTTCATACATTGCATTGTAGCATGCACGCACTCAAAGTCCATACATTGCCTTGTAGCATGCACGCACACACAAGTCTATACATTGCCTTGTAGCATGCACGCACACGCAGAGTCTATACATTCTCTGCTGATATGTTTATGCTGTAGTTCAGCAAGTCCGTACATCGCATCGCATGCACATTGCATCTGTCAAGTCGGAACATCGTTCAGAACACTAAGTCTATACATTCGTTGTGTCTTGTGCATGCATCATTTAAAGTCTGTACAACCTTAATTGGCACATTCACTCAAAGTCTGTACAGCCCGTGTTCGCAAGATCAAGTCTGTACAGTCCGTGTTCAGAGCATACGCAAAGTCTTCACATTATCTTGACACATGCACGCAAAGTCTGTACATCATCCAGTTGCACGCCACACAGCTGAGCAAGTCTATACATCCGTTAGCTCAGCTCGTGGTTTAGTCAGTGCATCCATGCATACATAAGTCTGTACATTCATTATTTCATGCATATACATTGTCTGCATAGTCTTTGCTGTGATGTCCGTGCGTCAGTTAAGCAAGTCTATACAGACTTGCTCCATGCATTAGTTAAGCAACTCTATATATGATGCATTGGTTCTTAAGTGCTAGGTTGCAAGTTTGTACATTGTCCTGCTTCAGGCATGCAAAGTCTGTACATCGTCTTGGCACAAATAAAGTCTGTACAGAGTTTGCCTAGTCTGCATCAGTTCAAAGTCTGTACATCGTTTAGTGCATTACATGCATTCATCAAGAGTCTGTACACTCGGTGTCTGTATCTCATGAATTCCAAGTCTGTACACTTGTTGTCTGCATCACAAGCATTCAAGTCTATACACTCTGTGTATGCATCACATGCATTCAAAGTCTGTACACTCATGAATGAAATGTCCGTGCATTCATTCTCGTTGTACATACTTTCTCATATATGCACACTGTATTTGGTGCATCAAGTCTGTACAGGGTATGCTCATTTATCAAACTTACTCGATGCATTCTTTCTTTCCTATCAGATAAATCCACACTGATAACAAGTCTATTTTATTACAGGGCTGCTGCTCGAGGAGCCTAATGAGGGCACGCGATCCAAGAGTCGAGATGGCTCAGGAACGTAACACGTGGAATGCAGTGTGTAAAATGCTGCCAGGTGGTCTAGGCTCTCTGGGCGGGAATCTGGAAACCGATCGCCCACCTCTCTACTGCTATATATATGAAGCTTCTTCCTCTGAAGAAGATTTGATCGAAGCAGGGAAGCATATCTGAAAGAGCAGAAGCAGAGAGAGGGAGAGCCTACACGATCTAGAAGAAAAAGAAAAAGGGAAGAAGAGCAGAGTGTGAAAGCAGCAGAGAAGAAGAAGAAAAAGAAAGAGGAAGAGAGATCGGGAGTTGAGAAGAAGAAGCAGTCAGTTGTCTAAAGTTTAGTCTCTACTGGACCGTGGATCAAATCCAGGCCAGTCAGCTCCTTGAGAGCCACTTCGTGCTTCATTTTTTACAGCTTTTCGGTGCTGTGATTTTCTATCCTTTGTTTTCTTTTAAATCTTTCTTCAAGCTGTTTGCCAGCAGTGCAAGCTGTGATGCATAGCGGCGAGGTGGATACCTCGGACGGCTAAGCTGTATTACCTAGCGGAGCAAGCTGTGAGGCTCAGCGCAAGCTGTTAGGCAGCGGATGGCTAAGCTGTATTGCCCAGCGGAAGCAAGCTATGATGCTCAGCGGTTGTAGGCTAAGCTGTAAGGCCCAGCGGACGCAAGCTGTGTTGCGCAGCAGTAAGCCACACTTGGGTTTGAGTGTGGGGTGGACGTAGGTCTGGAGGACCGAACCACCTAAAAACTCCTCTGTGCAGTGGTTTGATTTGTTTAATTCTGCTTCCGCTAGATGAATGTTTAGGCGCGCGATACATATTTGCTCATTGGTTTAAAAGAGAATTTGATTAGTTTTTCAGATTGTCTAATTTCGTCTAGTTAGTGTTCTAGACTCTTAATTGAGCAAAATTTTAAGGGAGGGATTCATTCACCCCCCTCTGAACCCAACGCACCGAACCCAACACCTGATTCCATAGAAATAAAGAAGAAGATTCTTGAAGAAGCGCACAAATCTAAGTATACTATACACCCAGGAGCTATGAAGATGTACAGAGATTTGAAGAGGACTTTCTGGTGGCCGAACATGAAGAGGGATGTGGCTGATTTTTTGAGCAGGTGTTTAGTATGTCAACAAGTTAAAGCAGAGCATTTCAGACCTGCTGGGAAGTTGAAACCTCTCGAAATACCACAATGGAAGTGGGAAAATGTTGGTATGGATTTTATTATGGGTTTACCCCGAACACGAGGAGGCCTTGATGGAATTTGGGTGATCATTGATCGACTGATAAAGTCTGCACACTTTTTACCTATTTAGTCAAGATGGACCGTGGATATTTTGGTTGCCCTGTATATAAAGGAATTAATAAGATTGCATGGAGTGCTTGTGTCCATCATAGCTGACAGAGACCCCAGGTTTACATCTCACTTTTAGAAAGGACTGCAAGCATCATTAGGCACTCGTTTGAACTTCAGTACAGCTTTTCACCCTCAGACTGACGGACAGACTGAGAGAGCAAACCAGATTGTTGAAGACATGTTGAGAGCTTGTATAATTGATTTTGGAGGCAGTTGGCATGAACATTTATCTTTGATTGAATTTACATACAATAATAGTTACCAATCCATCATTCAGATGGCACCGTTTGAGGCCTTGTATGACAGGAGTTGTAGATCTCCTCTTTGTTGGGAAGAAATTGGTGAGAAGCAATGGCTCGGACCAGATCTTATCTCAGAATCGTCAAAGAACATCCAAGTTATCAGAGACCGTTTGAAGGTCGCCCAGTCCCGACAAAAGAGCTATGCAGATAATAGAAGAAGGGAGCTAGAATTTCATATTGGGGACCATGTATTTCTGAAAGTGTCACCATCAAGAGGAATTAGAAGATTCATAATTTGAGGCAAGTTAAGCCCAAGGTTAGTTGGCCCATTTGAGATCTTAGGGAGGGTAAGGCGAAGTTGCCTATAGATTAGCCCTACCACCACAGTTAGCTGGTATTCACGATGTGTTCCATGTATCTATGCTTCGGAAGTATGTGTATGACCCTTCGCACATTATCCAACATGCTGATTTGGATTTGAAGAAGGACTTATCTTATGAAGAGAAGCCTATCAAGATATTGGACTTCAAGCAACAGCAACTCAGGAATCGATCCATTTCGATGGTCAAGGTCCAGTGGAGTCGGCGTGGAGCTGAGGAAGCAACATGGGAATCCGAGGATGCGATCAAGAAATTATATCCCGAATTGTTTTAAGGTTGGTTGTTAGCAAATTCGGTGAATTTGGTACCAAATTCCTTAAGTGGGGGAGGGTGTAGCACCCTGTCTTTTTCTACTATAATATTTCCACATGAATTAATTATTTATTGGCTCAACTTCTAAAGAAATTATTAAAATTCTGGAAAAATATGAAACTAGTGTAAAATTAAATTTGTAATAACTTTGTCTTCAGGTTAGATCCCAAAATAAAATTCGTATAGGCCCAATTTCACATTTTTAGCAATTTCTCGTGGGTTAGAAGACCTCGTTTAGCCATCGCAATTTGGGCCCAATTCTAGCCCAATTGTGCTCCAATTCGAGCCAAACCCTAGCCCATTGATAGGTCTTTGCTTTCTCTTCGAAAACCCTAGCTCTAGATGCTTCTGCCGGCGGCAGCGGCGGTGGATTAGAACCTTATCCAAAATTTTTGCCAAAATTTCTTCATAGGACTCTTCAACCAAATTCGATCTCTAGGAGTCCCTATAGGTTCTATTTGTAGAGGGATTTCGACACCTTAGAACCCTATTTACACCAGCAACAGGCGGCGGGACAGATCGTGATCGGACGAGGGAGAATTTGGGCGTTCTAGGAGCGGTACCTAGGGTTCCGGCGACCCCTCTTCTTCATCCTTCTTTCCTTCAAGCAAAGGTAGGTGTCTCTCTAGCCAAATAGAAATCTAATAATACCGTATTGTGCGTCTCCATGAGCTCTTTCTTTTGATACCTAATTTCCCAATTTTCGTTCATCATGCTGTTCGAATTTCACGTTTTACTCCGAGATGTATAAAAAGGGTAACTTTCATGATTATTAGTTAAAGATCTAAATCAAAGTATGCTATTTTATATGAATTTTTACGCTCTTTCGAATGGTAGCATTTTCCCTAATTTTTATTCATTCTATCATGAGCAATCGAAGTTTTAGTGTAACATGTCGAAGTTCATCATCGGCGGGTTCTAGGTCATGTGACGCATCTTCCAGAGGCCGTTACAGCCTGACGGCCGCACGACAGACCGTCACATGAGCCTGATGGCCCCATGACAGACCGTCACATGCCCCTATGTTTTAAAATTTTGAAATTTTAATCTATTTATTTTCTGGTACGTAACGCACCTACTATAGAGCGTTACATGCTTGTAACGCCCCTTCTTTAGACCGTCACGTTCTCCTGATAGTGTTTTTTTAAACTATTGTTTATGCATTTTTAAAACCAAAAACTTGCTATGTTAGTATGATGTCTTGATCTATAAGCAAGATAGAACGTGATGTTAATATTGTTTTATGATCATAAACATAAATTTTTTTTCATTGTTCTACATGAAAGATGTTAGAAAATCCTAAATTGAATGATCATGAAGAATTTGATAAAAACCCTTAGTTAACACTTGTATAAATTTTGATTTATGTAAGATATATATTTGATCTTAGCTTTATTATTTGACTGTCATGGCACTCCGGTGGGATTGACTGACCGCACCGTTTTGGTTTTCGTGTTTATTAGCCTCAATTCTTGTAATAGATAGGACTCTCCGCCAGATATTTCTTCCGTCGGACTAGGACCACTATTATGAGACCTCCGTAAGACCCCGTGAGCCTGGGATTCCCACCAGGACGCCGGGCAGGTTGTACCCTAAAGACCTGAACCCATGAACGTGGTTTGAATCGTGTTTTTGGACCAGCTCAAATTAAACTGGTCTGTGTCCTGTAACGGCCCAAGAGTGGACTGTCACATCAACGTAACGGCCATGTGTACGACCGTCATGTTCCTGTAACGGCCCTGTTATAGACCGTCACAGATAAGCTAGTAATAAGGTTTTCTTGTTTTATCATCATGAAGTAGTTATCAAGGTTGGCCTTGAACTGTGAGATTATGTGAAATCCTTGTTTACATCCTTGTTACCTAAAGACTCATAGTCTTTCTACCTTATGTCATTCCAATTTTGTTGGAACTTCTCTTGATCTTAGAAGTAAGTTCGTGAGCTTAACCTTGGAACTCTTGGCCATTAATGTGATGAATGTCTAGACTAGGATCATTGATCCAAACCTTCAATGCCAACGCATCATAAAGGGCCCAGTCTGGTCCTGGGAGGAGCGCCCGAAAGTACTTGTGCCCCGGAGAGTTTGTAATGACAAGGTGTGGCATTGCACCAAAGTGCATGACTAACGTGATTGGTCTATAACATTTCCACTTTTACTCAATTACTTGAAATTCATGTGTGACATGACATGCGTGCTTGACATGGCCAATTCCATTTATCATTTCATGACATGAAAAGTTCTTGTTATACTTGTGTTTACTGTTTACTTGAAAGCTCATGTTCTTTTCCCTATCTATCTCTTGTCATTTATTTATCATCGCTTTTGTTACAACGTTATTCATAAATGGTTAATCACTTTAATTATGCATGATGATAGAGATATAAAATCCTATTGAGCTTTGCTCACCCCTACTTTCCAATCCTTTTCAGGTAGCTCGGATGAGGACGGGCGTTCCGATGGGGACGGGAACGGGTGATTCCAGGAGCGAGCCATTTAGAGTTTATGTTCAAGTCAAGTTTGGATTAGTTGTTATCTAGAGTTGATGTATTTTCCATTAATGAGATAGAAGTCCACAAGGAGTCAGGTGTAATTGAATACTTTCTCTTATTATTATTATTATCAATAAAGTTGGGTTAATTGTTTCATTATTATTAGCCTGGTGGTTAGTCTCTTGTGGCAATGTATGCTCTGATTGACATGATTGATATAAATTGCTACGTTCCGATTTTTCACGTCGGGGCGTGACACTCCGCCCTGGCCGAGCTACCCTACCTTGGTCAGGCGGCACTCCGCCCTGATCGAGCTACCTTTATCTTGGTCTAGTGGCACTCCGCCCTGGCCGAGCTACGCCTTATCTTGATCTAATGGCACTCTACCCTGATCAAGCTACCCTTCATCTTGGTCTAGTGACACTCCGCCCTGGCCGAGCAACCCTTTATCTTGGTCTAGTGGCACTCCGCCCTGGCCAAGCTACCCTTATCTTGGTCTAGTGGCACTCCACCCTGGCCGAGCTACCCTTATCTTGGTCTAGTAGCACTCCGTCCTGACCGAGCTCTAAAAATATATATGTATACAATAACAACATACAAAATAAATATCGCCATTGCGGGCCTTATGCCCGAATTGGACTATCCTTTGCATTAGCATTACCTTCTTGCTAACGAACAAACCCACTTTCTCGGCGCAAGACTTCATGTCCTAGCCGACCCTTATACATCATTGCCATTGCAGGCCTTACGCCCGAATTGGCACAAGTCTATCCTTTGCGTTAGCATTGCTTTCTTGCTGACGAATAAATCCCTTTTCTGGCACAAGACTTCGTGTCCTAGCCGACCCTTATATAGTGTTGCCATTACGAGCCCTACACCCGAATCGGCTCAAAATCTGTCCTTTGCGCTAGCATTACCTTCTTGCTAACGAATAAGCCTTTTCTCGGCACAAGGCCTCGGTCCCTGGTCGACTCTCTCAACATCCTTCTCTTATCTTAGTTCAAAAAAAAATGAATGAGAATAGAATAATAATAAAAATGGGGCTTAAAATAGAGGTGCCCCGTCGGCCTTGCTCCTAAACAAGGACAAGGGCAAAAATGGCTATCACCCGGCTGTGGCGAAAACCCGAAAGGGCGTCGCAGGAAAAATCGGGTACCCCGCCACGTGAAAACCCGAGAGGGCGCGTGGGCAAAAGCAAGAGGGGGCTGGCCCCGACGAAAACCCGAAAGGGCGCTCGGGTCAGTAATGTGGCAATTTAAGTTCCGCCTCACCCTCATTCTAGTGATCTCCGAAAAGGGTGATCACCTCGATCCCCATTGGATATCTTTCTCACCTACTCTTCTGACCCTTGTCATCATCGGCAGGATCGGTCTACCCTTGTCTGACCCTTGTCACCATCGGCAAGATCGGTCAGCCTCCTTGCGACCCTTATCATCATCGGCAGGACCGGTCAACCTACTTCTGACCCTTATCACCATCGGTAAGATCGGTCAGCCTCCTTGCGACCCTTGTCATCATCGGCAAGATCGGTCTACCTCTGTCTGACCCTTGTCTCCATCGGCAAGATCGGTCAGCCTCCTTCAAACCCTTATCATCATCGGCAGGATCGGTCTACCTCTGTCTGACCCTTGTCACCATCGACAAGATCGGTCAGCCTCCTTGCAACCCTTGTCATCATCGGTAGGATCGGTCTACCTCTGTCTGACCCTTGTCACCATCGGCAAGATCGGTCAGCCTCCTTGTGACCCTTATCATCATCGGCAAGACCGGTCAACCTACTTCTGACCCTTGTCACCATCGGCAAGATCGGTCAGCCTCCTTGTGACCCTTGTCATCATCGGCAAGACCGGTCAACCTACTTCTGACCCTTGTCACCATCGGCAAGATCGGTCATCCTCCTTGCGACCCTTGTCATCATCGGCAGGATCGGTCTACCTCTGTCTGACCCTTGTCACCATCGGCAAGATTGGTAAGCCTCCTTCTGACCCTTGTCATCATCGACAGGATCTGTCTACCTCTGTCTGACCCTTGTCACCATTGGCAAGATCGGTTAGCCTCCTTGCGACCCTTGTCATCATCGGCAAGACCGGTCAACCTACTTCTGACCCTTGTCATCATCAGCAAGATCGGTCAGCCTCCTTGTGATCCTTGTCATCATCGACAAGATTGGTCAACTTCCTTTTGACCCTTGTCACCATCTGCAAGATTGGTCAGCCTCCTTGCGACCCTTGTCATCATCGGCAAGATCGGTCGACCTACTTCTGATCCTTGTCACCATCGGCAAGATTGGTCAGCCTACTTCTGACCCTTGTCACCATCAGCAAGATCGGTCAGCTTCCTTGCGACCCTCGTCGCCATCGGCGAGATCGGTCAACTCCCTCATGGCCCTTGTCATCATCGGCAAGATCGGCCAACATCTCCTTTAGCCCGGCCTTACCTGTCACGCCCCGAGAGCGGAAGATACCCGGAGATGCGTGACGAGTTTATATCAATCATGTCAATCAGAGTAGTAGTGTATTCGACACAAAGACATAGATGCGCAAAAGTAAAGATAACCCAATCCATTTATTTCTTCATAATAAATAGTATATTACAAACCCAATACTCTATTCAAAAAAAGAAAAGTACACATTTGACTCAAGAAATATATAAAAGGCTAGATGACACTTGGAAAAGCTCTAGCTCTTTCACTCTTGATTCTCCCCATCCGATTTACTTCCCTCATCGTCGGACTTACCTGAAAAGTAAGGGAAACACGGAGTGAGCGAACGCTCAGTAGGAAATTATATCTCAGGAACTAGCAAGGGGTTTAAGTAGTTACATCTTTCATGAATGCACTATAGCTATGCATGCTCGCATAAAACGACAAGATAGAAAGAGGATATAACAATAAGATAACAGGAAGAACTAGTCATGAACTTTCAAGAACTTATATCAAATGACCTCAAGATATTCAAGCAAGTACTTTATCATGTCAAGATGAAATTTGGCTATCACGTTCAAGCACGCAAGTAATTACCCTTTTTCGGGCCACGCAAGTCATGTAATATCAAGTCAAGTACAAGATTTGTGGAATGTTCAATCAAGCTAGTCATGCACTTCGGTATAATGCCAATACCGTGATCAATCAACTCCCATGGGCACAAGTACTTTCGGGTGCTCCTCCCAGGACCAGATCGTGCCCTATATGCGCAGGCATTAGTCGTGTATTTCTAACATCCACATTTTTGTGTATAGCCATCATGGAATTTCAATAAGCAAGCTTGTAGTCATGTAAGACAACTTTGAGAGATTAGAGTCCAAAAATATGACTTTTGACACCAATAGACGATAATAACAGTACAATCACACTTTCGGTAAAACTAGGTGGAATTGGTTCCCTTAACTCGGGTACCATGATAAGTAAGTAGAGACACTCTTTTATATAGAATTGAGGTCCATATGAATAGCACCTCAATGGCAAGACGTCCTCATTCTTCATATAGAATTGAGGTTCACAAGAACATCAAGTTTAATATAGAATTGGGGTCTACAAGAACAGCATAACAATGGCATATTCTTCCCCGTTCATTAAGATAATTCTCATATCATACCCATGGCATGACATGAGGGCCGGTATCACCATGTTTCTATAGAGGGACATGGCAAAGATGGTGTAATGGGTTTTTTTATGGTACAACCAGCTGTTTGCGACCTTTTCTTTCGTTCCGTCTTTTCATTCGCGTATCGATCAACCATTTAACTAACTGGTAGTCAACTGACTGATTGACGACGCGGGCGTGCCAGTCACATGAGTGACAATTTTTTTGTGCGCTCATTCTGACCCATATCGGGCGAATGTGAGGTTCGGTCGGGACCAGCAGTCCGCCATACCATAAAGGTTATGGCGTTAATTACATCCCCCACGAGGAGGGAACACCTTTGATTAATTGCCGAGATATCGGGCTGTCGAAGTCGGGTTAAAAGAGATACATGATGATTATAGCAATGACAGGCAGGATGCAACATTAATCATGCGAAAGATGCGTAGTTAAATGGGAAAATAGATCCTAGGTACGTGGCGGAGGACGCAGGTCTGAAGACCACCATCGCGCGTGACGAGGGCTTCCGGCCAGACATGATCCGGCTTTTAGCCGACGCCATTTGATATACCAGGAGATCTATGCATGCATGCACACAAGACATTCATGATTATATTGAACATGAAGATAGCGTTATGAAGACGGTGACGATCACCCATATTTATTACCCCTCGTCGAGAAGAGGGAGAGCAACACAAGTATGCTAGCGAAAGTGAAATGCTAACGGTTCATGATGGTGAGTATGATGACGGCATGACTCGCGCTCGCTTGACCCTCCTTTATTCAATTCAATGCCTGCTACGGCTTGCCGACATTGCCCCCGAGAGGCGAGGCTTGCCCCGGGGTAAATAGACCATTAGAGCGGCACAAGGTTTCAAAACCGGCGTGACTATGTAAGAAAACTTATATGGCGCGATAAAGCGTAGGCATAGCGGATAATACGGCGCGGTCTTCATGCAGTTGAGACGGTGCGCAAGAGAGTTGGGGCGCGCCGGTTTAGGGCGCGCCGGAAAGTCGCAAGGAAATTTTTTAAGGAAATGAGTGTGGGGTTAATCCGGCGCGGGGGGGTACCGCGCCGGTTTAGGGCGCGCCGGTTAAGACCGCGCCGTATTAAACCTGTTTTGTTGAATTATGAACTTTTTAAGTTCGTTAGACTTCACGGGACCCTTTCTTAAGTTGTTTGGGCCAAACGATTGTTTGTTTGGAGTCCATGGCCTTCTGGAAATGATGGGGAGGTCAGTGCGAGGTTCATACTCGAGCACTGAGTTGATTCGATTTGGAGCGATCATTTTTATTGACATAATTATCTAGAGTCTGTCGAAAATTTGACAGCATCTCCCCTGAACAAACAGAGTTGCAGGGGAGGATCGAGGTCATACTCACTAATGGAGCAAGCCCCTAAATCACCGGTCTGCCCAAAGGCGGCCAGCATACCCCACTGGATAGGATACCCCGAGGACAAGCCTGCTAGGGGCACCAAAGCTCCATGGGGGAAGAAATAGAAGGGCGAAGTCACTGATGATGAGGACGACACCCCGAGGGCTAGCCTACGAGGGGTGAAGGACTCGTGGTCAGTGATTCGTCCCATGAAGGGACTGACCATTGGGAGAGTGGAACTCCGAGGACTAGCCTACAAGGAGCGCACACCCCCTGGTCTCGATCGGGCCTTGGTCTGTCGGGGTTGAGTTCGTTGACCCAGGCCTCCTTCATTATTGGCCATGGCTTCGAGAAGACGCCCACCATGAAGAGGTAGGGCTCTCGGTCGCCCGGCAACTGCAGGAACTAAAAGGGGAATGTCCCCCTCCCCGGGTGATTGAAGTGACGGGGAAACCTCGGAACGATGCAGATGGCCACGAAGAACATGTAATAACGGCCTAAGTTAGACAGACCCCCGGCAGGGACATATGCTCGAACAGTTAGAAAACAATACTCGAGGGGACAAAGGCGCATGCAGAGGCACGGCTCCATCTGAGAGGAGAAAGGGATGCAAAGCCCTTGAACTAAACATGAAAGAAATGAAACGCAAGAGAGCCCCCGGGGAGGGGTGTTTCTGTAGCCCGCGGTGATTCGGGGCATAATATGCATCTCGAGGAAACCGGAATCGGCCCTATGCAGAGAAGAATCCTGACGCACGTATCAGTATAGACAAAGATAGAGAAAGGGGAGATCGTTCCTCCAATTTATTGATTCAAGCATCCACAGGCATGCATACAGATCACCATCCCTAAGACAGGGAGGATTTGACATTCGCACGGCGAGATTACAATTCCGGCACCATTGTTTGGTTGCCGTTTAACGCTATTTAGAAGCAGAGGACGCCCAGGTCACGATAACAGAGAGAAGATGGCAGAAGAAATCGCAAAGAAAGGGGGGAGGGGAATCGACTCATATCATCGTCGCCCCTCCCCTCCATCGCTTACATTCGATGTATAGAAGCTTAGAGGAAAAGGAAAAGAAACGCGGAAAGCAGGAATAGGAACGGCCCCTGCCCACCTGTTCCTAAAAAAAACAGAGTATCGTCGATGCCGGCCGACGGTTGCCCCTTCAGAGAAGAAAAACCCTCCCTCTCTGTGTATCCCGAGAAAGGAAGAAGACTCTCTCGTTTCGCAGTTGCCTCACCCTTTTCTTTTTCTATTTCTCTGAGAGCCCAGAGCCTTCCCAGCCTTCCAGCCTTCTTCCCTTCCTTTCAATCGAACCTCGCCCCTATATATAACAGGTTGGGGGCTCTTCATCCGGCGTGAGCTTTTGGCGCGCCGGGGAAGTCTTCATCAACTTATCGCGCCGGTTTAAGGCGCCATTCGATAGGGTAACTGGCGCGCCGGGAAGAGGGCGGAAGGTAGGGGGGCGCGCCGGGATAAGGGCTGGAGGTAAGGGGCGCGCCGGGCTAAGGGCTGAAGGAAAGGGGGCGCCGGTTTAAGGGTATTGAGTGGGGGGCGCACCGGTTTAAGGCGCGCCGGGCTAATGCTTCTTGTACGCTTCAAGCCAGGCAATGAACTCGGGATAATTCCGGGGGCCATCGTGAACATGTACTCTGCCACTGCTTACTAAGGCTTCGGCGATATGATCTGTCGAAGCTCCTAGATTGGCGTACGGGTATTCTCAAGGTGCATAGATTGCTTTAGACTGCTCGCACGGGTTTTCTGCGGCCACACGGCCTTTAGCTCTCTGATCCATGCCGTTAGCTTGGCCTGGCTCGTTTCCGAGGCTTCTCGGAAGACGTGACAACACCAGGGATAGCTCCGCCCGAGCTGGGTGATCATTCGGCCGCTAATGGGCCCATCTTGGCAGGAAGCCGCACCCATGTCGGGTGATCGGGATCTCCCGCCGCCAGAGCTTTCGGTCCTCCGTGCTGGAGAGCCGGGGGAACTCCTTCGTCCTCAGGAGAACCTCTTCATTTGGTGGGGGATCACCGGATAGACCGTCATCCTTGATCGGACAACGGATGTGGTGTATGCGGCATGACAGAGTCGATGCCGGTTCATTAGGTAGGCTTGGTCGCACTGCCGGTTGGTTGTGAGCTTGTCTCGGCTCCCCTGAGGTGAAGTCCCCGTGTCTGTACGGAATGACCCGAGGCTCTGGCGGCTTGAGAAATCTTCAATATGTTGATCTTTATCGGCTTCCGTACTTCGGTGGGCCGGGTCATTCGTTCTTATGGCTTGGTCGCCGACGATCATATTTTAGGTGCCAACAAATGCCCCCCAGACGTGGGTGTTGCGAGCAAGGCACGAGTGTAGCAGGGCCGACGGATGTATTTCACCCGGACTGACCTCCCCTTTGATTGGCGGGCACCTGGGATGGCCTTTAATTCGGCACGGGCGTTGACCCGGCACCGTTCAGACGTTTATACGGCGTGCCCTTACCCTTTGTGGTTTTAATCCGGCGCGGTCTCAGGCATTTCGCTTTGACCCGGCGCGCCTTTTACCGGCGCGCCTTTCGCTAGAGGGCCGTTAATCCGGCGCGCTAAATAGCGCGCCGGTTTAACGGAGGGGGGTCTCCTCCATATAAGGCTTTCGCCTTCTTTTTTTCTCCTTCATCCCTCATTTGCCCAATTTTTTTCTCTCTCTTCCCTCTCTTCGGCGCTGAGAGCGGCGGTTTCTTCCTTCGGGTGAGTGGAGGTGCCGTCAGTTTGGGTTTCAAAACCCTTTCTTTGGGCCCCGGGAGGCTTCTAGCAGGGCTTGCCCTCGGAGCTGTTTCCCCGGGTGTTCCTCTGGCCTCGGTGTAATGCTGATGGCTGCTTTTTAGGGATCGTTCCTCAGTGGACGCGTTCCCACTTTTCTTCGGCAATTCCCTGTGCTGGGGAGACTCTGCCGAAATTTTGTCAGAAGTTCGCCTTTGATTAGCCATTTCCTGACGTTGTTTTTTTGTTTGATATGCTCTTTTTGCAGCTGTCATGGCATCCAGCTCTTCCTCTCGTGCCGTGGTGACATGGGAGAATGTTAATTCTCTCGACTGGGGGCACGGCCAGGTGGCCATAGTTGCAGAGTCTTCGGATTCGGAGACGGACACTGTAGACACCGGTCGTCTCCTTATTCTCGGGGGCGACTCCTTTCATTATAATAGAGAAGGCGTGACCAGGAAGGATTATCCCAAGGACAAGCACCTGATGTCCCTTCTTCGGCGCTTCAACCTTCAGGGGAAGCGGGATGTGTTCGCCGTCCGGAAGGTCGAGCAGGCTCTGCTGGTGGAGAGAGACAGCTTGGCCGAATGCGTAATGCGGGGAAGACCCATCTATCTCCCTGGGGAGGTCAGGAAGTGGAGCGTTGTGCTGGGGCTGCAAGACCTGGCTCCGGCAGACGGACTGTTGACCAGAGCTCCCGAATTTGTACCTGCTCGGTGGAATGACTCCGCGGGCAGAGTAGATCGGGAGAAGCCGATCTTTGGTTTATTCCTTGCCCCGTTGAGATGGGGATATAGAGATGAGTCATTCCTGCTGGATTGCTTGGCGATTCGCTTCAAGCACCAGATCTCCGTGGGGTGGTTTGCTGAGTTGAAAGTTACAGACGCCCACGCATTCAGGCCCGGAGCAGTGGAATTCACAGACTATGTGCTGCATCATTATGCTCCTCTTTTGACTAGAGCTGGTGTATATCACAGCGTGTACGCTTCAAGATATCGGTACCCGATTTCCCGAGGCTTGTGCTGTGGCATGATCGAGGTGTTTTGCCCTGAATACAACACCTTCTATACTTCAGAGGGGGAGACCTCCTTAGACTTGTGGAGTCTATCTCAGCTCAGCGACCTGCCCATTGATGGAGAGCCGTATGAAGAAGTTTGTTGGCCCGACTGGTTGAAGGACCAGACCGACGGTGACGGTCGGTATATGGCGGGCTACGCCTATCGATATCTAATGAAGGCATATCGCACCCTCTTCCATTCGTCGCAAGACACGAGAGAAGCTCGAAAGCCGGGCGAGAAACGAAGAGTGCGGATGGGCGCTTGGCTTCAATATTTCTTCCAGGGGAAGAACAAGTATGAAGATTTTCCTCCGATAGCACCGGTGGCCCAGAAGCGGAAGAAGAGGATACGACGCCAGGCCGCTTCGTCATTTTCTTCGAGAGGAGGGCAGGGGGAAAACCCAAACCCTACTGGTGTTGATGCAGTGACTCATTGTGCTGCATATTTGGTTTATTGGCTTTGTTCCTTTGCTCTCCCTCAAGGCGACGAGAGCGTGATCAGGGCAGAAGCCATATATCCAGCCTGTCTTATGGCTTGGGGTACCAAGCTGTCTCTTTGCCCAGTGGCCCTGTGCCTTACTTACAAGATGTTGGGAGACTTGCACAAGACGCGCCTCCCCAGAAGCCTTCGGACGGTTGGTCCGTTACATTTCTATAATGCTTGGGTCTGCACCCTGTTCCCGGAGGCAGCTCCTCGGGCGTTACAAGCAGTTCCTCTGGTCCCGCGCATGATAGAGTTTGCAAGTGCCGAGCCATCATCGCTAGCGGAGCAACTCTATGCCATTCGGGGTAAATTGACCCGTCTTCCCGTGGACTCGCCCGGGGTTCTTCATTTCTGGAGCTTAGCTGCTCACTCGAGCCCGTTGACGAACAGGACGAGGCAATGCAAGCTCTTTGAAACTGAGGAGTACATCCATCCGATTTCCCAGGCCAATTATACCAGGCCTATTCTGGAGCCGGAGTTGGTTGATTGGGCACTGGCCATCAGGCCTAGTGTCCTCGTATTTCGCAAGAGCGGCATTCTGTGGCTGGAGCCGTATTACCCGTTCCGTTTCAGTCGGAACTTTGGCTACGACCAGCAGATTCCACATTCCTCTTCGCAATTTGCATTGCCCAA
The DNA here is from genome assembly GCA_022559845.1 of Amorphophallus konjac. Taxonomy (NCBI): domain Eukaryota; kingdom Viridiplantae; phylum Streptophyta; class Magnoliopsida; order Alismatales; family Araceae; genus Amorphophallus; species Amorphophallus konjac. The sequence continues at coordinate 106,990,784 of CM040127.1, forward strand.
CAGGCACAGGGCCGGGCAAACGTCCAATGATGACGCTCGGATATGGTGGGACTTTTTCCATCGTCGCGAAGACGTTTCTTTCCGGGTGCCCGCCCCCGCACAGTTCCCTCGCGTCACGCCTAAATACGTCAAGTGGTGGAACGCGCGGACGGGATTTTACAGGACCTCCCGGAGAGAGTGCTGGGCCGTGGCGGAGCACAGGTTCTTAGCTTCCCAGCCGAAGCCAGTTCTTGATATTGACGCTTCTTATTTGAAGAAGTTGAAATCTTGGACTAATACGGATGTGAAGGCCTATCTAGAGGCCCGCAAGCTCGTAAAAGGCCGTAAGATGAAAGTTGAGCTGAAGCTGCCCCCGATCAACAAGGATGATTATGTGAAGACCCTTCGGGGTTTATGCCGGGTAAGCAGTGAGAGGGTGATTCTCCAGCAACTCCCTTTGCCAGTAGAGGAGCCCATCGCGGCGGTGGCCGACTGGCGTCCCGAGGTGGACAGGTTGTATCCCTACCGGGCTTTCATTCGCAAAGAGGACAGGCGGGCTGACTTATATGCCAACACCCCCTGGCTATTCGCACTCCTTCGGTCTCATGGCCTCTCGGTGGGTAGCCCCAGTGAAGCCATACTGGACCATCCTCTTCAGATCTCCTTCAAATATGCAGACAGGTGGGGGCTGGACCATCTGAGCCTGTATTATCTGATGTCCTCCCGTGGACACGAGGACCTGGCGTTGCTAGCTGAGCCGAGCGAAAAGATCGGGGATCTATGCTGGCTCATTCGCGAGGCGGCTTCGAGGGACAAGACGCCATCGCTATTTTATTGGCCTCTCTTCCCCTTTTACACGGGACCGGCAAGTAAGTTCTATCTTTTCCTTCAGGCCCTTCGGCCAGCTTCTTCTTTTCATTGTGGTTGTGTCATCCTCACCCTTGTGCGTATGCAGTCCGACCGACTTCGGAGGAGACCCGGCACTTCAGGGAGCTGATCATCAAAGCCAAAAAGCTGGCATATTTTGAAGTTCCTGAGCCGGCCCCGACCACGACGCCACTACCTCCTGGAGATTCGAGGAAGAGGACTAGGTCCCAACTACGGGAGGCCGTCGGGAAGGCGAAAGCGGCGGTGACCCGAGTGACACGGGCGCGCCGGAAGAAAGCCGCAGAGAAGGAATCGGCAACCGTCCTTCCTCCTGTTGTATCTTTTGAAGAGTTTGAGGCTTCTCGCGCACAAGGGCTAGAGGCCGAAGGTAGGCTCTTCTTTTCTTCAGAGTGCATTAGCTTGTTTCGACCGCTTGGGGTGGCCCATGCTGACAGTTGCCGACACAGCTGCCGCGGTCGTTGGATCCGAGGCGACGGTAGATGTAGCGGCTAGGGACGGGATAGAGGAAGTCCCCACTGCTCCCGTAGAAAGGGATCTGCCCTCTCCAACACCCTGGCAGGAGATGGAAGGTAATCTATAGTTTAGTTGCGATAGCAACGCAAATCTTCGTATCTTCAGCCGCCTTGACCCCTTTTTTTACTGTGAATTGTAGTCGATATACAACCACCATTATTTCCGGGCTCGGAGAGCACAGAGGAGGTGGTCCCCTCGGGGTAGGGAGAGCCTGCCCCCGAGGTATCATCTATTGCTGCCCTCGGTGTGGAGAGCACCGGGAAAGCTTCCGCCGAGGGTGATGCTCCTGCTGGCGAGGCTCCTGCTTCGACGGCGGAGCGTCCTGAGAGAGCAGAGGGGTCTTCCTCCTCTGAGCATGTAGATTATGGTGGCGGCTCCAGTGACGAGGAGCCATCACCGCTTGATTTTGAGACCGACGATGCTGGGGTGTCCTCGGCCTATGAGAGTGACTATCCGACTTTCAGCCCGGCCCGGTTATCATGGGGCGGTCCTGTGCCGTCATTATCGCTTACGGGTGAGGAGGCTGGCGCTGGGGGAGCTGCTCTTAAAGATTTGAGCTTAGCCCCGGCCGAGGTAAGGACCTATCCAGGACCGATGCTTACCATGCTTCTTTTCTCCTTCTTCTAGCCAGGTTTTAACTGTATATACATCTCCGATGCAGACTGAGGTGGCGCTGCCAACTATGACGGTGCAGATACCACTCCCGGCCCTGGGAACAGGCCAGGCGACTCTCCCGTCCGTCCTGCGGCCCATCGCATTGCGGTACCCAAAGGATCATGCAGCAGCGATGGTTCCAGTTGGTCCCGGAGCGCTCGTGGAAGTTGGTAGTTCGGCAGTAACCGGAGATTCTCCGCCAAGGGAGGCTGCACAGCAGTCAGTTCTGGAGAAGGGTGGCTCTGCTGAGATAGAAGCCGGGGAGATTATTGAGGGACGGACGTCCTCGGTGCTCGAGGTTCTTGTTGGACTCCCACCCCAGGGGACCGGCAAAGAGATTGTTGTTGCTGAGGATCTAGCCACCGCATCTGCCGGTGCGGTTGTTCCCAGTGGTAGTGGGCTGCAGCTTATGCCGTCGTCATCCTCCGGGACGGCTGATGATATATGGGCTGCCGTGGATGGCAGAGTAGAGTTCGAACTGCCCGAGACGTCGCCACTTGGTCTTCAGTCCTCGAGTGATGTCGTGTGGCAGTTCCTGGGGACCCTCCAGCAGACCGTAACAGCCAGTAGGGATTTAACTTATATTCAGCTGAGGGGCTTGATAGAGCATCTGTCCCGCTCGCTGCTGGCCCTCGGTTGTCCCATGGACGACTGGACTCCGCGGGTAATCTTGCTCCTGAAGTATGTGAACCGGAGGGAGTTCTTGGGCCGGGAGGCAGCTGACCAGCTGGCGGCCATATCATTGGAGCGGGCTGAAAACAAGACGGCCCTTATTTCTCTGCAAGAGACCGCGGCGAGGGCGAGGGACGAAGCCAACGCCTCTTTACAACGCCGGAGCTCCCTGACGGCCCGGATGACGGCATTGCGGGCCGAACTTTCCAGGATAGAGGCTGAACTTGAAGAAGTAGATCGCCTGGGGGTCCAAAAGGTTGAGGATGCTGAGATGGCTGAAGGACAAGCTGCTTCCCTGGAGATGAAGCTATCCGAGCTGGAGGCCACCGAGTTCAGGTTGCAAGAACTGATCCGTCATCCCTCCCTGGGTATTCCTGTGCTGGAGGACATCTTTCGACGCCCTTTGCCGTAGTCTCTTTTCTTTAGGTGCTCCCTTTTAATGCACCTTATGTATTTCAGGGCATGGCCCATGTAATCATGTGCTTTTTACTTCATAGTAATGAAAAATCTCCGTCCTGATTTTGAATGAAGACTCCATCTTGTCATTTTTTCCTTTCATTTGCCCGTTGATTCTAGTCCGAGTGTATGAGTCACTAGGGCAGGAGAGCGCTCACGCCTTCAGGGAAGGGGTGAGGTGTTCACTCCACCGCGCCATGACTTTTCTCGAGACTAGAAACGGCCTATGCCGGCCGAGGGTTCGGGGGACTCAGGAGGGCATAGTGAAACTGATGGATACACGGTCTGCCGAGAACGGCCAGAACCGAGAACGGGTAGCGGCCGGTCTTGCCGATGGTGACAAGGGTCGAAAAAAAAGGGGAGACGGTCTTGCCTATGATGACAGAAACTGGATAGGGTAGCGACCGATCCTGCCGATGGTGACAAGGGTCGAAAGGGGTAGACGGTATTGCCGATGGTGACAAAAACCGGATAGGGTAGCGACCGATCTTGCCGATGGTGACAAGGGTCGAAAGGGGTAGACGGTATTGCCGATGGTGACAAAAATCGGATAGGGTAGCGACCGATCTTGCCGATGGTGACAAGGGTCGAAAGGGGTAGACGGTATTGCCGATGGTGACAAAAACCGGATAGGTAGCGACTGATCTTGCCGATGGTGACAAGGGTCGAAAGGGGTAGACGGTCTTGCCGATGGTGACAAAATCGGATAGGTAGCGACCGATCTTGCCGATGGTGACAAGGGTCGAAAGGGGTAGACGGTCCTGCCGATGGTGACAAAAATCGGATAGGTAGCGACCGATCTTGCCGATGGTGACAAGGGTCGAAAGGGGTAGACGGTATTGCCGATGGTGACAAAAACCGGATAGGTAGCGACTGATCTTGCCGATGGTGACAAGGGTCGAAAGGGGTAGACGGTCTTGCCGATGGTGACAAAAACCGGATAGGTAGCGACCGATCTTGCCGATGGTGACAAGGGTCGAAAGGGGTAGACGGTCTTGCCGATGGTGATAAAAATCGGATAGGTAGCGACCGATCTTGCCGATGGTGACAAGGGTCGAAAGGGGTAGACGGTAATGCCGATGGTGACAAAAATCGGATAGGTAGCGACCGATCTTGCCGATGGTGACAAGGGTCGAAGGGGGTGACAATAGATGTATATTGCCGGGATATCGGATGAAGACTCCGCCACGACCTCGAAAAGGGGTCTTTCGGATAGAGAATGAATCATCACTATTCAGCATTCATTTTTTATTCACATTACTGACCTAAGCGCCCTTTCGGGTTTTCGCCGAAGCCTGCCCCCTCTAGCTTTTGCCCACGCGCCCTTTCGGGTTTTCACGCGGCGGGGTACCCGATTTTGCCTGCGACGCCCTTTCGGGTTTTCGCCACAGCTGGGTTATAGCCATTTTTGCACTTGACCTGATATAGGAGCAAGTCTGGCGGGGTATCTTTATTTTTAACCCCAATTTCTTTTCCTTCTTTTTTCTTCTTCTTTTTTTTTTTTTTGAATTCGAGATTTAGAAGAACTGGACCGCGGGAACGCTGACCGTCCTTGTCGGTGAGAACAAGGGTTGGTCTTAGGTTTATCTCATCGACATTGGTTAAATGTCGAAGCAAGGACGTGGCTTATTAACAAGGATGTAGGATCCAAGTTCAAGAGTAGAGATCGATCGTTCTCGCCGATGATGGCGAGAGTCGAAAAGGATTTATTCGTCGGCGTATGCTACTGCCGAAACAAGGATGGGGTTGTCAACAGGGATGTAAGGTCCAAGTTGAGGGTAGAGATCGACCGATCTCGTCGAGGATGACGGGGGTCGAAAAGGATTTGTTCGTCGGCATATATCACTACCGAAACAAGGATGGGGTTGTCAACAGGGACGTAGGGTCCAAGTTGAGGGTAGAGGTCGACCGATCTCGCCGATGATGACGAGGGTCGAAAATGATGTGTTAAAGGATTTCCAGCGGGACTTTGATGATCGTCTCTTTCGGAGTTTTATTGGGTGGAGGATAGGAGAGGCATTTGGGAAATTACCACTTTACCGACTCAGGCGCCCTTTCGGGTTTTCGCCGAAGCCAGCCCCCTCTTGCTTTTGCCCACGCGCCCTTTCGGGTTTTCACGTGGCGGGGTACCCGATTTTACCTGCGACGCCCTTTGGGTTTTCGCCACAGCCGGGTTATAGCCATTTTTGCACTTGTCCCGATATGGGAGCAAGTCCGGCGGGGTATCTCTATTTTTAACCCCATTTTTATTTTGACTTCTTTCTTTTCTTCCTCTTTCTTTATTCGGAATGCGAACCGAGAGAGGGTAGCTTGATCGGGGCGAAATGCCGTTAACCAAGGAAAGGTAGCTTGATTGGGGCGGAGAGCCGCTAGCCAAGGAAAAGTAGCTTGATTAGGGCGGAATGCTGCTAACCAAGGAAAAGTAGCTTGATTAGGGTGGAATGCCGCTAACCAAGGGAGAAGGTAGCTCGGTTCGGGCGGAGTGCCATTAAACCAAGGAGAAGGTAGCTTGGTTAGGGCGGAGTGCCGCTAACCAAGGGGAAGGTAGCTTGGTTAGGGCGGAGTGCCACTAGCCAAGGAAAGGGTAGCTCGGTGAAGGCGGAGTGACGCTAACCAAGGAGAAGGTAGCTCGGTTAGGGCGGAGTGACGCTAACCAAGGAGAAGGTAGCTCGGTTAGGGCGGAGTGCTACTAGCCAAGGGAAGGGTAGCTTGGTTAGGACGGAGTGCCACTAGACCAAGGAAAGGGTAGCTCGATCAGGGCGGAATGCCGCTAACCAAGGAAAGGGTAGTTCGGTTAGGGCGGAGTGCCACTAGCCAAGGAAATGGTAGCTCGGTTAAGGCGGAGTGCTGCTAACCAAGGAGAAGGTAGCTTGGTTAGGGCGGAGTGCCACTAGTCAAGGGAAGGGTAGCTTGGTTAGGACGAAGTGCCACTAGACCAAGGAAAGGGTAGCTCGATCAGGGCGGAATGCCGCTAACTAAGGAAAGAGTAGTTCGGTTAGGGCGGAGTGCCACTAGCCAAGAAAAGGGTAGCTCGGTTAAGGCGAAGTGCTGCTAACCAAGGAGAAGGTAGCTCGGTTAGGGCGAGTGCCACTAGCCAAGGAAAGGTAGCTCGGTTAGGGCGGAGTGCCACTAGCCAAGGAAAGGGTAGCTCGGTTAGGGCGGAGTGCCGCTAACCAAGGAGAAGGTAGCTCGGTTCAGGCAGAGTGCCATTAAACTAAGGAGAAGGTAACTTGGTTAGGGTGGAGTGCCGCTAACCAAGGGGAAGGTAGCTTGGTTAGGGCGGAGTGCCACTAGCCAAGGAAAGGGTAGCTCGGTTAGGGCGGAGTGTCGCTAACCAAGGAGAAGGTAGCTCGGTTAGGGGGGAGTGCTACTAGCCAAGGAAAGGGTGTTCCGACCGATCACACGGGGTGTGTCGGCTGCGCCGCATGATACAGCTTAATGTGTTTTTCGTTGAAGGGAGAGAACTGGATGACTCCTTTGTGGTCTACAAGGACGTAGGGACCCCCTTCATATACTCGGCGGACGACATACGGTCCGACCCAGTTTTCGACCAGCTTCCCTTTGGGGTTAGAGGCCATCACTTCTCTTCTTTTGACCATCACCAGGTCTCCTTTCTTGAACTCTCGACCCTTGACCAACTTGTCAAAAGCGCGGGCCATGCGAGCTTGGTAGAGTTGGATGTTTTGTTGCGCCCGAAGGCGTTTTCCTTCGAGCTCAGCGAGCTCTTCCAATCTTCTTTCTGCATTGGTCTGCTCATCACTGACTAATCCGTGCTGGATGGCAACTCGCAATGAAGGAACTTCAAGTTCAATCGGCACTACAGCTTCCGACCCATAGACAAGGGAGAAAGGTGAACAGCCGGTTGGGGTCTTGTAGACAGTACGATAAGCCCAAAGTACTTCGTACATCCTTTCTTCCCAATCCTTTTTGTTAGACCTGACAGTCTTTGCCAGTAACGTGCACAAGGTCTTGTTAAAGGCCTCTGCTAGTCCATTGGCTTGAGGGTTGTAGGGGGACGATGTCCTCCAGTCAATTTTGTATTTGTCGGCCAGCCGATAAACCTTCTGATTTCTGAAATGGCTGCCGTTATCAGAGATGATTCGGCTGGGGATCCCGAACCGGAATATTACATTCTGCTGGAAGAATCTTGTAACTAGTTCTCCGGTCACATCTCTTAGTGCTACTGCCTCCGCCCATCTGGAGAAGTAGTCTGTAGCTGCTAAGATGTATTTGCACCCTGATGAAGATGCTGGTAGTGGCCCCACCACGTCCGTGCCCCATTGAGCAAACGGCCAACTTGGTAGAGTGGGATGCAGTGGCACTGGAGGTCTCCTTGCCACATTCGCGTGTTCTTGACATTTCTGACAAGCTTTGGTAAACTTGCAGCAATCATCAAATATAGTGGGCCAATAATAACCCAGCTTCTTTATCTCAATTTTCATTTTCGGGCCAGCCTGGTGTGCTCCAGCTGATCCTGCATGAACTTCTTGCATCACCTGTCCCGCCTCTGCTGAAGACAAGCAACGGAGTAGGACTTTCCTTCGGACATCTGCCATAATTCGGAACAAGGTCCCGCTTCTCATCTCGTAAGAATCCTTGATCCTCAGGAGCTTCATTCTCTGTTCCTTTTCTTTTGGAAGTTGCTGGTGTTGAAACCAGCGTAGGAGATGCTCTCGCCAGTCGGGCTGCTGAACCCCTTCGATGACTGCTACTTCCATCTCTTGTTCGTCGGCCAGAACCTCTGTTACGCTAGGGACCTGTCGGCGGTTGATCACTGTTACATTCAGGCTTGTGTCTGGCGGGACTGCCAATGAACTAGCCAACTTAGCGAGGGCGTCCGCCTGAGCATTCCGGCCTCGATTGATATGCTTGATGCTGATGGAGTAAAATCTTGACATCAGGCGAGTTGCCAACTGGTGGTAGGGGAAGAGCTCTTGCTTTCGCACCTCGAACTCTCCTTCCAGCTATTTTATAACTAGCATGCAGTCTCCGAATGCTTCCAGCATCTGAATTCCCATGGACAGAGCAATCTGCAACCCGATTATCAGGGCTTCATATTCCGCTTCATTGTTTGTGCATTGTTTGTTTATGGAGCAGGAAGTGTGCACCACTTCTCCTTCCGGAGATTTCAGGACTATACCTGCCCCTGCTCTGACCCTGGATGACCCGGTAGCAGAGGTGTCAATTCTGGAAGCGCCATCAAAGTATAGCTGCCATGAGGAGGGCTGTACTTGGGCGGCTTCTAGGGTTTCATCCTCGGGAAGTTCCGGTTCCCACGGGCTTTCCCCGGGTATCGGATGTTCAGCAAAGAAGTCTGCAATAGCTTGACCTTTGATGGCTTTGCGCGGTACGTAGGAGACATCAAACTCCATAAGGATTACCGCCCATTTGCCTAGGCGGCCTTTGAGTGCCGGCTGGGACATAATATATTTTAGGGGATCCTCCTTGGATACCAAGCTAATTTCATGCGACAACATATAATGCCGGAGCTTTTTGACTGCGAAGACTAGTGCCAGGCAGATCTTCTCAATATAAGTATATTTTTCTTCAGTTCTGACCAGTCTCCGACTGAGGTAATAGAGGGCTTGTTCTTTCCCTTCTTCATTATTCTGGGCCAGCATTGCCCCCAGAGAATTGTGTGTGGCTGCTATATACAGTATCAACGGCCGTCCTTTCACCGGTGCGCCCAATACTGGAGGAGTCTTCAGATAGTCTTTTAGCTTGTCAAAGGCTGTCTGGCAATCTTCATCCCAATAAAAGGGAACATCTTTCATCATCAACTTGTGAAAAGGCAGGCATCGCCCTGACAAATTGGAAATGAACCGCCGGATATAAGCCAGGCGGCCCTGTAGCGACCTCAGCTCGGAGATGTTCCTAGGTGGAGGTAACTCCTGAATCACCTTGATCTTTGCGGGGTCTATCTCGATTCCCCGATATCGGATGATGAAGCCCAAGAATTTTCCGCTCGACACTCCGAACGCACATTTCATAGGATTCATTTTTAGTTCATGCTGCCTCAGCCTCTGAAAAACAATCCGGAGGTCTTGCAGGTGATCTTCTTTTCTTCTGGTCTTGACCACCAGGTCATCTATGTAGCACTCGACCTTGTGGTAGAGCAATTCATCAAAAATTTTGGTCATTGCGCGCTGATAGGTTGCGCCAGCATTTTTCAGTCCGAATGGCATTCTCTTGTAATGATAAATGCCTTTAGGAGTTCGGAAAGCAGTATGGACCTGGTCATGCTCCGCAATCCAAATCTGATTGTAGCCGGAAGACCCATCCATGAACGACAGGGCTTCATGGCCGGTTGTAGCATCTATCATGACCTCGGTTATTGGTACCGGGAAATCATCCTTAGGGCAGGCTTTATTTAGATCTCGGAAGTCAACACAAATCCGGATCTGTCCATTCTTCTTTTTCACAGGGACGATATTCGCCAGCCATGTGGTGTACTAATTTTCTTCAACAAATCCCACATCAATGAGCTTGTCAACTTCAGCACAGATTCGGGTGATGAGCTCCGGCCTCATACGCCGCGGCGGCTGCTTCACCGGCTCGGCTTCGGGGCTGATTGTTAGCTCGTGTTGTGAGACAGCAGGGTTTAGACCTGGCATCTCTTTATAAGTCCAGGCGAAGCAATCCCGGTATTCTAGCAGCAGTTGGATGTACAGCTCCCGTTCTTCTGGGGATAGTTGGGCACTGAGGAAGGTGGGCCTAGGGTCCTCCTCATCTCCCAAGTTGACTTCTATTAGTTCATCGACTGTGGCTTGGCCTCCGTCTTCTATCTCCGGAGGTGCCGGCTGGAGGTCAACGAAGTCTGGAATACCATCTTGAGGGTCGAGTACTTCGACTTCCTCGTCAGACACTGCCAGAGCTTCATGGGGTCCTCTTGCTTCTCGTGCTAGCGACTGTGTGGATGGATCTATTGACATATCCGTTGCCGTTGCAGCTCCCGAGGGTGAGAGAACAGCTTCAGCGCTTGTAGATGAGGTTGCAGCCATGACAGGCCAGTAGTTGTTTGCCGCCGGACTCAGACAGCATATTGGATTTGTAGCAGAAGTTGAGGGAGTCTCACCTTCTGGGATAGTTGAATCTCCCGCAGAAGTGGCTTTATCTTTTCTGGTAGCCGGCTCCCCTTGATTGGAGTAAACCGAGGCTTCGTTGACTGGCAGAAAGGATGTTGAAGTCGCCATTAGTATGACCCCTGCGGGGGGAGAGACTTCTGCTTCTTGAGCATCTTCGGCTTCGCTGCTGCTAGCCGTATCAAATTCGGCTTGAAAGGTCGCTTCCTCAGGACGGACCTGCTCCCAGCATCGGCAGGAGATCAAGGTCTCCATTTGTTGATTCCCGGGTAGAGCCAATTCGGCATGTTCAGCTTCCGCCGGATATTCATCAAAGGTTGCTCCCAGAGGGCTATCTTCAATTGGATAGAAGGTGGAGATGGTATCCACCTCATACCGCCCACTGTAATAGTAGTCTTCCAGGGTGAAGCCCAGACCCGGATGTTGAGAGACACGTCTCATTTCTTTATCCAGATTTGCAGGATACCACATCTTCTGGAAAGCTTCCTTGCATTTTTGAGGTTGATCGGGAGGGATGTGTTGCTTTTGAAACATCCTGGCCGTCCGATCAGTGGTAAATGCCAAGCCCTGAACAGGAACCCGCGGGTTGGCTAGATCCTCAGGGAGGCTGCAGTCTGTATCCTCCCGAGTGGGATGCTCCTCAGTTGTATAGAACAAGCTGCTGGGCCCATCTTCTTGTGTCACCTACCAGGCTTTAAAATGTTCGACAGTGGGATCATTAAGGCCGGAGACTGGCTTGGTGAGGCCGGCCGGGACTCCGATGCGGTCGTGCTGTCGATCAACATGCACTTCCTTAGCTTTGGGGTATAATGCTGGGGGTGTCACCCTGCCGACATTTCCAGAAGCCGTGATGTGGGAAACCACCCTCGGCTTGACATATCCGCGCGGCGGTGGTGGATACCAACCGTCACCCGATTTATTCTTCGATGCCCCTACGGGGGCTCCATCTTCAGAAACCTTCCGGGGAGACCCCGTATATAGGTTGGCGTCCGCCAAGTGACATTCAAACACCTCAAATGGGTGGATGTCAGCAAATATCCTCTCCTCCTTCCCCTGGAGGCTGTATTTGATACATTGGTGGAGCGTGGAGGGCACCACCATATTTTCATGCAGCCATGGGCGGCCGAGCAGTGCTTTGTAAGAGGTGCGAGAGTCAATGATATGAAACTGCACCGTTGTAGTGAAATCTGCCAGGGTCAGTGTGAACTCTGCCACTCCCATAGACACTTCACACTTTTGGTTGAAGCCAGCGATACGCATATCCCCGACTTTCTCAAGATGCACATTAAAGTGGTACCTCTGGTATATTCTATATGGCAGGATGTTGACTGCTGCACCAGGATCAACCAGAATCTGGTTCAGTTCTCTTCCGTTCAGGTGCCCTTTCATATATAGCGGCCTATTGTGACTGGCAGTAGGTAGTAGCATGTCTTCTGGAGAGAAGGTCATACTGGCTTCTGGTATAGCCTCAGCTATGCAGGCTTCAAAATGAGCAGGCGTCTGCAGAGCAGTGATGATCGCCTGTCGAGTCTCTTCACTCAAAGAGAGAATTTCCCAGATCGTAAATCGAGCAGGGAGCTTCTTGAGCAACTTCATTATTCGGCTTCCAGCCCGAACATTGGAGAGCTTCATTTCTTCAGCCCATCTGGGCTTGGAAAGGCTTTGATTCGCGGGCCCTGACGGACCTGCTTCGCCTTCCTCGGACTCGGCACCCTCTTGACTGGCATCGGCTGTCGGGTCTTCTTTATTAGCTAGTGTAGGGCAAGCCCCATCTGCATTTGCATCCTCAGTAGATTGCGCTGGCTGCGGGTGAATGACCCCGGGCGTAAGGTTAGCCTCCTGACAAGGCTGCTTTGTAAGACCCCAATTTTCTATATAGAATATTACATTTCGTAAATAGTAAATTTTGAATAGTGATGTGGTAAATAGTAAATAGTGAAATTTTTGACTATCATATAGAAATTCTGAAAAATGGTAGTAAAATAGTAAACACGATGATAAACACTTTGGTCTTCTGTGCCTGACCCTAATAAAATCATTTACATGGCTTAATCGGTGATTTAAGCCCGACTTAAAAACGTGGAAAACACTATTTATAGTAAAATACGACTACCTTAGAAAAATCTATAAAAATCACAATTTGATAGAGCATATTTTTATTAACAACTTTGTCTTCTTGAGTATAATCGGTAAAATATCAGAAACTCTATCTATCGACTAAATCGTTAGAATTCGTTAGAATTTGATTAACTATTATTTTAATCCTAAGATTGGATCGGTTAGAAATTAACCTTGTGATAAAAATCCACAAAAATAATAAATGGATTCCTCATAAGTTGTATAACAATTTTGTCTTCTGGGTCAAACTCATTAAAAATCATTTAGTGAGGTTAATTAGTGGTTTTAGTTAGAAATACTTAATCACATGATTAAGGAGGATTAGCCAAATCCTTACCCAAATAAACACGTGGAAACGTGTTTCAGTCGGCTGCCCGCGTCGTCAACGCCGGCCATCCCCTTTGCGGCGCCGTGTCCGACTAACCTTTGGCGCGGGAGAGTCTCTACGAGTATGCAACCCTATAAATAAGGAGGCTTAGCCTCTTCCCTTCTCTGCTAAAGCCCTGTTAAGCTCTGTTGCTGCAAGGGATCGCAGGAAGATACTATTCATCTTCTTCTTCCTCCGTATTCTTCTTTGTCCTTCAATTAAGGTAGGTAACCAAGGCCCAAATGATTAAAGTGAAAATATGGATTGTTAGTAATCATGTTAGCTTTCATTTAGTAGCAAAATCATGATTTATCATTACAGTTATGATTTAATTCAGATTTTATCACCATCGTTATCATGCTTAAACTTATCACCATCGTTATCATGCTTAACTTATCACCATCGTTATCATGCTTAAACTCAGTTTTAAGAGTTCCTGGTTTGATCGGACTTCTGTTCGTTTTAACGGTTAGTACCTGTTTTTTTTTTACTCTTTTGACACCCCAGTTGTATAACAGCCCAAATTAAACCGCTGTATATATGTCAAACGGCCTAATTAGAACCGATGTATGTCCAGTAGGTTTAGCGGCCCATTTAAGACCGTTAAAATGTCCAAAGATCAAAATACTCAGTGTTAATCAGGGTAAACAACGTTAATCAACAAGATTATCAACTCATATAACAACAGAATAAATAGATGAGTAAATGATAAAAATTTACTTTCTGTTGCAATATTTACTTTTTTGGAAAATTCTGGTTAAAATTACTAAAACATGGTTAAAGTGAAATTATTCACTTGTAAAATTCTTGGTAAATTGGTTAATCATGTTAAAATTTACCTTGGGTAAATTCTGTAAATTTTACTGTAGAACAGAAATTTAAATGACAGACTTATGACAAGTCTTGGCCAGTTAGACCGGACACTCCATCCGGTAAATTACCCCATTTTTACCGTGTGACATTTTTACCGTGGTAAATCCCGAGTTGGCAACAGGATTACGTGATTACTGGTTTTACTTGAGTATATTAAATGGCCCGTTACACATCGTTTTAATTTGATTAATTGACCGATTACCCTTGGTTAAATCTTCGGTCATATTCGAGCCCGGAATCGACCATTGGGCAGTAACCATATTGGTTTACTTGTCATTGGCGACCCGGAAGCCATTTGGCATATTTTACTTCTCTTCTAGTCGTACCGACTACGACCGAAAATTGTTACCGTTATACTTAATACGGATTCTCTAGAACCGTATATCTTGAATACGGCCTCGTATAGTCCGTATAATCGTTCTTCAGAACTTACTTCCCTTCTCTCGAATGAATTACTGTCGACCGTTCTTTCTTGATTCCGTAACTCGTTACTCGTGTAAGTACGGCCCGGTATTTGCCGTACGACGACCCTCAGTTTTGGGTTTTATCGTGATTATATTCTCGAATCCGAGGACAGTGTGGTCCTCTAATCTGAGCATTGACAGAAATTCATCTGATTAAATTGGCCATAATTTGATTATGTCTAGACGGTGGATCGTTGATCCAATAAAATCAATGCTAACGCACCATAAGGGCCCGGTCTGGTCCTGGGGAGAGCGCCCGAAAGTTAGTGAGCCCATGGGATGTTAATGACAGGGTGTGGCATTGCACCCGAGTGCAGGAATATACAGTGTACGTCTATGACAAACTCTCGTTACTTGATCGTGTGATCGTGCTGGAATACGTATTTATACTACTTGGCCAAATTTACTATTGTTACTTGTTATCTCTTGTTCATTACTTGTGGTAAATTCGTGTACAAAGTTATTTCTTGACCTTGCAAGATATCTCTCTACATTGTTTATTGTCTTTCTTTATCGTATCGTTATCTCTTGTCATTAGTTTTACTGCATTTCATATAAACTGTAATAAATTGTTAATCACTTATATTTGCCATGGTTATCTACTGAGCGCGTTAGCTCATACCCTACTTGTTTTTCCCCCCTTTTTTTCCAGGTGATGATCTTACTATCGGGGATGGACTGGAGTGACACCGAGTGATAGTTAGTTAATTGAGTCAGTTGAGTTTAGAGAATTGTACTAGTTTCAGTCATGTTATTTGGCTGTAGTTGTTCTACTTCAGTTGTAACTTTTATTATTATCAATAAAAGGAAGTTTGGTTAATTGGTTAATTGTCTCTTTCAACTCTGGTGTAAATGGTTTGGAAATAATACCATTTCTTTCTAGCTCGCGTGCCCCTAACTGTATGTCCCGAGATTCCGCATCGGGGCATGACAGTTTAGTTGGTATCAGAGCCAGTTCAGAGCCAAGTTCAATTTGTCCTAGGTATTTTACTTTAAGGTTATAGGTTATTGGTTATAGGCTTAAGTTTAAGAACCCGACCTGGTGAGATTGAGTAGAAATTGGGTTAAGTCTTTAGCCGTAAATCATACTCTTCTTTTATGAAGAAGTTCTTCTCTCATAAATAAATTCTTCTTCTCTCATAAATAATCTCTTGACTATTTTAAATAAAGGTACTAGAAATGGCAGCTGACCGCGCTGAGATGAGGAACCTCCAGCGTACGGTCCAAGGCCTGACACAGGCGTTGCAGCAAGTGGCTCAAGCTGGAGCCGCAGCACATCATGGCACTGGTGACTTGTACCGGAACTTTCAAGGAATGAACCCGCCTAGATTTGCTGGTTCTACTGACCCGGATGAGGCCGAGCATTGGCTCGATGATATGAGGAGAATATTTGAGGTTATGCAATGCACTGACCAAGAGCGTGTCCTTCTATCTACGTTCCAACTGGAGCGAGATGCACGTACTTGGTGGGAGTCCGTCAAAGCAACTCTCGGTGATCACCAAGTATCGTGGGAAGAATTCGAGGAGTATTTCAATGGGAAGTATTTCTCTGACCGTGTCCAAGAAAAGAAGGCAGTGGATTTCGCAGCTTTGAAGCAGCGAGGTTCGTCAGTGGCAGAGTATGAGGCACAGTTCACCCGACTTTCTCGCTATGCAATGCATCTTATTTCTACTGAGAAGATGAAGGCGAGATGATTTCTCAACGGGTTGAAGCTCCATTATATTAATCAACTGGCACCGTTGGAAATTTCTACCTATCCTGAGATGGTGAGAAAGGCACAAGTATTGGAGGATACTCTTGAGATGACGGAGCGTATTCGTGGTCAAGGTAACAAGCAAGAACAATCAAAGCCATTCAAGAATGCCAAAACCGGATTTGGCACTAGCACTAGCAAGAAGAGACCTTTTATTGGTTCTGGAACTGGTTCTAGCTCTGGTTCTGGTTCGTGGAAAGGCAAGATGCCGAGACAAGAAGACAAGAAACCTGACACTATGGTACCATTCAAGGGCATCTGCAAGTTTTGTGATCGTCCTGGCCATAAGATGGAGGAATGTTGGCGCAAGATAGGCGCATGTTTGCGTTGTGGGAGCAAGGAGCACCGTATCCCTGATTGCCCCTTATTGGCAGAGAAAGCTACCCCGACAAAACCTTTGGCTTTCAAGAAGCCGCAAGGAAAGCTCCAGGCTCTTCATGTTAATAAAGCGGAAACCGCCGATGACGGTGGGCTCGTCGAAGGTACTCTCATTATACTCGACAAGTCAGCTTTTGTTCTATTTGACACTGGTGCAACACATTCTTTTATTTCTCGACGATTCGCTAAGTCTTTAGCTGTGAACCTGTTTTGATGAGTTCTCCATTAGAAATATCAACCCCTATTGGTTCTAGATCAGCTATTCAGCATTTTTATCCTTCTAGCAAGGTTATGGTGAATGATCAGAATTTTCCGGCTGATTTAGTTTGCATGGACATGAAGATTACGATGTAATCCTCGGAGCTGATTGGTTGGCTCGATATGAGGCCAATGTTCATTGCAGTTCTTGTTCCGTGTCTTTTTCTAGACGCCCCGGATTATCCTTCAAGGGAGTTAAACACCCTAGCTCTATCTCTCTTATCTCGACGCTTCAAGCTGATAAGCTATTGAGACGTGGATGCGGAGCTTTTCTGGCTTTCGTTTATGCGTCCCCGGAGCAACAGATCGAGATTAAGGACATTTCTGTTGTCCGAGATTTCCCTGATGTTTTTCTAGAGGAGTTACCAGGAATTCCGCCTGAGCGGGAAGTCACATTCTCTATTGATCTTATTCTGGATCATCTCCTGTTTCTAAGGCTCCTTATCGTATGTCTCCTGCGGAATTGCGGGAATTGAAGCATCAATTGTTGGAATTACTCGAGAAGGGTTTTATTCGCCCGAGTGTTTCCCCTTGGGGAGCCCCTGTGTTGTTTGTTCGAAGAAGGATGGTTCGATGAGACTGTGCATCGATTATCGGCAACTCAATCAGTTGACAGTCAAGAACAAGTATCCATTACCGAGGATTGAGGAGTTATTTGACCAGATAGCGGGAGCTCAGTATTTTTCTAAGATCGATCTTCGATCTGGATATCATCAGTTGCGGATCAAGGATGAAGATATTTATAAATCTGCTTTCCGCAGCCGGTATGGTCATTTTGAGTTTGTCGTTATGCCTTTTGGTTTGACAAACACACCGGCAGCCTTTATGCAGTTAATGAACAGTGTGTTCCGACCCTATCTTGATCGGTGGGTCGTGGTATTCATAGACGATATCTTGATATATTCCAAGAGTGAAGAAGAGCATGCCAAGCATCTGAGGATGGCTTTGCAATTGCTGAGAGATCATCAGCTTTATGCCAAATTGAGCAAGTGCGACTTTTGGCTGAAAGAGGTGTCCTTTCTAGGGCATATTATTTCCAAGAATGGAATTTCTGTTGATCCATCGAAGGTGGAAGCAGTAAAGAATTAGGAACAGCCTACCTGTGTGACTGAAGTAAGGAGTTTTCTAGGCCTAGCTGGCTATTATAGAAGGTTTATTCAGGATTTCTCGAAGATTGCGGTACCTCTTACGAAATTAACCCGCAAAGAGATCAAGTTCGAGTGGTCAATTGAATGCCAACGGAGTTTCCAGACTCTAAAGGATTGTTTGACTACTACACCTGTTTTGACCTTACCTTCTGGTGAGGGTGGTTTCGTGGTATACACGGATGCATCAGGTATTGGCTTAGGCTGTGTACTTATGCAGCACGGTAAAGTGATTGCCTATTCTTCTAGGCAGTTAAGAAAGCATGAAGTTAATTATCAGTTCATGATTTGGAGTTAGCAGCAGTGGTATTTGCATTAAAGATTTGGAGACACTACCTATATGGTGAGACATTCACGGTATTCTCAGATCACAAAAGTTTGAAATATTTGTTCTCTCAGAAGGACTTGAACATGAGGCAGAGAAGATGGTTGGAGTATATAAAGGACTTCGATTTCTCTATTGAGTATCACCCTGGCAAAGGCAATGTAGTGGCCGATGCTTTAAGTCGGAAGACTGCAGTTAAGTTATCCAGTCTTATGTTACAAGAGTGGAAACTACTGGAACAATTGGCTAGTTTGGATCTCAATGTAGATAATGATCGGGTTTTGATTTCCCAGATTCAACTCAAGCCCGAACTATTAATGGAAATCAAGTTATTACAAGATAATGATCCCGAGCTAGTAGAGATTAAAGGGAGCTTGAATAGCAGACCTGATTTCTCGGTAGCTGATGATGGAAGGCTATTATTTCAAGGTAGAACTTGTGTACCGGATGAGGCAGAGATAAAGAATCAGATTCTCGAGGAAGCTCATAGATCCCGATATACTATCCATCCGGGAGGCACTAAGATGTTCAAAGATTTGAAAGATCTTTTTGGTGGCCGAACACGAAGAGGGAAGTTGCTGATTTCGTGAGTAGATGCCTAGTGTGTCAACAAGTGAAGGCCGAGCATTTCAGACCAGCAGGAAAATTAAAGCCACTCGATATACCCCAATGGAAGTGGGAGAGTATTGGCATGGATTTCATTATGGGTCTTCCTAAGACTCGAGGTGGTTATGATGTAATATGGGTAATTGTGGATCGACTAACTAAGTCGGCACATTTCTTACCTATTAAGTCCAAGTGGACAGTTGATGTTCTAGCAGCTTTATATTTGAAGGAAGTGGTTAGACTTCATGGTATTCCAGTGAATATTATATCTGACAGAGACCCAAGATTTACATCACATTTCTGGAAGGGATTACAAGAATCTCTCGGTACGCGTCTGAATTTCAGCACTGCGTTTCATCCGCAGACAGACGGACAGACTGAAAGGACTAATCAGATAGTAGAAGATATGTTGAGAGCTTGTATGATCGACTTCGGCGGAAGTTGGAGTGATCATTTGGCATTAATAGAATTCGCCTACAACAATAGTTACCAATCCAGCATACAGATGGCACCTTTCGAGGCTTTGTATGGAAGAAGCTGTCGTTCTCCATTATGTTGGGATGAGGTAGGCGAAAGGCAATGGCTTGGACCGGATCTTATCTTGGAGTCATCACAGAATATTTGTATTATCCGAGACCGGTTACTAGTGGCTCAATCGAGGCAGAAGAGTTATGCCGACAATAGAAGACGAGATTTGGAATTTCAAATTGGCGAGCATGTGTTCTTAAAAGTCTCTCCTTCGAGAGGAATTCGCCGATTCGGTATTCAGGGCAAGCTAAGCCCGAGGTATATTGGTCCATTTGAAATCCTTGATAGAGTGGGTGAAGTTGCTTATAGACTGGCTTTACCGCCGCAGTTGTCTGGCGTACATAACGTATTCCATATTTCTATGTTGCGGAAATATGTGTACGACCCCACTCACATCATTCAGCATGTGGATTTTGAGTTAAAGAAGGATCTGACTTATGAAGAAAGACCAGTGAAGATTCTGGATCGGAAGGAACAACAACTTCGGAATCGTTCCATACCGATGGTCAAGATTCAGTGGAGTCGGCGTGGAACCGAGGAAGCCACCTGGGAATCCGAGGACGCTATGCGGAAGCGGTATCCGATTTGTTCTAAGGTGAGCTATTTATTCCCTTACTGTTTTTGGTTCAGTGAATTTGGAGGACCAAATTCTTTAAGTGGGGGAGGGTGTAAGACCCCAATTTTCTGTATAGAATATTAAATTTCGTAAATAGTAAATTTTGAATAGTGATGTGGTAAATAGTAAATAGTGAAATTTTTGACTATCATATAGAAATTCTGAAAAATGGTAGTTAAATAGTAAACACGATGATAAACACTTTGGTCTTCTGTGCCTGACCCTAATAAAATCATTTACATGGCTTAATCGGTGATTTAAGCCTGACTTAAAACGCGAAAAATACTATTCATAGTAAAATACGACTACCTTAGAAAAATCTATAAAAATCACAATTGATAGAGCATATTTTTATTAACAACTTTGTCTTCTTGAGTATAATCGGTAAAAATCAGAAACTCTATCTATCGACTAAATCGTTAGAATTCGTTAGAATTTGATTAACTATTATTTTAATCCTAAGATTGGATCGGTTAGAAATTAACCTTGTGATAAAAATCCACAAAAATAATAAATGGATTCTCATAAGTTGTATAACAATTTTGTCTTCTGGGTCAAACTCATTAAAAATCATTTAGTGAGGTTAATTAGTGATTTTAGTTAGAAATACTTAATCACATGATTAAGGAGGATTAGCCAAATCCTTACCCAAATAAACACGTGGAAACGTGTTTCAGTCGGCTGCCCGCGTCGTCAACGCCGGCCATCCCCTTTGCGGCGCCGTGTCCGACTAACCTTGGTGCGGGAGAGTCTCTACGCGTATGCAACCCTATAAATAAGGAGGCTAAGCATCTTCCCTTCTCTGCTAAAGCCCTGTTAAGCTCTGTTGCTGCAAGGGATCGCAGGAAGATACTATTCATCTTCTTCTTCCTCCGTATTCTTCTTTGTCCTTCAATTAAGGTAGGTAACCAAGGCCCAAATGATTAAAGTGAAAATATGGATTGTTAGTAATCATGTTAGCTTTTATTTAGTAGCAAAATCATGATTTATCATTACAGTTATGATTTAATTCAGATTTTATCACCATCGTTATCATGCTTAAACTTATCACCATCGTTATCATGCTTAAACTTATCACCATCGTTATCATGCTTAAACTCAGTTTTAAGAGTTCCTGGTTTGATCGGACTTCTGTTCGTTTTAACGGTTAGTACCTGTTTTTAACTCTTTTGACACCCCAGTTGTATAACAGCCCAAATTAAACCGCTGTATATATGTCAAAACGGCCTAATTAGAACCGCTGTATGTCCAGTAGGTTTAGCGGCCCATTTAAGACCGTTAAATTGTCCAGAGACCAAAATATCAGTCCAGAGACCAAAAATACTCAGTGTTAATCAGGGTAAAACAACGTTAATCAACAAGATTATCAACTCATATAACAACAGAATAAATAGATGAGTAAATGATAAAAATTTACTTTCTGTTGCAATATTTACTTTTTTGGAAATTTCTGGTTAAAATTACTAAAACATGGTTAAAGTGAAATTATTCACTTGTAAAATTCTTGGTAAATTGGTTAATCATGTTAAAATTTACCTTGGGTAAATTCTGTAAATTTTACTGTAGAACAGAAATTTAAATGACAGACTTATGGCAAGTCTTGGCCAGTTAGACCGGACACTCCATCCGATAAATTACCCCATTTTTACCGTGTGACATTTTTACCGTGGTAAATCCCGAGTTGGCAACAGATTACGTGATTACTGGTTTTACTTGAGTATATTAAATGGCCCGTTACACATCGTTTTAATTTGATTAATTGACCGATTACCCTTGGTTAAATCTTCGGTCATATTCGAGCCCGGAATCGACCATTGGGCAGTAACCATATTGGTTTACTTGTCATTGGCGACCCGGAAGCCATTTGGCATATTTTACTTCTCTTCTAGTCGTACTGACTACGACCGGAAATTGTTACCGTTATACTTAATACGGATTCTCTAGAACCGTATATCTTGAATACGGCCTCGTACAGTCCGTATAATCGTTCTTCGGAACTTACTTCCCTTCTCTCGAACGATTACTGTCGACCGTTCTTTCTTGACTCCGTAACTCGTTACTCGTGTGAGTACGGCCCGGTATTTGCCGTACGACGACCCTCAGTTTTGGGTTTTATCGTGATTATATTCTCGAATCCGAGGACAGGTGTGGTCCTCTAATCTGAGCATTGACAGAAATTCATCTGATTAAATTGGCCATAATTTGACTATGTCGAGACGGTGGATCGTTGATCCAATAAAATCAATGCTAACGCACCATAAGGGCCCGGTCTGGTCCTGGGGAGAGCGCCCGAAAGTTAGTGAGCCCATGGGATGTTAATGACAGGGTGTGGCATTGCACCCGAGTGCAGGAATATACAGTGTACGTCTATGACAAACTCTCGTTACTTGATCGTGTGATCGTGCTGGAATACGTATTTATACTACTTGGCCAAATTTACTATTGTTACTTGTTATCTCTTGTTCATTACTTGTGGTAAATTCGTGTACAAAGTTATTTCTTGACCTTGCAAGATATCTCTCTACATTGTTTATTGTCTTTCTTTATCGTATCGTTATCTCTTGTCATTAGTTTTACTGCATTTCATATAAACTGTAATAAATTGTTAATCACTTATATTTGCCATGGTTATCTACTGAGCACGTTAGCTCATACCCTACTTGTTTTTCCCCCCTTTTTTTCCAGGTGATGATCTTACTATCGGGGATGGACTGGAGTGACACCGAGTGATAGTTAGTTAATTGAGTCAGTTGAGTTTAGAGAATTGTACTAGTTTCAGTCATGTTATTTGGCTGTAGTTGTTCTACTTTAGTTGTAACTTTTATTATTATCAATAAAAGGAAGTTTGGTTAATTGGTTAATTATCTCTTTTCAACTCTGGTGTAAATGGTATGGAAATAATACCATTTCTTTCAAGCTCGCGTGCCCCTAATTGTACGTCCCGAGATTCCGCATCAGGGCGTGACATGCTTCCCCTTTGACATCTTCATGAATTCAAGGAATGAAGGGACTGTCTTGCCCCCAGTTTTGCTGTATAGACCTGACGGAGGAGGGATTTGGACTCCCTTAACTTTCGGCGAAGGTGTCTTGTAGGGTTGCTCCCCTCTGAACATAATGTTGTGATTGGGTGGCGGCTGGCGCCCCCATTTTCGGCCTGACCGAGTGGCATGTGCAGCAGTTGCGGCCTCGGTCTTGCCTCCCCCAGCATGGGGTGTGAAGCAGATTTCTTCTTCTTCCTCTTCTCCGGGTAGGTTGAAGAGTGCTGACAGAGTATTGCAGGAGACGACCTGTATTTTATGGGCCCCAGCGGCCTTTCTTTTCTTTTTCTTTTGCTTCCTCTTCTTTTTGGTTTCTACAGGTGCTTGCCCCCAGAACAGGTTGCTCTCTTGAGGTGGTGCTGCTTCAGCTTCTTCCCTTTGCTTGAGTGAGAGTTGCTCCAGCTCTTGCCATGGGACGTGGTCCCGTACCAGCAGAGGTTTCAGTTCGGGCTGTACATATTCATCTAACCCTTCAATTAAGTGTTGCAGTCGAAGGACCCCAGGATTGGTTTCCTTGATTACTGGCAGCGGAGTTTGTCTTCTCCTATTAGGCGTATGTATTCTGACAGCTGTAGGTGGAGTGACCCATACGGGTGCTACCACTGGCGGAGCAGGCCGGGGTGTAATGCCACGGATATGTGCCCCCTCTTTTGGGCGGGGTGCCCTCTTCTTCTTGTGCTTCACAGGGATTTGCTGCCACCCCTGTTGTTCTTTCACGGGCTCCAGGAAATGGATTTCGTAGGTGCTCCGTGTGCTTGCTTCAGAGATCTCCTCAGGTAATGCCTGGTAGAGGGAGACCATGTTGACTGCTGCTCTTCTGGGAGGAGCTTCATATGGCTGAGGAGGGTCTACTTTGTACTCTCCTAGCTCTATTTCATTCTTCTTCACCATTCCTTCAATGATGTCTTTGAAAACATAACAGTCTTCGATTGAATGTCCCAACATCTGGTGGTAGGGGCAGAATCTCGGACTGTCTCTTCTTTTGAGGTCTTCTGGTCTTCTTGGCTCAGGCAGAGTGACCATACTATATTCTGTTACCCAGTCAAACAGGATCAGGGTCTTATCCTTAGGAAAGGAATAAGCCTTCTTCATTTTGTCCCTCAACGAAGGACCTTCTTTGTCATCTGGAGCTTTTGCAGGTTGCGGGGGAGCCGCTTTCTTGCCTTTCTCCTTCTGTTGTTCGAACGCCTTGATATCAAGCGCATTCGCTTCTTTAGGTACGGGGCGCCGTTCCACAGCCTTGCCTTTCTGGGCTATGCTGGCAGTTGACGTCGGGACAGGCTTGGCTAGAAAAGCTTCCACCTCAGCCACCACATTATTCAGCCGGTCGAACGACCGTATTTCCATGCCAATCATCTTTTCCAGGACCTCCCTCCTGAGATTTTGCTTACATATTTGCACAGCGTCCTCCTGATGCGGGGGGCGCTTACATCTCATTCCGAGGTTCCTCCACCTCTTGATGTAATCAAGGGCTGTCTCATCTGCCCTTTGTTTTGTTGAATAGAGCTCGGCCACTGTGACCTCCCTCTCTGTGACATGGAATCTTTCTCTGAACTTCCTCTGCATATCTGACCAGTCATTAATTGACCCGGCCGAGAGACTGGAATACCATTCGAAAGCGAGCCCCGTCAGCGAGGACCCGAAGAATTTTAGCAGGTATGACTCGTCGGTGGCCAGATCACCCATAACGGTCATATAATATGCAATATGCTCTTTTGGGGAACCCTTCCCGTTGAATTTGTCAAATTTGGGCGGCTTGTTGACTCCCGGGGGAAGTCGTTTAGCCGCATGGTGTTGCGGGTAGGGCACCCGATAGGCATCGAATGCGACGTAGTCGCCTTCGCTCTTCTCTGCGAGCTTTAGCTCGATCATCCTTTCCACCATCATCCGGTTCACGACCGTGGGGTCGACTGGCTCCGGATAGAAGTGTGCTGGCTGCAGGTATGGGGTGACCAGGGTGGTCGCCTGTGGAGGATGCAACAGCGGGGGTGTTGGGTGCACCTGAGGAAGCACCGGAGGTAGCAGCGGCTGAGGCTGTGGCGGCCACTGTTGTGCTGTCGTCACAGTTGGTTCTGACGGCTGTGGTAGTGTATAGAGCGGTGGAGGGTCGTCTCGACGAGCCACTCCCCGGGATGATTCACCCTGGACTTCGGGTGGTTTAGAGGCCGATGAGTGTTCAGTTTTCTCCATCAGCTGTTTCTTCAGGGAATCTATTTCCCGTTGATATTTTTGCAGCAGCATCAAGACTGATGGATCTATAGTGGTGGGGACACCTTCTGTTGTCTCCCCAGACGTACCCTCAGGCAGGATGTCGAGGAGTACGTCGTCTTCTTCTTCCGTCGTCACCACATTAGCGGTCAAGACGGGGGCTTTATCATCCCAGTGGAGGTAGACCTGGGGCTGCTTCTCTTTCATCATTGTCAGAAGCCCTCTTGCTGCTTCTGTCCTGCGGGTAGTCGGCCCCGGCCGTACGGCCAATTGAGCCAGTTCTTGGGGGTCTTCAGGGAGCTCCCCATATCGGCTGGACACGCCAGCCATGTTGCAAGTGAAAACCTGCATCCTTCTTCTTTGTCGATGGACCCTCCGCCTGGCTTGTTGCGGAAAGGTCAGCCTCTCGAACACAGAAACCCTTCTTCTTTCTTCCCGCTCGGGGGAGGCTTCATCGGCTTCGATCTCAAAGCCGTCATCGTATCTATTGTCGTCGACCGATGACACCATCATTCTATCTTCCATATCTTCTTCATCCGCCACTGATGGGAAGTAGTCTTCGTCAGTGGCGACTGTCTGCATCAGTCGCTGCTGACCCAGCGAGGGGTTGCCCAGCCCTCGAAAGTAGTTCCTGATCAGACATGTTACCTCCTCTTGACCCCGCTCTTGATAGAGTACGGGGGATAGTTGTCGACCTCCAATAGGAGGGATATAGGCCAGCCGAGCTCTGTCGGCCGGCTGTTGGAATCTTCGTCCCGTGACTGGGACGTTGGCTTGGCGGGCAGCAGCCCGAAAATTTCTGCGACGCGGGGGATCCGCAACCACTTCTTCTTCATTCGTCGGGGACAAGCCCCTTTCTCTTCTCGCTCCCGCCTCGTCGTTCATAGGACGGCGGCGGATGGGTGTCAGATGGTAGGCAGGTCGGGTCTGCTTGGGAACCCACACCTGTTTGAACTTTTTCGGCTTGAGTGCCGAGCTTCCTTGGCCATAGGGGCCGGCTTCTTCTCTTTCTGCCCTCCTTCCAGCGAGGGCATGATAGGTGTTGTGGACAGGGACGTTGGGGATGACTCGGTCTGGGGTCACCCGCGCCGTGTGCCCGTTGAGGAAGACACGCATGCCTCCCACCAGCATTGACTTCCCGGACTGAGAGACAGTTCCGGTGATCACAGCAGTGTTCTTGCGGTCCTGGCGACGCTGACGTCCTCCAGAGCGTCTGTTGATGACAGTGGGGTGCGTCCCACGTACAACGTGGTGCACCAGGCAGCTAGCGGCCGGGGCCGGATTCTTGAGCGACCCATCGCAGCAGGGAGCCTTCAGAGGCTCCACTTCCTTCACGGTTTCCTCGACAGGTTCCGTGGCTTCGACTTCCAGCATGTCGACAAAGGCCAACCCCAAGAAGTTGGGGAAGCCCACATCAGGAGGAAAGCTACCAAATTCCATGGGCACCGCCAGGTATCCTTGCGCGTGTCTGGCGACGATCGCAGGACTGAAGCCGACGCCGGTTATCCCGTGAGTCGTCATTGTTTGCACTGAAATATCAAACAAGGCGATAATCAGTAGTCTTTGAGAGGGCTTCGAAGCCCGAGTATCTCGGCAAAGAGATGAAAGGTGACACTGGTCCCACCGGGCGTGCCGGACTTGTTTGCGACCTTTTCTTTCGTTCCGCCTTTTTGTTCGCGTATCGATCAACCATTTAACTAACTGGTAGTCAACTGACTGATTGACGACGCGGGCGTGCCAGTCACATGAGTGACAATTTTGTTATGCGCTCATTCTGACCCATATCGGGCGAATGTGAGGTTCGGTCGGGACCAGCAGTCCGCCATACCATAAAGGTTATGGCGTTAATTACATCCCCCACGAGGAGGGAACACCTTTGATTAATTGCCGAGATATCGGGCTGTCGAAGCCGGGTTAAAAGAGCTACATGATGATTATAGCAATGACAGGCAGGATGCAGCATTAATCATGCGAAATATGCGTAGTTAAATGGGAAAATGGATCCTAGGTACGTGGCGGAGGACATAGGTCCGAAGACCACCATCGCGCGTGACGAGGGCTTCCGGCCAGACATGATCCGGCTTTTAGCCGACGCCATTTGATATACCAGGAGATCTATGCATGCATGCACACAAGACATTCATGATTATATTGAACATGAAGATAGCGTTATGAAGACGGTGACGATCACCCATATTTATTACCCCTCGTCGAGAAGAGGGAGAGCAACACAAGTATGCTAGCGAAAGCGAAATGCTAACGGATCATGATGGTGAGTATGATGACGGCATGACTCGGGCTCGCTTGACCCTCCTTTATTCAATTCAATGCCTGCTACGGCTTGCCGACATTGCCCCCGAGAGGCGAGGCTTGCCCCGGGGTAAATAGACCATTAGAGCGGCACAAGGTTTCAAAACCGACGTGACTATGTAAGAAAACTTATACGGCGCGATAAAGCGTAGGCATAGCGGCTAATACGGCGCGGTCTTCATGCAGTTGAGACGGCGCGCAAGAGAGTTGGGGCGCGCCGGTTTAGGGCACGCCGGAAAGTCGCAAGGAAATTTTTTAAGGAAATGAGTGTGGGGTTAATCCGGCGCGGGGGGGGGGTACCGCGCCGGTTTAGGGCGCACCGGTTAAGACCGCGCCGTATTAAACCTGTTTTGTTGAATTATGAACTTTTTAAGTTCGTTAGACTTCATGGGACCCTTTCTTAAGTTGTTTGGGCCAAACGATTGTTTGTTTGGAGTCCATGGCCTTCTGGAAATGATGGGGAGGTCAGTGCGAGGTTCATACTCGAGCACTGAGTTGATTCTATTTGGAGCGATCATTTTTATTGACATAATTATCTAGAGTCTGTCGAAAATTTGACAGCATCTCCCCTGAACAAACAGAGTTGCAGGGGAGGATCGGGGTCATACTCACTAATGGAGCAAGCCCCTAAATCACCGGTCTGCCCAAAGGCGGCCAGCATACCCCACTGGATAGGATACCCCGAGGACAAGCCTGCTAGGGGCACCAAAGCTCCATGGGGGAAGAAATAGAAGGGCGAAGTCACTGATAATGAGGACGACACCCCGAGGGCTAGCCTACGAGGGGTGAAGGACTCGTGGTCAGTGATTCGTCCCATGAAGGGACTGACCATTGGGAGAGTGGAACTCCGAGGACTAGCCTACAAGGAGCGCACACTCCCTGGTCTCGATCGGGCCTTGGTCTGTCGGGGTTGAGTTCGTTGACCCAGGCCTCCTTCATTATTGGCCATGGCTTCGAGAAGACGCCCACCATGAAGAGGTAGGGCTCTCGGTCGCCCGGCAACTGCAGGAACTAAAAGGGGAATGTCCCCCTCCCCGGGTGATTGAAGTGACGGGGAAACCTCGGAACGATGCAGATGGCCACGAAGAACATGTAATAACGGCCTAAGTTAGACAGACCCCCGGCAGGGACATATGCTCGAACAGTTAGAAAACAATACTCGAGGGGACAAAGGCGCATGCAGAGGCACGGCTCCATCCGAGAGGAGAAAGGGATGCAAAGCCCTTGAACTAAACATGAAAGAAATGAAACGCAAGAGAGCCCCCGGGGAGGGGTGTTTCTGTAGCCCGCGGTGATTCGGGGCATAATATGCATCTCGAGGAAATCGGAATCGGCCCTATGCAGAGAAGAATCCTGACGCACGTATCAGTATAGATAAAGATAGAGAAAGGGGAGATCGTTCCTCCAATTTATTGATTCAAGCATCCACAGGCATGCATATAGATCACCATCCCTAAGACAGGGAGGATTTGACATTCGCACGGCGAGATTACAATTCCGGCACCATTGTTTGGTTGCCGTTTAACGCTATTTAGAAGCAGAGGACGCCCAGGTCACGATAACAGAGAGAAGATGGCAGAAGAAATCGCAAAGAAAGGGGGGAGGGGAATCGACTCATATCATCGTCGCCCCTCCCCTCCATCGCTTACATTCGATGTATAGAAGCTTAGAGGAAAAGGAAAAGAAACGCAGAAAGCAGGAATAGGAACGGCCCCTGCCCACCTGTTCCTAAAAAAAAATAGAGTATCGTCGATGCCGGCCGACGGTTGCCCCTTCAGAGAAGAAAAACCCTCCCTCTCTGTGTATCCCGAGAAAGGAAGAAGACTCTCTCGTTTCGCAGTTGCCTCACCCTTTTCTTTTTCTATTTCTCTGAGAGCCCAGAGCCTTCCCAGCCTTCCAGCCTTCCAGCCTTCTTCCCTTCCTTTCAATCGAACCTCGCCCCTATATATAACAGGTTGGGGGCTCTTCATCCGACGTGAGCTTTTGGCGCGCCGGGGAAGTCTTCATCAACTTATCGCGCCGGTTTAAGGCGCCATTCGATAGGGTAACTGGCGCGCCGGGAAGAGGGCGGAAGGTAGGGGGCGCGCCGGGATAAGGGCTGGAGGTAAGGGGCGCGCCGGGCTAAGGGCTGAAGGAAAGGGGGCACCGGTTTAAGGGTATTGAGTGGGGGGGGCGCCGGTTTAAGGCGCGCCGGGCTAATGCTTCTTGTACGCTTCAAGCCAGGCAATGAACTCGGGGATAATTCGGGGGCCATCGTGAACATGTACTCTGCCACTGCTTACTAAGGCTTCGGCGATATGATCTGTCGAAGCTCCTAGATTGGCGTACGGCCATTCTCGAGGTGCATAGATTGCTTTAGACTGCTCGCACGGGTTTTCTGCGGGCACACGGCCTTTAGCTCTCTGATCCATGCCGTTAGCTTGGCCTGGCTCGTTTCCGAGGCTTCTCGGAAGACGTGACAACACCAGGGATAGCTCCGCCCGAGCTGGGTGATCATTCGGCCGCTAATGGGCCCATCTTGGCAGGAAGCCGCACCCATGTCGGGTGATCGGGATCTCCCGTCGCCAGAGCTTTCCGTCCTCCGTGCTGGAGAGCCGGGGGAACTCCTTCGTCCTCAGGAGAACCTCTTCATTTGGTGGGGGATCACCGGATAGACCGTCATCCTTGATCGGACAACGGATGTGGTGTATGCGGCATGACAGAGTCGATGCCGGTTCATTAGGCAGGCTTGGTCGCACTGCCGGTTGGTTGTGAGCTTGTCTCGGCTCCCCTGAGGTGAAGTCCCCGTGTCTATACGGAAAGACCCGAGGCTCTGGCGGCTTGAGAAATCTTCAATATGTTGATCTTTATCGGCTTCCGTACTTCGGTGGGCCGGGTCATTCGTCCTTATGGCTTGGTCGCCGACGAACATATTTTAGGTGCCAACACTAGCTCAGTCGGCCTTGAGGGAATCCAAGGCGGCGAGGAGTCTTACGGAGGTCTCTATGACTAACTCGCTAGTCCAAAGGAATGGAATGTCCAATGGAGAGCTTGTATGTCAATGAGAATTGAGTGTGTAATGCGATAAATCATCGTAGAAAACATGGGACTATACTCACGGAGTGGAGTAATAGTGCCAATATATATGTATGTATGTATAATGAAACCCTCGGATAACAGTAATCAGGAAAAATCGGTAGTGCAGAAAATAGCGACT
Source organism: Amorphophallus konjac (assembly GCA_022559845.1). Lineage (NCBI taxonomy): Eukaryota > Viridiplantae > Streptophyta > Magnoliopsida > Alismatales > Araceae > Amorphophallus > Amorphophallus konjac. The sequence continues at coordinate 107,021,212 of CM040127.1, forward strand.
TTGGTAAAGTCGTTTTTCATGAAATTAACGCCTTAATCAGGGGCGTTTATATTAAATTTGATGACCTGTGTAGAAGTCATCCTTTCAATATTTCTAATTTTGCAGAATATTAAAAATCTAGAAATTTTCATAAAACGCGCCCTGGACAGGGGCGTTAGTTTACAGAAAGCGCCCAGGTATGGGGCGTCAGTTCAATAAAAGACGGCCTGAACAAAGTCGTTAATTCATAATTTTACAAATTTCGAGACAATGAAATTTCAGGAAACATGATATAGGGTCAGGACCAGAAAAATAGTAGGATTACAAGAGATTGATCAAGCATTAATCTAGAATCATGTTTGAATTGATATATATAGTTATTAAACAGGGTATTTAGTAATTAAAAGAAATTGACGTCCGTGTGCAGGGCGTCAAATATGAAATTGACGACCTAGTCATGGTCGTTTTATTGTAATTTAGCGCCCTTGATAGGGGCGTTTCTTTCAAAAACTCTTTAGAAACTAATCAAACGCATGAAATCTATATGCATGTATTAACGGATGATGTTATAATTATTAATATGCTAGTTTGGGCTACAATCCCTGAGAAAACCTACCTTATAGTTGATCTGGATGAAGGACTCGTGAAAGGTTTGGGACAATACTCTGTCTAACAGAGCCTCCTGGCGATGATAATTGCTAATAGCAGCAGCACGCACAGAAGAGGGTGCAGATGAAGAACCCCTAATTCTTCAGTCGGACGTTTCCACTCTACAGGCAACCTGTAGAGGCAGAAGAAAATGAAGGTATTATTCTTCATATGAATAACAGGAGGTAAAGGAAGAGAAGAACTTACTGGTTCTTCGGGAAGACATGAGCTCCTTAACCTATAGAAGATGAAGAAGCATAATTAATATTCTTCATGTAACAGGGAAAAAGAACTATACGAATAACCTGCTGTTCATACCTTAGAAGACTCCGATCGCCAAAATAGTGAATCAGATCGACACGGTGAGTATTTATAGGATTTTAGGATCCTAATAGGGTTAGTGTTTGATTGGAAGTAACACTTCCATGATAGAGTTATTACTACATTCGAACTCTTTCTCATAGTTATCAACTTACCCTAGATAAGTTCCTGGTTCGAACGGAACATAAACTGAATTAACGTCCTAAGCAAGGGCGTCGAATTTAAATTGACGCCTTGTCTAGCGTCGTTACCTATGTAAAACGTGCCTATGTAGAGGGCGTTTCATTTCCTTTCCTTAATTTTTATCTTCCCGTTGTTTGGGATTTGACGCCCTTTTATATAGACGTCCTATTTAAATTAACGCCTTAGATAGAGGCGTTGCCTTTTAAATCAGCGCCTTGCTAAAAGGCGTTATTTTCCTCTTGATTAATGATTTAATCATTTAAGCTCTTTGTCATCTTGTTCACTTATCTTTTATGTTTAATTTGATTTATTTATAAATCTTGCTTTTATCAGGGTTGTTACACCCTCCCCTACTTAAAAGAATTTGGTCCCCAAATTCAATAGTATATATAAGTGGAGAGTGTAGAGTACATACCTTAAAATAATTCTGGGAATCGCTTCCTCATGGATTCCTCGGTCTCCCATGTAGCTTCATGTTCTGGGTTCTTATTCCATTGTACCTTAAGCATGGGAATAACCTTATTCCTTAGGGTACGTACTTCACGATCTAGTATCTTCATAGGCTTCTGTTCATATGTGAGATCTTTTTGGATTACTAGATTTCCATGCTCAATAATATGTGATGGATCATGCACATACTTCTTTAACATAGATATGTGGAACACATCATGTACTTCGGACAGTTGAGGTGGCAATGCGATGCGATAAGCAACCTCACCAACTCTTTCTAGTATCTCAAAAGGTCCGATGAGTCTTGGTGTAAGCTTGTCCTTAACACCAAATCTCCGTATTCCACGTCCAGGCGATATCTTGAGAAATACATGATCTCCAACTTGGAATTCAAGATCTCTCCTTCTTGTGTCAGCATAAGCCTTTTGTCTAGACTGAGCAACTTGCAGTCTTTCTCTGATCAGTTGTATCTTCTCAATAGTATCCCTTACCATGTCTGAACCTAACAGTTGTTTCTCTCCAACTTCGTCCCAGCATAAGGGTGATCGGCAACTCCTTCCATATAAGGCTTCGAAAGGTGCCATTTGTATACTTGCCTGGTAGCTATTATTGTATGCAAATTCGACCAGAGGCAAGTGATCATGCCAGTTTCCACCAAAATCAATAATGCATGCTCTTAGCATATCTTCGACTACTTGATTGGTTCTCTCGGTCTGACCATCCGTTTGAGGGTGAAAAGCTGTACTAAAGTTAAGTCTCGTTCCCAACGAATGTTGTAGTCCCTTCCAAAAATGAGAAGTAAAATGGGGATCTCTGTCAGACACGATTGAAACAGGAATACCATGTAATCTGACTATCTCCTTGATATACAATGCAGCCAGAACATCAATTGACCATCAGCTCTTGATTGGCAAGAAATGCGCTGATTTAGTCAATCGATCAATAATAACCCATATTCATCATGTCCTCCCTTTGATTTAGATAGACCCATGATGAAATCCATGCCAATATCCTCCCACTTCCACTTAGGAATATCTAGGGGATGTAGTTTTCCAGCAGGCTTTTGGTGTTCTACCTTGACTTGTTGGCACGTGAGACAACGTGATACATAGTCTGCTATTTCCCTTTTCATGTTGGGCCACCAAAAATTCCTCTTTACACCTTGGTACATTTTGGTAGATCCAGGATGAATCGTGTACCTTGATCTATGAGCTTCATCTAATATCTTCTTCTTTAACTCGGGACAATCCGGTATGCAAGTTCTACTCCTGAACATTAATCTTCCTTCACAAGTTATTTGGAAATCAGATTGTCCTTCCAGTTTGCCTTTGATCTCTACCAACATTGGGTCATTATCTTGAAGCGCTTGTATTTCAGATAATAGGTCTGACTGTATGCTTATATGAGATAATGTGACACATCTAGGGTCTGTGTCCATGCCTATATTGAGTTCAGAGAATTGCTCCAGCAACCTCCATTCTTGAATCATACAATTGGCTAACAGGGCTCTTGGCTTTCGACTAAGGGCATCTGCTACATGATTACCCTTTCCGGGATGATATTGTATATTGAAGTCGAAGTCTTTGAGATATTCTAGCCAACGTCTTTGCCTCATATTTAGTTCCTTTTGCGAAAAGAGATACTTGAGACTCTTGTGGTCAGAGTATACAGTAAACTGTACTCCATAAAGATAATGTCTCCATATTTTGAGTGCAAATACTACCGCGGCTAATTCTAAGTCATGGACGGGATAGTTCTCTTCATGCTTCTTCAATTGACGAGAAGAGTAAGCTATAACCTTTCCTTGTTGCATTAGAACACATCCGAGGCCAATGCCCGAAGCATCAGTGTATACCTCAAATTTCTCTCCTTCTACTGGTAAAGCTAAGACAGGAGCTGTAGTAAGATGATCCTTGAGAGTTTGGAAGCTTCTTTCACATTCCTCACTCCATTCGTAACGGATCTCCTTGCGAGTTAACCTCGTAAGTGGTACGGCGATCTTAGAAAAGTCTTTGATGAATCGCCTGTAATAGCCGGCAAGACCTAAGAAACTTCGGACCTCGCTAGTATTGGTCGGTCTTTCCCAGTTCCTTACAGCTTCGACTTTTGATGGATCTACCGATAAGCCATCCTTTGATATAACATGTCCGAGAAAAGTTACTTCTTCAAGCCAGAATTCACACTTGCTGAGTTTTGCATATAATTGATTTGTCCTCAATATCTGTAATGCAATCCTTAAATGCTCCTCATGCTCTTCCTTGGTCTTAGAATAAATCAATATATCATCAATAAAGACCACCACGTATTGATCCAAATAAGGCCTGAATATGCTATTCATTAACTGCATAAAGGCAGCAGGGGCATTTGTTAGTCCGAAAGGCATAACAACAAACTCATAATGGCCATACCTGCTTCTGAATGCGGTCTTATGAATGTCCTCATCCTTGATTCTTAACTGATGATATCCCGACCTGAGATCAATCTTTGAGAAATACTTGGATCCAGATATTTGGTCAAATAATTCATCGATTCTCGGCAGTGGATACTTGTTCTTGATAGTGAGATGATTCAACTGTCGATAGTCGATGCATAGCCTCATAGATCCATCTTTCTTTCTTACAAATAGTACAGGTGCTCCCCACGGGGAAGTACTTGATCTAATGAATCCTTTCTTAATGAGTTCCATCAATTGCTCCTTTAACTCCTTGAGTTCAGCAGGTGACATTCTATAAGGTGCCTTTGAAATTGGACCAGCACCAGGCACTAAGTCAATGGTGAAGGCCACTTCTCTTTGTGGGGGTAATCCAGGCAAATCTTTCGGAAATACGTCTGGAAATTCTTGCACTACTGGAATGTCTTCTAGCTTAGTTTCCTTAGCTTCTTTAACTGTGATAAAGACAAGGAAAGATACACATCCTTTCCTGATGAGCTTGCTAGCTTGGAGAGCCGAAATAAAAGGGGATTTGCTTCGACTCTTAGGGCTAGTGAAGATTAATTCTGGAAATTCCTTGAATGTAACCTTGCTATTGCGGCAATCAACCATTGCCTGATACTTGGATAACCAATCTGCCCCTAGTATGACATCATACTCCTTCAGATCTAAACATATGAGATCAATAGGGAGATTTCTACCCTGAACCAATACTTCACAGTTTTGGTAATGATGTGTAATATCAGTCTCGTCACCCAGAGGAGTAGACAAAACGAATTTCATCCATTCCGGTTCTAGGGGTAATGGGTCAGCGAACTTCTTAGAAATAATAGAATGTGATGCACCAGTATCAATTAAGACATATGCATTCTTGGAACAAACTTTCAATGTACCTTCCACTAGTCCGCCTTCTTCTTCTTGTTCGGTCTCCTTGATTGCGTGAAGACGCGCATTCTTGGTTACCGGGCGTTTCCCGACATCAGCTTGATCGTTAAGTAATGGGCAATCGGGAATCCGATGCTCACGACTCCCACAACGGAGACATGCTCCTAGTTTCCTCCAGCATTCTTCTGCTCTATGGCCTGTCTTGTCACAATGTTTGCACACTGTGTTTGATGGGGTAGTGGTGATAGAAAAGGGCTTGGTCTTCTTAAACTTCTGATCTTGCGAGGAAATACCTCCATTGCTAGGCCTCTTCTTGAAGTTGGGTTTAAAGGAACCCGATCCTGTAACTTGTTCCTTCTTATCCTTACCACGAATCCTATCAGATAGTTCTGTGGCATCTTCTAACAGTTGTGCGCGGCGTACTATCTCCGAATAGACCTGAATGTCCATCAGTGCCAGTTGGGTAATATATTGGGGCCTGAGCCCATTAAGGAACCTCCTAGCTTTCATCTTCTCGGTCTAACTAAGTGCTTAGCATACCGAGATAATCTAGAGAATTATGTCTCGTACTCTGCCACCGATAATGACCGTTGCTTGAGTGCGGCAAATTCGGTAGCTTTCTTTTCTTGGACTCGGTCCGAAAAATATTTAGCGTTGAAATGCTCAACAAATTCTTCCCAAGTAACTTGGTCTTGATTTAAAGTAGCTTCTATTGATTCCAACCAGCATCGGACATCCCTTTCTAACTGAAAGGTAGCTAACAAAATTTTATCCTGATCCGTGCATTGCATGACACGGAAGATACGTTCTGTCTCCCTGATCCAGTGTTCTGCGTCGTCCGGATCAGTAGAACCCATGAATTTGGGCGGGTTCATGTTCTTGAATGTCTGATGGAGACTTCCTGCTCATTGTCCACCTCCTTGTGCTACTTGTTGCAGCACCTGAGTCATGCCTTGAAGCGTACGCTGCATGTTGCGCCATTGAGCACGTTCGGCAGCCATTATCCTACAATTATAATAACTAGATTAATACGTGATTTGTATTTTAAAGACTAGCATTCTATGTTAACTTTAACCCTTGGTTCTACCCAATCTCACTGGTTAAAGGGTTAAAACCTATCCTTGGACTTGGGTTTTCCTAGGAATTGAATACCCTAGGCTCTGATACCACAAAAACTGTCACGCCCCGAGAGCGGAAGATACCCGGAGATGCGTGACGAGTTTATATCAATCATGTCAATCAGAGTAGTAGTGTATTCGACACAAAGACAGAGATGTGCAAAAGTAAAGATAACCCAATCCATTTATTTCTTCATAATAAATAGTCTATTACAAACCCAATACTCTATTCAAAAAAAGAAAAGTACACATTTGACTCAAGAAATATATAAAAGGCTAGATGACACTTGGAAAAGCTCTAGCTCTTTCACTCTTGATTCTCCCCATCCGATTTACTTCCCTCATCGTCGGACTTACCTGAAAAGTAAGGGAAACACGGAGTGAGCGAACGCTCAGTGGGAAATTATATCTCAGGAACTAGCAAGGGGTTTAAGTAGTTACATCTTTCATGAATGCACTATAGCTATGCATGCTCGCATAAAACGACAAGATAGAAAGAGGATATAACAATAAGATAACAGGAAGAACTAGTCATGAATTTTCAAGAACTTATATCAAATGACCTCAAGATATTCAAGCAAGTACTTTATCATGTCAAGATGAAATTTAGCTATCACGTTCAAGCACGCAAGTAATTACCCTTTTTCGGGCCACGCAAGTCATGTAATATCAAGTCAAGTACAAAATTTTTGGAATGTTCAATCAACCTAGTCATGTACTTCGGTATAATGCCAATACCGTGATCAATAACTCCCATGGGCACAAGTACTTTCGGGTGCTCCTCCCAGGACCAGATCGGGCCCTATATGCGCAGGCATTAGTCGTGTATTTCTAACATCCACATTTTTGTGTATAGCCATCATGGAATTTCAATAAGCAAGCTTGTAGTCATGTAAGATAACTTTGAGAGATTAGAGTCCAAAAATATGACTTTTGACACCAATAGGCGATAATAACGGTACAATCACACTTTCGATAAAACTAGGTGGAATTGGTTCCCTTAACTCGGGTACCATGATAAGTAAGTAGAGACACTCTTTTATATAGAATTGAGATCCATATGAATAGCACCTCAATGGCAAGACGTCCTCATTCTTCATATAGAATTGAGGTTCACAAGAACATCAAGTTTAATATAGAATTGGGGTCTACAAGAATAGCATAACAATGGCATATTCTTCCCCGTTCATTAAGATAATTCTCATATCATACCCATGGCATGACATGAGGGCCGGTATCACCATGTTTCTATAGAGGGACATGGCAAAGATGGTGTAATGGGTTTTTTTATGGTACAACCAGCTCAGTCGGCCTTGAGGGAATCCAAGGCGGCGACGAGTCTTACGGAGGTCTCTATGACTAACTCGCTAGTCCAAAGGAACGAAATGTCCAATGGAGAGCTTGTATGTCAATGAGAATTGAGTGTGTAATGCGATAAATCATCGTAGAAAATATGGGACTATACTCACGGAGTGGAGTAATAGTGCCAATATATATGTATGTATGTATAATGAAACCCTCGGATAACAGTAATCAGGAAAAATCGGTAGTGCAGAAAATAGCGACTTTGGTAATGTCGTTTTTCATGAAATTAACGCCTTAATCAGGGGCGTTTATATTAAATTTGACGACATGTGTAGAAGTCGTCCTTTCAATATTTCTAATTTTGCAGAATATTAAAAATCTGGAAATTTTCATAAAACGCGCCCTGGTATGGGGCGTCAATTCAATAAAAGACGGCCTGGACAAAGTCGTTAATTCACAATTTTACAAATTTCGAGACGATGAAATTTCAGGAAACATGATATAGGGTCAGGACCAGAAAAATAGTAGGATTACAAGAGATTGATCAAGCATTAATCTAGAATCATGTTTGAATTGATATATATAATTATTAAACAGGGTATTTAGTAATTAAAAGAAATTGACGTCCGTGTGCAGGGCGTCAAATATGAAATTGACGACCTAGTCATGGTCATTTTATTGTAATTTAGCGCCCTTGATAGGGGCGTTTCTTTCAAAAACTCTTTAGAAACTAATCAAACGCATGAAATCTATATGCATGTATTAACGGATGATGTTATAATTATTAATATGCTAGTTTAACCTACCTTATAGTTGATCTGGATGAAGGACTCGTGAAAGGTTTGGGACAATACTCTGTCTAACAGAGCCTCCTGGCGATGATAATTGCTAATAGCAGCAGCACGCACAGAAGAGGGTGCAGATGAAGATCCCCTAATTCTTCAGTCGGACGTTTCCACTCTACAGGCAACCTGTAGAGGCAGAAGAAAACGAAGGTATTATTCTTCGTATGGATAACAGGAGGTAAAGGAAGAGAAGAACTTACTAGTTCTTCGGGAAGACAGGAGCTCCTTAACCTGTAGAAGATGAAGAAGCATAATTAATATTCTTCATGTAACAGGGAAAAAGAACTATACGAATAACCTGCTGTTCATACCTTAGAAGACTCCGATCGCCAATATAGCGAATCAGATCGACACGGTGAGTATTTATAGGATTTTAGGATCCTAATAGGGTTAGTGTTTGATTGGAAGTAACACTTCCATGATAGAGTTATTACTACATTCGAACTCTTTCTCATAGTTATCAACTTACCCTGGATAAGTTCCTGGTTCGAACGGAACATAAACTGAATTAACGTCCTAAGCGAGGGCGTCGAATTTAATTTGACGCCTTGTCTAGCGTCGTTACCTATGTAAAACGCGCCTATGTAGAGGGCGTTTCATTTCCTTTCCTTAATTTTTATCTTCCCGTTGTTTGGGATTTGACGCCCTTTTATATAGGCGTCCTATTTAAATTAACGCCTTAGACAGAGGCGTTGCCTTTTGAATCAGCGCCTTGCTAAAAGGCGTTATTTTCCTCTTGATTAATGATTTAATCATTTAAGCTCTCTGTCATCTTATTCACTTATCTTTTATGTTTAATTTGATTTATTTATAAATCTTGCTTTTATCAGGGTTGTTACATTACCCCAAGAATTGAGTTCAAAAAAAAGAAGAAGAAAAGAATGATAAATAATAATGAGGCATAAAATAGAGGTGCCTCGCCAGACTTACTCGGATATTCTGAGTAAGGGCAAAAATAGCCATAACCCGGCTGTGGCGAAAACCTGAAAGGGCGTCGCAGGCAAAATCGGGTACCCCGCCACGTGAAAACCCAAGGGGCGCATGGGCAAAAGCAAAAGGGGGATGGCTCCGGCGAAAACCTGAAAGGGTGCTTGGGTTGGTAATGTGGTTACTATCTAAAAACAACAACATATGCTTTACCTTTTGGTGGCACTCCCATCATTTGTCCCACCGGTAATGAAATCCATCCGGAGTAGACCTTTCGTCTATTCTGATAAAGCACACCCATCTCCTTGAATCGGTATAAACCCAATACTGGTGATGAAGTCTTTTTATGATCATATGTCACCTCACCGTGATCAATATTAGAACCTGTCTGAGATGGACCTTCCGTCCTTTTCAATAAGACATGTGGACCCTTTGTACACATATGTCATCAAGCAGTCACAAGTGGCACTCCTGGCCAGAGGAACTTACATTCATGCCAATTTGGCAAGCTCTGGAAGCCCAGTACGCGGTGGAGCGAGGCCCCCATCCTTTCCTTGAAAGGGTGGACGCTCTCCTGCGGTACAGATACGGGTGTGCTTCCATACAGGTCGCCAAAATTGTCACAAGATATGATAGGGTATAAGTCTGAAGGTGGACATGCTTCCATCTAGTTGCTTCCATATAGACTTGCTCATGGACTATGCACAGCGAATGTATAGACTTGCTGTAACGAATGTGCAGACTTGGTGGAAGTGCTAAAACAGTGAGCGTAGGTAAAGATGAGGAATGTATAGACTTGCTCAGTTCAGCTGCATGAAGCAAGGCAATGTATGGACTTGCCGATGTACAGACTTGCTGATGTACGCTAATGCACAAAGGCTTGGTACGATGTACAGACTTGCCGATGTACAGACTTAGTGCATGAAGCAAGGCAATGTATGGACTTCGAATGTGTGTAATGCAGCGATGTAGACTTTGCATGAAGCAAGGCAAACAGATGTATAGACTTAGCATGAGACGGTAAGTGAGACAGTGCAATGTATAGACTTACCCAAGACATCGTGAGCAACTGGATGATGTACAGACTTGATATGCATGAAGCACACGATGCATCTAGACCCTGTACATACTTAACAATGTGTAGACTTGCACATATGCATGAACAAGAGAAATGTGCAAACGTTGTACATACTTGCTAAGCTATCAACAGATGAATGTATAGACTTTGCATATGCATGATGGCGAGTGTATAGACTTCATCTATCAAGGTTCAGGCATGCTGTCAAAGTAATGTATGGACTTGACCGATGCAATGTATAGACTTTCTATGCTGACGATGTTCAGACTAGGCTGCAATGTGTAGACTTGGCATATGCATGAAGATTACAACAGAGAATGTACAGACTTACTGTATGCATGAACTAGCCGAAGGCACTGACTTCCTATATGCTCAAGCAGGACTTTCATTTAGACAGAGATGATCGTGATATGCTATGCTGACTCATAGTGTTTGCTATCATCAAAATCACAGGGGCACAACAATCTCCCCCTTTTTGATGATGGCAACACTATGAGTCACACTGACTCATGTCAAACTATTCTCCCCCTTTGACTTCATCAAAAAGAAAATAGTTTGAGATGAGAAATACAAATATGCATGCAATGATTGAATGAAAGTCTCCCCTTTTGACTAAGTCATGCAATGATTTAATGAAAGACTTCTCCTTTGGCAAAAATCTCCCCCTTTGAGAATAATGATCAGAAAAGTTCTGAAGGCTGAAAGGAGATATCAACAAAAGCACAGGGATAATCAAGCATTACCACAATCTGTAAGCACAGTGCATTTGATTCAGAAGCCAATGAATGGATGAGGAAGAAGGATTTTCATCAGCACACCAAATTCATAAATCTTGATAAACGGATTTCAGACTCTTCAATTATAATAGATTATGAATGATCTTTAACTTACTATCATGATTTAAGAATGATGAATCTAAAGTTTATCAGGAAAATTCAATACTCATATCTGAAACATCTTTTAATAGAAATGAACCAAACAAAAACTCATCTGATATTCATGTTTAATCTTCCTCCATCTTACTCAATTGAAATTCAATGACTCCTTTGGAAGTTACACAAGATAGTATTGAGATTAAACAGAGATAAATGTGTCTGACTTTCTCTTTAGTTTTTCAGAATTTTCTATTGATCAGCACTTATTTTTCCTGAGCAAGTTTGGTTCAGTCAACACCTTTTTACATGGGGCACAACACGTCTTAGGTGAAGTGACCCAGTTACTCAGTGTGACAACCATATTGCCTCTCAAAGAGAACAGAGTTAGCAATTTGGAGTGTCTTTTTACATGAGGAGACACCATGATCAGAGGCCAGAATCCCCAGTTACTCAACACAACCATGCCATTGCTCTGTCAGATTTTCAATCATTTTTATAAGAGAGGTACCTATGGCACTTCATGACATGGGCTTGCTCTATTTCTTTGATAGAGAACCCAGTTTCTCTGTGACCAAAGTCATTGCTCTGACCAAGATGTCTTTCAAGTATTTTCAGATTATGCAGACATTTCTCAGATCACTGAAAAGTTTAAGAACAATACAAACTGCATGTATCTTAACCAAGGAAAGCCATAATTTTAAAATTTCAGATTTCAGAAGGTTTTGCATAAAATTATATGAGATAGTTGGTTAAGATTTATTAAACAAATGATTCAGATACTTTCAAGTCTTTTAGATCAAAACTTAATGAATACATTAGTCTTAAATCAATTTGATTGATCATCAGACATTCTTAAGCCAGTATAATAGAATATTCTTCTTTTCAGAATATTTCTGATTTATGATTAGGGTGCACTGACAAAAATCTTTCCTCATTCAGATGAATCAACATTGACATTGCAGCAAATCAGTGGAGTCAACAAAGCATTTTTATTGAGAGAATAGCAGAAAGCAATCATGATGAGACAAGGGTTGAACATTAGAACAGTGCAGTTTAGAAATCAATAGCTGAGTCTGGAGTACAGACAGAACAGCTACACAAGTGGAGACAGCAGTGAATTCAGGTGAACCACACATTTGCCAAGAGAATGAATGCCAGGACTACACAAAAACCATCACAGCACCAGAAAAAGAAAGCTAAACCTGTTGGTGCTGAGAAAAAGAAAAATAACAAAAAGAATTCTCAAGCTGTAGAATCCACCAAATCATCCACTTTCACACAAATGTGGATCCCTAAACAGCTTTTGTCATGTTTTCACTCTCACATGTCTGTTTCTGTCTTGGGGCCTATCTTGGGTTCCAAAATCTGCTCCCTAAGTGTGTTTGCAGGTATGCCTGGTAGCCAGGAACAAAATGATGAAACAGGAATAGCTACTCCAGGCATATGACAAGAGACAGGGCCAAAAATTCTAAAAGCTGAAGGAGATTGGAGGCCTTGTCAACATTCTGATGCAACACCAAGGGTAAAAAATAAATCAGTCAGGTAAAGCAGGTAAGTGAATCACCTTCAGAATTGAGAAAGTCATGTTGACTTAGGGCATTAAGTTATAGTTGATTCTCAATTCTCTAGATTATATACACCTGACTTTCATGAAATAAACTCTCTGAAAAAGGATAAAATGTTCATGACTTGGGTGCATAAACTTGAAATGATTGCATACTTGCTTTATGTATCATTGTTGCATAGTCTACATTTAGTTAGTTGAAAGCATTGCATAGCATATTGTTGCATCTTGGTGTCAGGGGGAGATGAGAGCTAAGTTCAGTACATTGAATCTTTTTCACTCCTCATAGTCCCCATTCAATTCATTCATATTCTTTGACATCAGATGCTCTTGGACCTTAATTCCTATTGCTATCATTTCCCTATCACCTTCACTGAACAACAGTATTGCTTCTGGTTTAGTACATTGAGCTATGGTTATTGCAATTTTTCATTTATAAGAATCACACTTGCAAATTGAAAGGAACTAAATGTTTAACCTTTATAAATTGAAGAGTTAAGTGTCTGCACTTCAGAACTTGAGATAAAAGAAAACGTTTATAGCTCTTAATCTCTGTCTCATGGTTAGAATAGAAAAAGTTTTTTTTAATGTCTGAACGTGTTAAACTAGAAATGTCTAGAAAAGGTGAATAAGAGTGTGTACTATTTTTTTTTAAACAATCGCTCTAAAAGAAATCAGGGCAGCAGTAATAAGATCATCAATGTAAAGAGCTGAACATAGTGACAGAGCAATGGCTGAATTGCATTGAGAAACTGTGATCTCCTCCAAAGAAGCAGGAGAATTCATAAGTCATGAAGTGCTTCAGGCTATCTCTGTTCATAGAGTCAAATCTATAGGGGGAGTCTTCACCAAGTAACTGGGGGTACTGGCCTCTGATCAAGGTGCACCCTTAATGTCAAAGGTGAAAATTATTCCTTGTAGGTTTTGATCTGAAACAGATCTAGTAGTTTATGCCTAGTAACTAGGGGTACCTGCCAAGGTGTACACCTAATGTCAACAGCATAAATGCCACTGGTCTATTCACTTAGCTCAGTTTCTGAAAATTAAAAGGTGAAAAACAAACTACTGTAACCCTTTGAAATCAAAAGTCATTGAGTGTAAATTGTTTTCTCAATACATATTCAAGTTGCCTTTCTTGAACTTCCATGGTTAATCATAAAGGGTATTGTTTCTGACTTATCTATTAAAACCATGTGCCCTAGATTCATTGCTATAAATGGAGTCTATAACTCTTTTTCAGTGGTCAGCTGCTTTACTCTATATTTATTATTGCTAAACCTGAATTCTTTCAAGACTGTATATTGCTGACTCTTATGCTTTAACAGTTGTCTATAATCATGCTCACTTTCTGAACCAATGCTTCAGCTGTTGTGTAGTGAGCCCTTACCTTATTCATGTTTCATCCGTCCATATTCCTTCTCAAAGGGGGAGAAATAATTCAGGGGGAGTTATACATTCAAGGGGAAAATGAGTTGTTCTAAGGGAAATATGCAATATATACTGCATTTTGCACTCATGTTCTTCTTTCTTTTTGATTATGTCAAAGGGGGAGAAAATTTGGTTGGTGACTCACTGTCACTTTGTTGCCATCATCAAAAAGGGGGAGAATGTTGTGCCCCTTAGGCCATCATCAAAAAGGGGGAGAATGTTGTGCCCCTTAGGCACAAGCATATGCTATTTTATTTTGATGATAGCAACACAGTGAGAGTATCATAGTGAGCCAGTCATTGTGTTTAGCATACATTGCATTTGTTCACTACTATATGCATACACTGCATCAGTGCATTCATCAGTTGCACGCCATATAGTCTATACATTTCATTGCATCATGCACACACACACAAGTCTATACATTGCTGTCGCATGCACATTCCTTGCTATCAAGTCTATACATTGTTGCATCATGTGCTTTATGCATATAAAGTTTGTACATCATATGCATAGTCCGTGCATTGTGCGTTCATGCTTAACTCCAGACTTAGCAAGTCTGTTCAACGTCTGCATATTGAACATAAAGTCTGTACAGAGTCTTGTTGCATCGTGTGCTTCAAGCATTTCCAAAGTCTATACATTGTCTGGTCACACACACACAAGTCTATACATTCTTATCTTTACCTACGTTCACTGTTTTAGCATGAACACATTCAAAGTCCATACATTGCCCTGTAGCATGCAAGATCAAGTCTGTACATTGTCTTAGCATGCATTCATTACAGCAGAGTCTATACATTCCCTGCTGATATGTTTGTGCATCAACTCAAGTCTATACATTGCATGCACACATATTCAAAGTCTGTACAGCCTGTGTTCGCAACACTAAGTCTGTACATTGGCTGGCTGTTGCAACACAAAGTCTGTACATTGGCTGGCTGCTGCATTGCACGCGCTCAAAGTCTGTACATCGTGTAGCATGCACGCGTTCAAGTCTGTACATCATTCAAAGTCTGCATAGCCTGTGTCATCGTTCATGCACCGCCTCACTTAGCGTCTTTGTGCATGCATCATTCAAAGTCTGTACAGCTTGTGTCATCGTTCATGCACCTGTCTCACTTAGCGTCTCATGCAAGTATGTACAGCCGTGTGAGAATCAAGTCAGTGCTTGTTAAGCTGCGTCTCACTTAGCGTCTCTGTATAGTCAAGTCTATACATTGCATCATGTCTAAAGTCTGTACATTGATGCATGCTATCAAGTATGTACAGCCCGTGTTCTTCATTCATTTCATGTCTGTACATTCTTCAAGGGCAGAGTCCATGATTCAATGTGTAGACTTCCCTATACATCGTCTTCTTGCATTCACGCTAAGTCCATACACTATGCATTGTGCATCGTTCAAAACAAAGTCTGTACATTGCTTTCTGAATTAACTCAGTGCATCCTCGTCTGTTCTAACAGGACTGTTGGTCGAGGAACTTAAGGAGTGCACGTGATCCAAGAATAGAAGATGGCCCTGATCGTGACACGTGGAACCACTGTGCTGAAATGCTGCCACGTGGACTGAGGCCTCTGGGCGGGAATCATGGAGACCACACGCCCTATCTGTGCTGCTGCTATATATATGAAGACTTCTTCCTCAGGAGAAGACTGATCGGAGTAGAGGAGAGTGTGACTGAAGCAGATAAGGAACTGAGGGCCTGCACGATTGAGTGTGAAGCAGAACGAGAGAAAAATAGAAAGAAGAGAAGAGTGTAAGAGAAGAAGCAAAAAGAGAAAGAAGAGCAGAGTGTAAGAGAAGAAGCAGAAGAGAAAGAAGAGAGAGAGAGAGAAGGAGTTCGTTCCTCATATATTTGGTTCAAAACCAGATCTGAGTTTGCTCAATTATTTGAGCTTCATTCCCTGCAGGGATATATTTTGTGCTTTATCGTATACAACTTTCAGTTGCTGTTTTGTTTCCCATTTGTGTTTTCTTTTAAACCTTTCTTCAAGCTGTTTGTCAGCGGAGCAAGCTATGTTGCTCAGCGTTTGCAGTGGAGGATTCCACTGGACGGGTTAAGTTGTAGTCCCTAGCGGATGGCTAAGCTGTATTGCCCAGCGAAGCAAGCTGTGATGCTCAGCGGTTGTAGGCAAGCTATGAGGCCCAGCGGTTCAAGCTGTGAGTCAGCAGAATCCACACTCGGGTTTGAGTGTGGGGTGGACGTAGGTCTGGAGGACCGAACCACCTAAAAACTCCTGTCTACTGTGTGATTGCTCTGTGGTTTGCATCGCTTCTTTATTCTTGTACTTTGCGCAGTAGATGACTGTTTAGGACGGTTCTTTAGAAGTTCTGGCTGGTCTTTGCTTTGTGACCTCTATCTGTTTAGCAGAAGTTCTTATATTTCGCACTTGAATCTGCTGCAGTCGTTTTTATCGGGTGACTGATCTATTCACCCCCCTCTAGATCACCTTAAGCGTCACAACACCCTCAACACTGCCAAGGTCAGTGCACGCTTTTGCCTTATGCCATATAAGGTAGGTGCATCTTCACCATTCAGGCTAGCAAGGTCGTTGCACTTTTCACATGCCCTCACATGCAAGTCGGTGCACATTTGCTATATAGCCTACAAGGTCCATGCACATTCACCCTTTGGCAAAACAAGGTCAGTGCACATGTGAAATGAAGGTCGGTGCACATCTTACCAACGGAGAAGCCTAGTCGATGCACATCTTACCAACGCAGAAGCCTAGTTGGTGCACATCTTACCAAAGTAGAAGCCTTATTGGTGCACATCTTACTAACACAGAAGCCCAGTCGGTGCACATATGGATTTCTGCCTACAAGGTCGGTGCGCATATGCCTTCCAACACATTTCAAGTCTATGCTAATGGTGAAAGGAAGTCAGTGCACATTTAGCTCTCAACGCACACTGAAGTCTATGCACATATGCGATCTTGCTCTAAAGGTCTGTGCTTGTTCTGCCCTCAACTTCACAAGGTCGGTGCACATCTGAAAGATTAGTTGGCAGAAAAGATTCCTACTTTCCAGGTGGACCAATGGCAGTCACCTAGAAAGGGTCTCCATCCGAAAAGGGGTCAAAACCTTGAGGAGAAAATCTTGTACTTGATGAAGATATGTTCAGCCAGCAAAAGGGAACTATAGTGTACCGCTCGAAGTAGTCTGGGCAGTCAATGAGAACCCACTGCACCTTATCACTTCTGAACCAATCAGAGGTCACCGTGGTCTGGCATCTGGTCCTCTCTGATGAAGATAGATGGCCCAGATTTCATTTTACCAGATCAGGAGCTACCAACCTCGTACGTTGCAGACAAGAAGAAAAGAATGTCTGAACCAAAAGAGGATAAGCTGGAGACATACTCTGATGAAGAAGGTTGAACAGCCAGTCCAAGAAAAAAGGGGGTTCATTCGAAGATGGAAAAGAAAGGCTTGGAAGAATGCAAGCCATTAGGCATATATATATAAACAACCAGAGGCAGAACTCAACAGAGAAGAGAGGAGCATGAAGTAGAAAGCAAGTAGCAAGCTCGTGGAAAGTGTGCAACAGGAAGAAGAAGCCTTGAGAATAATACTCCCTAGCTGCAACTTCGAAGCTTCTGAAGATAGTTGTCCTCATCTCCTTTTCTCCTCCAGCAAGAAGAAGGGGAAGAAGCTTCTACTTCCTATGGAGGAGAACATGTTCCTTGAGGAAGAACTCCATCTGGAAGAAGTAAGGATCGCCATCGAGATACCAGACAGGACCTTTTTGTTCTATCCTCAAGAGTCTCTCATACTGTCTGGGTTTTTCATTTGTGTTACTTTTCTTTAACTTGAACACATCTCTTGTTACTTTGTTCGGTCCCTACAGGGAGTTGTAGGAAGACAGACAGAAGGAAGTCTGGTATGTGGTTTGGCCGGTTGGGCCCGTAAGCTGTGTGTCAGCTTGTCTATGTGAGCCCGCAAGCTGTGTGTCAGCATTTGTTTAGTGTAGTTGCACTAGTGAAGCCTCACTTGGTTGAGTGAGGGGTGGACGTAGGACTCTGGGATTGAGTCCGAACCACCTTAAAATTCCTTGTCTAGTGTGGTTGTTTGTAAGCTTGTTTTGCGTTAGATGCTTGCATAGGCCGTCTTCCTATCTATCTTTGACTCCTATCTTGTGGATCTTCCTGGGCGTTAGCATACCTTTCATTCCACTATGCTTAAATTTTTAAAAAGGGGGCTGATCTATTCACCCCTCCCCTCTAGATTTGCCACCACCACTCAACAGTTAAAAGTCTAAGGGTCCAACCCGGTGAGATTGGGTGGAGACTGGGGTTGAGTAATTAATTAATTCTAACGAAAACTCTGTTAGGCCATTCTTAACTTAACTTTTCCCTACATGTAGGAAATCTATTCCATGGTGGCAGAACGTGCGCAGTGGAGACACATGCAGCGAACCGTGCAAGGTTTAACACAGGCACTTCAGCAAGTGGCCTAGGGTGCGGCACACCATGGGGCCGGTGATCTCCACCAGAATTTTCGAGGAATAAATCCCCCACGATTTGGTGGATCGGCAGATCCTGATGAAGTTGAGAATTGGCTGAAGGAGATAGAGCGGGTTTTTAGGGTTATGCAGTGTAATGACCAGGACCGAGTTCTTTTGGCGACTTTCCAGCTTGAACGCGATGCACGTGCTTGGTGGGAATCGGTGGAAGCCACACTTGGCAATAGGCGTGCAATGTGGGAGGAATTTAAGGAGTTCTTTAATTGCAAGTACTTTTTAGATCGTGTCCAGAAGAAGAAGAGGCAGAATTCACTGCTCTGAAATAGAGGAACTTATCAGTTGCGGAGTATGAAGCACAATTTGCCAGGCTGTCTCATTATGCACCGCACTTGGTATCCACCGAGAAGATGAAGGCCAAGCGATTTATGAATGGGTTGAAGCTCCAATATATTAACCAGTTGGCACCAATGGAAATCTCTAACTATGCCGAGATTATCAGGAAAGCTCAAGTTCTAGAAGATACATTGGAGATGACAGATCGAATCCGAGGAAGAGACAAGAGGAGAGAACCAACAACTAGTTCTGGGAATCTTAAACCCACTAATGGCAAGAAGAGGCCCAATGTCGGGTCAAGTTCATCACAAGACAAGAAGTCGAGGAATGGAGATAAGAAGGCGGGTTCGGTTGCCCCGTCTAAGGCTATTTGCAAGTTTTGTGACCTGCCAGGTCACAAGATGGAGGAGTGTTGGCGCAAGCTAGGTGCCTATCTACGCTACCGAAGTCGGGACCATCGCATTCCCGAGTGTCCCCTCCTATCCGACCAAGCTACACCAAATAAGCCGCAAGGAGGTCAGAAGCAGCAGGGCAAGCTTCAAGCCCTACAGGAAACTAAGATCGAAACCACCGAGGAGGGTGGACTTGTTGAAGGTACACTTATTGTGTATGATAAGCTAGCTTTTATTCTATTTGATATTGGAGCAACGCTTTCCTTTATTTCTCAGAGTTTTGCTAAGTCCTTAACTGTAAAACCTATGTTAACGAATTCTCTATTGGAAATTTCAACCCCTATTGGTTCGGGTTCAGCAATCAAATATTACTACCCTTCTAGTAAGATCCTGATTAGTGGGTAGAATATGCCAGTTGATTTGGTTTGTATGGCAATGAAGGATTATGATGTAATCCTAGGAGTTGATTGGTTGGCTAGAAATGAGGCCAATGTTCATTGTAGAACTAGCTCCGTGTCTTTTTATGGACACCTCGAGCTTTCTTTTGTTGGGATTAGGCACTCTAAGTCCGTGCCGCTTATTTCGGCTCTTCGAGCTAAGAAGTTATTGAAGAAAGGATGTCAGGCTTTTCTAGCCTTGGTTTGTTTAACCAATAAGGAGTTTGAGAGTAAGGACACCCCTATTGTTCGAGATTTTCTAGATGTTTTTCCTGAGGATTTTTTGGGACTTCCGCCTGAGAGAGAGGTAGTCTTTTCTATTGATATAATTCATGGCACGTCTCTTGTTTCTAAGGCTCTGTATCGTACGTCTCCTGCGGAGTTGAGAGAATTAAAGAGGCAATTAATGGAGTTGCTCGAGAAGGGGTTTATTTGTCCGAGTACATCCCCGTGGGAAGCCCCAGTATTGTTCGTGTGGAAGAAGGATGGTTCGTTGAGACTGTGCATCGACTACCGGCAATTGAACCAGCTTACTGTCAAGAACAAGTACCCATTGTCGAGAATAGATGAACTATTTGATCAGATAGCGGGAGCACAATATTTCTCTAAGATTGATCTTCGATCAGGATACCATCAGCTGCGGATCAAGGATGATGATATCTTTAAAACTTCCTTCCGTAGTAGGTACAGACATTTTGAATTTATGGTAATACTTTTTGGACTAACAAATGCTCCTGCAGCTTTCATGTAGTTGATGAATAGTGTGTTCCGACCCTACCTAGATCAGTGGGTCGTGGTGTTTATCAATGATATTTTGATATACTCTAAGAGTAGGAGGAGCATGTTGAGCACTTGAGGATGGCGTTGAAATTATTGAGAGATCACCAGTTGTATGCTAAGTTTAGTAAATGTGATTTCTGGTTGCAGGAAGTGTCTTTTCTCGGACACATTATCACTAAGGAAGGAATTTATGTTGACCCCTCGAAGGTGGAGGCAGTAAGAAACTGGGATAGGCCTGTGAATGTAACTGAAGTAAGAAGCTTTCTAGGCCTAGCAGGTTATTATCGGAGATTTATCAAAGATTTCTCCAAGATTGCGGTACCCCTGACCAGATTGACCCGCAAGGAGAATCGGTTTAAGTGGTCAGAAGATTATGAGCGGAGTTTCCAAACTCTGAAGGATTGTTTGACCACTACCCCTATTTTGGCTTTACCTTCTGGAGAAGGAGGATTTGAAGTCTTCACGGACGCTTCGGGCATTGGCTTGGGTTGTGTGCTTATGCAGAATGGCAGGGTGATAGCCTATTCCTCTAGGCAACTGAGGAAGCACAAAGAGAATTATCCCGTCCATGATTTGGAACTTGATGCAGTGGTGTTTGCCCTGAAAATTTAGAGGCACTACTTATACGGAGAGGCTTTTACTATATTCTCTGACCATAAGAGCCTTAAATACATGTTTTCTCAGAAGGAACTTAACATGAGGCAGAGAAGGTGGCTCGAGTATTTGAAGGATTTTGATTTCTCCATTGAGTACCATCTTGGAAAAGGTAATGTGGTGGCCGATGCTTTGAGCCGCAAGCCAATAGTAAAGTTGTCAAGTCTCATGTTGCAAGAATGGAGACTGCTGGAACAGTTGGCTAGTTTAGAGCTCAATATTAGTGAGGATCGGGTCATGATCGCTCAGTTTCAGCTTCGTCCAAAATTATTGATGGAAATCAAGTCCCGACAAGGAAATGATCCGATGTTGGAAGAGATTAAGGAAAGTCTGAGTAATAGACCAGATTTTTTGTTAGCCGATGACGGCAGGTTGTTGTTTCGAGGAAGAACATGTGTTCCTGATGTGGCTGAAGTAAAAGGTAATATCTTAAAAGAAGCCCATAGGTCTAGGTATACCATTCACCTTGGAGGTACTAAGATGTACCGGGATTTAAAAAGGACCTTTTGGTGGCCGAGCATGAAAAAGGAAGTAGCAGAATTCGTGAGTAGATGCTTGATATGTCAGCAAGTAAAGGCTGAGCATTTCAGACCTGCTGGGAAGTTAAAGCCGCTTGATATACCACAATGGAAATGGGAGAGCGTCGGCATGGATTTTATCATGGGTCTACCTAGGACTCATGGCGGATTTGATGCGATATGGGTCATTGTTGATAGACTGACTAAGTTTGCTCATTTCTTATACATTAAGTCAAAGTGGACAGTTGATGTTTTGGCTACTCTGTATATGAAGGAATTGTAAGACTTCTTGGAGTATCGGTAAGCATTGCGTCAGATAGAGACCCTAGGTTTACTTCGCATTTTTGGAGAGGACTGTAAGAGTCCTTGGGATCCCGTCTGAATTTCAGCACTACCTTTCATCCTCAGACAGACAAGCAGATTGAAAGAACTAATTAGATCGTTGAATATATGTTAAGGGCTTGCATGATTGATTTTGGAGGCAGTTGGCATGAGCACTTGGCTTCGATTGAGTTCGCCTATAATAATAGTTACCAGTCCAGTATCCAGATGGCTCCGTTCAAGGCACTTTATGGAAGAAGTTGTCGATCACCATTGTGCTGGGTTGAGGTTGGAGAGAAGCAATGGCTGGGACTAGATCTCATCTCAGAATCATCCAAGAATATCCGTGTTAACCGAGATCATCTGCAAGTGGCACAATTGAGACAGAAAAGTTATGCCGATAGTAGAAGGAGAGCCTTGGAGTTTCAAGTAGGTGAGCATGTATTCTTGAAGGTTTCGCCAATGAGAGGAATTCGAAGGTTTCGCATTCGTGACAAGCTAAGTCCGAGATACGTTGGCCCTTTTGAGATTTTGGAGAGAGTTGGAGAAGTTGCTTACAGATTAACTTTACCACCTCAGTTATCAGGAGTGCACAATGTTTTTCACGTATATATGTTGCGGAAATATGTTTATGACCCCACTCACACCATTCAACATGCGGATCTGGAATTAAAGGAAGATTTGACTTATGAGGAAAAACCCATAAAGATTTTGAATCGGAAGGAACAACAACTCAGGAATCGTTCCATACCTATGGTCAAGGTTCAATGGAGCCGACGTGGAACCGAAAAAGCTACTTGGGAGCCTGAAGATGCTATCCAAAAGCAATATCCTGATTTATTCTAAGGTCAGTTATCTTACTATCCCCATTTCGATAAGTGCAGTGAATTTGGAGGACCGAATTCCTTAAAGTGGGGGAGGGTGTAACATCCCGAGAATTTAATTAGAACTAAATGGTGGAATTTAAGAATTTAAAAGGAAAAAAATTTTCTTTCGGGAGAAACTCAAATAATTCATAAAAATCTGTAAAAATGATAATCGTGTAGAGGATGAAAAGTTTAGACTATTGTCTATCTGAGTCAAACCCTAATTAAAATCTTAACCAAGCTGAATTAAGGAATTGAGGCTAAAATCAGACATTTAAGTAACCAGACCTTAGATCATTTAATTTGAGCACAAATGATAGGGGCATCAAAGGCTAATGGATTGTATTAGTGTGTATTGGCTTGTATTAGTGTGTATGGGCTTGTATTAGTGTGTTTGTTTGGGTTTTTTTCATTTGGGCTCTTTTGTAAGGCTTTTAATAAGCCATTGGGCCACATTCCATGTAGAATCCATTAGTGGCTTTCATTTGTTAGGTCCATTAAGGGGGGTTAGTTCATATTGGACTTAAGGCCTTCATTATGGACCTTTACATCACATAAGGACCAATTGGGCTTTCCCTCTCATGGGTTATCTAGATTGGAAGGTCCATAGTGTAACAATGGGTTCATGGGCCAAGTATATGGCCTTGGCCTATATTCTCTTCTAATGGCCCATGAAGGGGGGCGGCCCCTTCTTTGTCTTATTAGGCAAGGTAGGTGAAGTTTGAATAGAATTTGTGTAATATGTTTTGACTACATGGGAGAAATATTTTCTCCTATCCCCTTAGTGCCCCTTCCAACCCTAGATCTGAGGGCAATTTGAGCCATTTTCCATTTCACATAAATACTTGTATTTCCACATTTTGTTAGAATTAATGAGAATTAATGAAGAAGAAAAATTGAGAGTGCATTGGAGCAAATTTGTGCCCCCATCTCTCTCCCTCTGGTTTCTCCCTTATTCCTCCAATTTTCAGGGTGTAAACCCCTTCTATCTAAGCCCCTCTATCTCTGATTTCTATCTCTGCCGCCGCCGCCGCCGTTCGTGCCGCCATCGAGCCACCGCTGTTGACACCCTTTTTTTGTCGATAAGTTGAGTCGTTCTACTTACTCCCATTTGTTGATGCCTCGAGTGGTCCATCACTCGTTGGGGCTATTTTCCAGGCATATTTTGGGCCAATTTTATGGGTGGCCTCCCTCCCTGGTTAGGTCCGAGTTGGTTCAGGACTTAACGGGCCTTGGTTTTGGTTGAGTTGGCTTTTCTATGAGTTTTCACACCCATGCGTATGTATGGTTCCTCCCTGGCTACCCAATCCATGTGCGTTTGACTGCGGACCGTTCATATATTTTGGAGTATTTTGGGTAATTTTTTGAATTTCCACCGACAAGCTGTTATGCGGTCCTATTCTGGCCGTTCAACTTGATGAACGAACGGATGGTGACCCCTCATCTCTCAGAGTCCTGCACTTAATGGTTTTCTCATATAATTATCCAATTAATCTATTTATCACCGACAAGGCTAGAACGGTTTGTCCTTGGCCGCTCTACCTTTGAACGGTCGCATCCGAGCCGTTCATCTATGAGAGTCCAACGGCGAAGGTTTCGGTCAGTTCGATGGATAATTTGGATTATTTATGATTTATTTTGAATTTCCACCGACGGGCTTGGATGGCCAGGACATGACCGCCCATCCAGTTGAACGGTCTATCGTAAGACCGTTCATCCGTTCGATTGCTGAATTTCAACAGATTTTATCCCTTTTATCCGTGGTTTTATCCCCAACTTCTCCCATCATTTTCTCTGCGGATAATCAACCATTTTAAGTGTCGTTTCAACTGGATGAGAGATAATCTTATTATCTACGATTTTTCTTTGATTATCTTGACCTGAAAATACCTCTAAACCCTAATTTCGAGCTAGGACTTTAGGTGCTCTATAAATAGACCCTAAAGGCCGGGTTCGAAAAGGAGGAGATTTTTGGTCGACGGCGAAGCCCTGCCGCATTCTTGAGCGACCTAGCACCAAGGAGGGATTCTTTCTACGTCTATACAAGCCTCCGGTTCAGGGAGTAGTCTAGTTTTTAAGTCTTTTACGTTTGATTGGTTTCGTCCTCTTTGTCATTGCATGCATTATTTTCCTCCCTTTCTCCCCACGTTCTTCTTCATCTTCATTGTCATGCACACACCCACCCACATTTTTTGACACCCTAGGGGTTTAAAATCCCCCAGGTATCCCCCTTTCCTCTTATTGATGTTCATTTATTACTATTTTGGCATCTACTACACTTTTCAGTTCTGATTTGGATTGTTTCTTTGTGTTTTCACGTTGTTTTTATAGGTCAGCAATTCCTAGCACGAGGCCCATCCCCTTTGGCCTGCTGGAGAGGGTGGAGGTTGGACCCCTTTGCAAATTCTGGCTTGGTGGGCTTGCGTGGTTCTCTACTAGCCGTTCGAGGAGACGTGCGGTGCAACCTGGACCGTCATTCTTCTTCCTGTGGTCGTGATAGAGCCGTTCAACTTCCTGGAGCGCTTCATCCCGCATCTTCTGCAGCGTCCTTAAACGGTCTATCGTGACACCGTGCATGCTTTAGGCGGTTCTCCCTGAACCGTTCATCTTCCCAGCGCTGCAGGTCAAGGGAGTGTCTCTCCCTGTTTCCAAGGCACGGCGTGTTCATCACACTCGGCGCTTTAGTGGCGATCACAGGTTTCTATTTCCCCCTTTTCTTCTGTCTTCATTCGCTTCTCATGTCGGATATGGTAGCATAGGCATTGGGAAGACATTGGAAGGAACGGATCGGGAGGAGAAATATATCTACACCCTTCTTTTGTGGCGATCACGGTGGGACCCCTAGTGCCCATCGTGTTAGTGATTTGCTGACCCCTTCTTTCATTGTGTTAGTCTTCTTCTTGAGGTGATTGCAGGTCGGGTGCGTTTTCTGCCTTCTTGAATGTGAACGGTTCTCCCAGAGCCGTTCATCACCTGTGTGGCTGCATGTAGACCGTCCCTCTTTGCGAACAGTGCCTATTCTTCTGCAAGCGTCCTGTCATAGACGGCCTCCTATCGACCGTCCACACTTCTGAACGGCCTATTCTTGGCCGTCCATTTTCCTGGCACAAGTACGCTTCTGGGTGTTCTAGTTGTAGGTGCACGGTTGTTGGAGATCCGTTCCAGAGCTTACACGGCCGACCACAGACCGCACTTCCTGGTACGTTCCTCACTTCTGCCGCCCTTCATTTCCAGCACTCAGTGATTCTTTGTAATTATTCTGTCGTTCTGTTGCTCCCTGGCTTATACGGTCCTGTACAGACCGCATGTCTATTTGAGCGGTCTCATATAAACCGTCCTTGTGGTGCCACAGTGCACTCATTGTTCATTTTGATTGCCATATTCCATGATATTCGTGATCTTTGGTGCTAGTTATTGATCTCCCCCTACTCCCATATCATTGCTGCATGATCATTTTCATTACTTGTATATTTGATTGATCATTGCTTGATAGTTGCTAGGCTAGATTCTGCATGCACTCCGGTGCACATAGGAGCATCCATCTCTTTCATAGTAGTCGCATTCCTACCGAGGTAGGGTTTCCTCTCATCTCCATATTCCTTAGAGCCGACTAGGGGACCTTGCTGAGGACCTCCGTAAGCCCACGTGAGCTGTGGATTCCCACACGAATGCCGGGCAAGTTGTACCGTATCCACCCCCAGTCTAGGGTTTGCATCCGCGAGTGAGAGATCCCCGTAGAGTCACCCAGTTCCTCATTTCCCATTCCGGTTAGGTACCTTGTGGTTGAGCGGATTCATATATTACTTAATCCACTAAGGTCCTACAAGAGGAATTTAAAAACTACCGTGCATCATTTGACAACTTGATTGCTTAAGTGCTTGATTCTCCTCTCATCTCTCCTCTCCATTGGATGCTTGGTTGTTTTAGGTTTTGCTTTGCTTAGGATTGATTGTTCTAGTCTTGAGGTGTTTTAGTGTATGTGGGGTTGTCTTTTTCCCTCAGGCTTATCTCCTAGAGTCAGTTTTCATTTCCATTCCTACTTCAATCCTTTGTTTGATTCATCGCCTTCCATGTCATCATACGACTTCTCCCAGTCCCACGAGGACTCTCTTCCTCGCGGCCTTCTTGAGGACCCGCCTGTGGATGGGCATAAATCCCACACAAAAAAAATCACAAGAGAATAATGATGTGATAAAACATGGAAGAGATAATGATGATTAATGCATAAATAAGGGGAAGAAAAGCTTGCACGTGGTGCAAATATGGAGATGTGATCGCCAGAGGGGTTACCTCAATAAAAAAAAGAGATCGCGAATACCTGGTGAAGATTGAAACACGGGATGATGTGAAGTTCCTTCCTCCTTCCCCAATCGGCCGGCCGATGAGAAGGGTTCTCTTTTTGATTACCTTGCAAAAAAAATAATGAAATAACAAAGCAAAAGATGGGATCAGCCAATGCAAGTAGTATCAATCCAAAATAAACATAAGATGATGAATAGAAAACCACATGCGCACCTTATTGTTTTGGTTTTAAAAACCCCTAAAGAAGAATTAGGGAGAGAGGAAGATATGTGAATAAATCTAATGCAGACGTGAAAAGAAAAAAGAAAAGGAAAAAAAAAAGAACTGAGGATGGAATTGATTAATGCAAAAGACGTAAAAAGAGCACAGTGGATGATCGGATGATGAAGACAAAACCAAACAAACGAAATAAGAAGAAAATCCTGCTGTCCCTGTTGACAGTAAAGGGAAAATGGACGCGGTTGACCGGATGAGGAAACAGAGGAAGCCGAAGTCTTCCTATCAAGCAGACGATAGTAGGGAAGCAGAGGAAGCCGTCTGGAGCTTTTCTAATCTCTTCAACCTCTGAAAACGTCAAGAACATCAACCTCTTCTAACCTCTTCAAACTCTGGAAATCGTCAACCCCTGCTTCGATCGCCCAGATCATGTTTTATAGGATTTCAGTGAGAGATAAGCTTGAATTTGGTAAGATAAGGATAGGCAAGGTTCAAAGAAGGCAGGACTCTACCTCCAATTCGAGCAAGGAGACCATTAGAGGCAGGACTCCATACAGGAAAGAGGAGTTCAAGCGGGACACGAAGGGTAAAACATGACCTTGCGAAGGGCGTCAAATCAAGAATTGATGACACACCATACGGCGTTTCATAAAACATGACTCAACACAGGGCGTTTCTTCCTGGATTTAATTTTGGCAATAAAACCTTCCTTGTTTGAAAATCATTAGAACACGCCTAAGATAGAGGCGTTAAATTAAAACACGCCCTGCTGAAGGACGTTAACCAATAATTAGATTGATTTTGCATTTACTTTAAAATCAGATAATACCAGAATTGACGCCCTGACATTGGGTCGTCCTTTCTTGAGAAAACGCCCTTGATATGGTCGCTATTTAAATAACGTCCCTCTTCAGGTCGCGAATCACATAATGCAATAAATCAAAACCACACACAAGAAAATAGAAAAACTTCATATTATGAATATATTGAAGTTCACTTGGGGCGTCATCATAGTGACATGAGATTTGATCAACATAGCGTCATTTTTGGCGTGTCTACAGCTGCCCCGCCTTGGCGTCTGCTTTGGAAGGGAGTGAGACGAAAATGGAGTGAAAGTGCAACAAATGGAATGAAGTGGAGCGAACTGATAAGTAGATGCCAAGGTGTGATGTGACCTGCCTCAGACACTAAGCAATAGAAATCTTTCCAAGATTCTGAATGAAACAACTCTGAATAAATCCAAGGACGCATCGATTTGTCGGATAAAGGAGATTAAAACTAGTAAAGTAAAAATGTGCGCGCGGGCACGATAGGGAAAGACCATGGGAGAGCGGTTACCAGCCAATGTGGACGTGCTACAACCAAAGTAATTTTTGCAGAAAAAATAAAGAGAATTGGGATGGAGTTCCAACAAAAGGACATTTTCAAGGAGCCAGCCTGAGCGGCTTCAGATAGAACAAAGTACTTGATTTGGAGTGGAATATCTCATGTCAACTCATCAAAGAGCGAGTGACCTTCATTATTACCATAATATGAAAATTTTCAGCATGAAACTCAAAGTCCTACATGATGCATGCTGGGCTAAAAGAAAAGATAAAACAAACTAAAAATAGAAAATAATCAAGGATAATATTGCTAAGCCATCTGGATTTGGTCAAGAATCCAAGTTTCTGAACCAACACTAAGCCGAAGCTCGTTTGTCCGCGCATTAACCTAGAAAGTGGAACCATCGTCCCAAACCTTGAACGACTCAACGGCCTATCCGTGTGATCAAGACTCTCCTGGAATCATCATCGTTTTTTTTTTATTTATGAAGGGGAACTCAAATTCCAGATTCATCAGAACCACAAGGTCCTTGATATACTATAATAGCGTAGATATCCTATAGTAACAATGCTTACAACGAACAAATACAAGATGATAAATGCGATGCTATTTCCATGAGCAACCCAAGCATCCTGGAACCTGCAAACTTCTGCACTTTTTAAAATTCATCAGTTTTTGAAATTCAGATTAATCAAACATAATTTTTCATTTAAATCATGATATGATCATAAGTGCTCAATTAAAAATAATTCAATGAAATAATAGAACTTAAGTTCATTAACACATATGAATATCTAGATTCATAACACACATGAAATAAGCTAAATAAAAACACGCCTGCAAAGAACGGCGTCAAATCATGAAAAAGCGCCTTAACGTGTAGTCGTTAAAACATGAAACACGCCATTAATCAAGGCGTTAAATCCATCGAGAGGCCAAAGAGTAAACGACCTACTAAAGGGCGTTACACAAAACACGACCTCAGCAAGGTCGTCAATTCATAAATTGACGCCATAACAGAAGTCGTTAAATCCATCGAGAGGCCAAAGAGTAAACGACCTACTAAAGGGCGTTACACAAAACACGACCTCAGCAAGGTCGTCAATTCATAAATTGATGCCATAACAGAAGTCGTTAATCAATCCAACACTTCCGCTTCCAACTCGAAAGCAAAACCAAATCCTAATAACCCTCAACCTGCTAACTCCGAACAACCTAATCGTTATAAAAAGGCAGGCACTCCCTTAGATTTACTCAAAGCAAACTCTTCTAAAAACCTCTGCAGTCTGCTGTGTTCTATTTTCTTTGTTTGTTCTTCTTCCGCAGGCACTCAAACTGAAGATGGACAGAGCAATGAAAAGGGCCAGGACTTCAACTCCTAGAATTACTGATATCACCAGGCACATTCGCAGCCGTATCGCTCAACATCAGGTTAGTGAATTCCTCTGCTTATATCTTCTTTCTCTCCTTCTGTCAAACTGCTTCTTTCATATGCTCACGACCGGCACTATTGGCACTGTGCATGTTTCCTTTCCACAGGACTACCCAAATGTCCCTGGTGCTAGGAGATTCACAAAAGTGAAGTGGTTGCCCCTTATTCTCTCCAAATTCTCCTCTGATATGAGAGTATACCTAGCAAGATGGCATCTCTTGGGCCTAGTCACCCATGCAAAACACTATGACCAAATTCATCTAGATTGGGCTGCTATAGGAGCATTGATTGAGATATGGCATCCTTCCACTCATACCTTTCTCTTCTCGACATTTGAAGCCACCATCCTATTGAAAGAACTAGAGTTGATCTTAGGCTTGAAAAGGATGAAACAAGGAGAAGAACAAAAGATTGCCAACATGCCAAGGCCAATCTCTTCTCATGAATTGCTAACCTCAATGATACCTAGCCCAAATATAGTGAACCAAATCAAGATCACTAAAGGGATCAACCTCTTGAAGCTCGCCTCATGGGTGTACAAGAGAGCGGATCAAGCAAAGGAAGAGGAGGAGGTAGAAAAGATAGCAAAAGCCTTCGTGGTGTGCTTAGCAGGAGCACTCTTGTTTCCATCCACGGAGGACTTTTTAGAGGAGGCCCAATTGAGCGCGGTGGTAAGCTTATGGGAAGAGGAAAGAGTTGGACCGGCTATTCTAGCCTATCTCTATAGCGGGCTCACTTCGGCGGCCATGGGAAGGCCCATATACGGGTGCATGCTAGCATTCTCTAGTTGGGTTGATCTCCATTTCAAATTCGATCCATGTGGTGAGGCCCAACAACCCTCAAGAATCTTTTCAAAAAGCCCACTCTCTTACATGACCGGTTCGTTAGGAATAAGCAATAAAGTGATGAACCGGATCCCTCAAATCAAGAAGAGAGTGGAATGGAGAGAGCACCTAAAGGTAATGCCAAAGAACCTCTTTACATGTGCCCCGGGTGTACTCAAGATGCAGGAACTTCGTGCACGGTTCTCTACCGGGACGGACCTTCGTCTCATTGGCGCTTCGGACTTGGTCTTGTACAACTCTCACAGATGCCTTCCTCAAATTGGACTTCCAAGACAACATCTAGAAGACGTCTCTCATCTTCCTCCAATCAAATCAAGAGACCTAGGCAGCAATGAAGGTGGAGAAGAGGCCATCACAATCCAAGCCTTATGGAAGATCAACAAACTTCACCAACCTGTAGAGAACTTAGATGAAGACAAAGAACAGTGGAAGAATTATGTAATAGCTTTGAGAAAGCTAAGACCCAAGGTGGCCCATTAAGCATTGTAATCCTTTTCAATGATAATGATAATAATTGTTTTCTGATTGAGCCAATGCCAATGTGATTGTGATCAAATAACTTCCAAAACCCGTGATTCTGTTCCAAATAACGCCCCAAGGAAAGGCGTGAATTCGTAAAAGGGCGCCTTCAACGTAGGTCGCTTTCAACATTCCTGTGCACATATCTGACGCCTTCACGGATAGGCGTTACTTTAAATAACGACTTAAAACAAGGCGTTAATCGATTCAAATTCCCAAAATATATTCGTTGAAATTCCAAAAGTAACGCCTTGAGGAAGGTCACGTTTCAATCAGGTAACGCCTTTAGCTCAGGCGTGAGTAAAAACCATAATAATTACTTCGATCACATCAATCAACGCCTATTGAATGCGTCTGACGACGGTTATCATTCCCCATGCAAATGAAATTGACGCCTCGAGAAACGTCGTCTATATTATAAACACGCCCGTGTCGTAGTCGTGACTTACACAAAAAACGCCTCTTCTCAGGGCGTCTCTTCTTTTCGAATGCTAACAAGGGCTTTCCCCCTTTCTTCTTCTTCCTTCGTTCCATTCTCTCTTCTCTGCAACCCTAACCGAAGCTCCCCCTCCCCTCTTCTCTCTCAATCCTTAACCCTAACCATGGCCGGCGGGCGCAGCTTGAAGAGACAAAGGGTAACGGCCCCGGAGACGGTCGATCTGGAGGTCGCCCACGCCGAGGAGGAACTCGCCGTAGGGGAGCTTGCTCTCGCGGCGGTTGAAGAGGAACCGGCGGCGATGGCCGGTGACGAGGCCGACGAAGGCCGAGAGACCCACGACGAAGGGGACGGAGAAGATCAAGAAGGTGAAGAAAGGGGAGAGGAAGAAGAAGAAGAAGGAGAAGGAGGAGAGGAAGGTGAGGAACCACCGGCCGCGGCGGCGCCCTCTCCCCGTGCCGGCCAACTCCGGCGGCCACGGCAACCACGGCCTCGACCACAAAATCAGAAGCACAAGAAGGTAAGCCTCAAACCCTTTTCCCATTTTAATTATTTTAATTTCATTTTTTTTGTCTGATTTTCCATCGCCCTCGGGTATAAACCCTGCAACCCAGAAAGAAGACGCCCTCAGGGGCGTCGCGATTTCAAAATACACGCCCAACCCAAGGGCGTTAATCACATTATTTTCATGAAAAACAATTAACCTCATGAGAACACGCCCTAAAGCATGTCGCCCATTTAAATTTACATATTATGCTGTTAACTTTCGCATGCTGTTATTTTATTTCATTTTCAGAAAAACCTGGAAACCACGCCCCACACCAGGGCGTTAATTCAAAACAGACGACCAAACCAGCGGTCGCCCATTCATTAATTATTTGATTAATTAACGAGCCCAAATAGAAAAACGCCCTACTCAAGGGTGTGAATTAAAAAACCTTCAGGATTTTTAGAAATTAAGCAAAAACACACGCCCAACACAGAGGCATTTCATAGATGAAAAATGACCTAGAGTAGGTCGTTATCTATAAGCTCAGACAGAACCACGCCCTCCTTAAGGGCGCTACTTCAAAAAATGACCTGAGGAAGGTCGTTACTTCAATAACACCAACATTCAACCTGGGGCAATCAAAATGAAATAAGCATGAATAATCACAACAATTAAACCAACAATTCTTATTTTATGCATGCAGGGGCTGATGAGGACGCGCATTTCATGGGTCATGGTCCGGGCAGCTTACTACGGCCTCCCCGAGTTCCAGAGAGAGAGGGTAGATGCGATGGGGTTCGGGGCCTTTCTCAGCATAGAGCCAGTTAGGCCAGACCTACCACTCATTCAGGTTCTACGGGAGAGATGGGATAGGACCAGCCGGGCATTCCTGATGCCTTGGGGACACATGATTCCTACCCTGGAGGACGTGGCCAGGATTACGGGGTTGAGGGTAGATGGAGAGGCTGTGAGCGGGATTACCTACCCAGACTACACCGAGCATGCCCAGAGATTGCTAGGGTTAGAGATGGTTTACGAGACCCCTAGCGAGTGCAGGACGATCTTCCGCACCGACCTCACCATAGTGATGGGTTTAGGGAATGCTAGGCACAGGTCAGGGGAGTCCCTAGAGCAGTTTTCACAGAGGCTGATAGACGGGGCTAGGGCAGTATACTGCCAGGACCCAGCCGACAGGGAGAGAGCTGACCTAGACTTGAGGAGGTTCTTGCTACTGCTACTGGGGAGGCTATTGCTCGGGATAAAGGGCGACGTCATCAACTGCCGCTTCCTAGGGATACTCGAGGACCTGGAGGCAGTTGGCAGCTACGCCTGGGGAGCGGCTCTACTGACGCACATGATGGCCGACCTATCCACAGGGACAGGTCGAGAGACGACCGTCAGTGGCTTCTCACCTTTTCTTCAGGTATGCATTTTTCATTTTCATTTTTTCTTTCTTTTATGTATATTTTTATATGCGTGTGAATGCCTAACTAATGCAATGCATGGATGCAGGTTTGGAGTCACCTCTACATGCCGATGGGGCGCGCTGACCCACGGCCTGGGAATGAGGGAGCTTTCCCTCTAGCACGGCGCTGGGTGCCGATCGTCTTCGGCGCCCCACTCGGCTACGAGTTGTGGGTTCTACGGAGAGAGCTCCGCGACTTCCCTCCCTCGCTGGTATGTATGAATGCTATGCATCTTTCTTTTGCTTTTTAATTTGAATTTATGATGATGACGATGAAATGATGATATGTATGTTTATGAATGTAGGTGCAGTGGAGACCCTACGAGGGGATGACAGACGAGGGCCAGCCTTGGGTCGTAGCGGGCCGACCTCGCTTTGGGCGTGAGCTTTGGGTTCACTGCTTGAGCGAGATTGAGCCGTTACGGCTTAGGTTGGTGATGAGGACACTAGGCCTTCACCAGGAGTGGATCGAGGTAGGCGAGCCGCGGGGCATCGGGAAGAAGACGCGCGGTCGTACAAAGGCGACCGACTGGAGGGTGCGGTTCGAGGAGCAGCACGTCGACTGGCAGCGTGGCGGGACCAGAGTCACCTCCCGGGCGACTGACAGCTCCGAGTACCTCCGGCGCTACTGGGAGGTATACGCCGGCCGACCCCAGATGAGGGTCTTAGGGGTATGGATGAATGCACTTATTTCTAAATTAAATGCAAATGCTTATGTGACTATCATGCGACTAATATGTGATGAATGCAGGATGCGCGGGACATAGTGGCGATAGATGCCCAGGCCCACCTACACAGCCTGGAGGACCAGCTGGCCGCCACACGGGCAGACCTAGAGACCCTGGTGAGTGTTTAAATTATTTCTATGTGCAAATGTATTTCATTTTTGTTGAATTATTGATGATTAGCCACTGACGGTCTCACTGAATGCAGCGTGCCCAGTAGGGAGCAGTGAGGAGAGATCCGGGGGAGGCTTCCAGCTCGAGAGGACCTAGTGCAGAGGTGACTGCACTGGCAGAGCAGCTAGCGGGAGCGGTCGCACGAGCCGAGGCAGCAGAGCGCGACCTCGCTTCACGGGTAAATTCCACAACACAAGCCCATTCAAACATTGATTATATAATTGTGCACTGATAAAAATTCACTTTACAGACTGAGGAGCTTCGAGCCGCTCTTAACTGCGTCTGCGAGGGACATCAGGCGATGACTGCCCAGGTGAGTGATTTACCTTTCGTTATGCATTTCTTGAATTATTGAACTGTGGAACTGATGATTTGTCTACCTGTTTGCAGACCAGACAGTTACAGGCGGCGCGTACTCAGGTTGCCTTGGCTGGGACAGAGCTGTCGATCCGCGAGCAGCGGATTACAGAGCTGGAGCGGACCGTGAGGCGACGAGAGGAGCTGCCTCAGGACGTGGCAGAGCTGCGGGTTGCCCTTGAGCTAGAGCGACGAGAGCGTGCCCGGGAGAGCGAGGAGCGGGCTCGTGAGCGTGCAGAGTTGGCAGACCTGAGGACCCAGCTGATCCTTTCCCAGGAGCGACTGCGAGTGTCCGAGGAGCGTCTCCAGCGAGGACGCGAGCGAGCACGGGCCGCGGGGTACTCCTTCACCAGCTCCACCTTTGTGGCGGGCTCTTCCCTCCGAGAGAGGAGCGAGGCAGGGGGACACGCTCGGGTTCCAGCTTCTTCGCGGGGGCCCATGCCTCCTCCACCAGCGCCAGCTCGGGACGGCGAGGAGGAGGTTGAGAGTAGGAGAGAGGAGGGTGGAGGCGAGAGCTGAGAGATTTACTTGTACTTCTCCGCCCTCACACCTGTACTTACACATTCGTGATGTATATATATATGAGATCGAGATTTTTGTTAGTTACCTGAGTACTTTGTGTGGTTGTGGGCCTGTGTTTGTGTATTTTCTTCTTTCCACGTTCTTCGTGTTTGCTTTACTTCGCCCTGTACCTGCAGCTGCGGTTTTCACTTAAACAAAACAGGTTAATTCATCTGTTCGACTTGGCCCCTTGCCAAATGAGCAAGGGGTGGCAATATTCTGACCTTAGTGACGGGTCAAGGGGCCAAGCCTTTAATCAAGATAAGGCGAAAGGAAATAGCTGATAGCGGGATATGCATCATGCAAAGCACACATATGCAAACTATAAACAAAAGATGCCCAAGCAAAAGAATGCAAGCATACATCGTGAAGAAATGCATTTTTTTTCATTTATATATTTTTTGTTATTTTTCTAAAAAATGCGCCTTAGAGAAGGCCGTGATTTGAGTAAAGACGCCCAAGGATACGGCGTGAATTCGAAAAAGAATTTGATTTTTTGAAAAAGAAACGACCTCCTCAATGACGTTATTATGAAATAGACGACCTAATCTAGGACGTTAATTATATAAAAAGCGCCTTAGCCGAAGGCGTTAATTAAATTATTCTGCAAAAAGGGCTTCAAGGCTACCAAGACCATGAGTCTTACATAGTCACCATCTAAAATGCATTAACCTTTCTTGAGTAGTTAAAAGGGGGTCGACGTGATCATAATTGACTTGTATTCGAGATTTCGCACAGTGCAATTTCTTTAGTCTGTCTTGACCATCCTGCCAGTTCGCGACTTTTACCACATAGAAAGGATGGAAGAAAATATAAGGGAAGCCCATAAGGGATTCTGAGGTACTCAAAGCAAAGTTACCTCCCCTACCCTATGCCTGTTGGGGTTCGGTCTTTGGCGTAGGGAAAATTTATTGCCCTTATGCCCTTGTTATATTGCATGCATACGCCCAAGGTTTTCCTTGCGGGGACTTTGCCCTCTTGACATGCTTTTCTTTTCATAACTTGACTTTCACTTTGGAATTGTTTTGCATTGATGAAAATAAACCTAATTGTACTTGGGCTTTTGTGGCATTTGCTCCCTTTTGGGCCGTGACTTCCACCTACTAGGGCGGCGGATAGGCTTGGCGCATCTACCTCAAGGTCTCCCTTCCTCCCTTATGGGCCGAAGAAGAAAAGAACGGGTATTGTCTTTCACTTTTAGTCAGGTTTTTGACTTTCCATTGGATTTTGCACTGTTTGAGTTCAAGAATAAAGCGTGTAGTGTGTGCGGGAGTCAACCCCCTTTTAAGTTAGCAAGACTGATGAATGAATTCTGCATTTTGACCTTTCGGACATTGATCCTTCGTGTGCCATGGCACCAATTTTGATCTCTTTTTGATTTTTTTGAAGAATTTCTATTTTTGTTTGCTTTTTTGGAGTTTCTATATTTTTTTTTGGATTTTTGAATCAAGGGTAGTATTTCTTAAGATACAAACCATTCCAAGGATGAGTTAACTCTTCGCCTTCAGCATTAACCAGTTTATAAGCATTGCCAGGATAAACATCTTTTATAATGAACGGTCCTTCCCAATTGGGTTGGAGTTTTGAGCGGGAGCCACTCGGCTTTACAAAAATTCTTTTGATTACCATCTCACCGATTTTAAATTTTCTCTCAATTACTTTCTTTTGATAAAAACGTGAGAGCCTGTTTTGATAAACGCGCGCATGCTCAGCGGCGACCAGACGCTTCTCATCTAGGAGTTCCAGTTGGGCCAGGAGTGAATCACGACGCTCTTCAATAGAAAATTCCTTATCCAATTGTACTCGTAGAGAGGGAACGAGAATCTCATAAGGGACTATTGCCTCCATTCCATAAGTGAGGGCAAAAGGGGTTTGCCCAGTGGGGGTGCGAATGGAAGTGCGATAGGCCCAAAGAGCTTCAACCAGCTTGTCTGGCCAATCCGAAAATTTATTAGCCTCACACGTCTTTTTAACGATTTTGATCAACGTTTTATTAGTTGCCTCTGCTTGGCCATTGCCCTGCGGATAATAGGGAGAAGAATGATGCAGTGCAATGTTATACTTGTTGCAGAGATCTTTAAGCTCTTGAGAGATAAATTGAGGTCCATTGTCGGTGACGATGGTACTCGGGATGCCGAACCTCGTGATGATGTTCCTCATGATAAATTTGCAGACGGTTGACGCTTTAATTTTCACGTAAGCTTCTGCTTCCGCCCACTTGGTGAAGTATTCCGTTGCCGTGAGGATGAACGACTTTTGTTTGGTCAGGAGATTCGAGTCACCAAGAGGTCCAATGATATCAAAAGCCCACATGGAAAAAGGCCATGGGGAGGACGTAGGATGGAGTGAAGAAGCAGGAGAATGAATCTTGTCGGCGTGCAGTTGGCACTTAACACACCTTCGAACATAGATAGAACAATCCTCTTCCAGAGTTGGCAAATAGAAACCTAGCCTAAGAATCTTCTTAGCTAACATCTGGCTATTCACATGACCACCACACACTCCAGAATGCGCCTCTTCCACAACTTTCCAAGATTCATCATCATCGAGGCATCTTAACAGAACACCGGTGAGCCCTCTTCTGTAGAGCACACCTCCAACCAAAACATAACGTTGAGCCACTCTTCTAATTGCTTTCTTCTCTTCTGCAGTGGCTTCTTCGGGATAGGACTGATCATTGCAATACCTGGCAATCTCATAATACCAAGGCTTCTCTTCGTCAGCCAAATCTTCTTGCCAATCCAAAAGCATGACTTCCTTACCTTTAAGAGCTTCCTTCAGCTTAACCTTCTCAAGCACTTGATCCCTAATATCAAGGAATGTGCGATCCTTAATAGCCGGGGTGTCCCGCTGATGAATCAGGGGAACATGAAAATCACGCTCAGGAGGGAAAACTAAAGCGGAAGCCAAAGAGGCGAGAGCGTCAGCCAAGATGTTCTGACTGCGAGGGACATGAACGAAGATCAATTTAGTGAAGAGTTTGGCATAAGCTGAAGCGAGTTCCTGGTAGGGCTTGAGCTTAGGATTGATGGTGCGGCACTTGACCAACACCTGGCGCAAAATGAGCTGACTATCACCGACAATCCTCAAATGGGTGACACCATATCGATGAGCGGTTTGAAGACCGGCCAAAAGAGCTTCATACTCGGCTATATTGTTGGTGACGGGGAAAGTGAGCCGAGCAGCAAATGGGATGGTGACCCCTTCTGGTGTTAAAAGAACCATGCCGATCCCTCTTCCTTGAGAATTTAGAGCTCCATCAAAATGTAATATCCACATAGGATCAAGAGGTTGATTAATGGACATCAGTTCTTCATCTGGAAACTCCGAATTGACAGGATCAAAACGGGGGAGAGGGTGATGAGCAAGGTGTTCAGCAATGGCGTAGCCTTTGATGGCTTTCTGTTGAATGTAAGTGATATCAAATTGAGAAAGGAAGCTTTGCCAGCGTGCTAATCGATCAGTGAGGACAGATTTTTCAAGGAGGAATTTAATTGGATTCATGCGCGCAATGAGGTGAACCTCGTGAGCTAGGAAATAGTGCTTTAACTTCTGAACTACCCAAACCAAAGCTGCACAAGTCTTCTCCATGGCTGAGTACCTCTGCTCACAGGGGTTAAGAAGCTTAGACAAGTAGTATGCTGCTCTCTCCTTACTTTCTTCATCCACTTGAGCTAGGGCAGCACCTACAGAGTCATCCAGGACAGAAACATAGAGAATGAGTGGCTTGCCTGGAATTGGCGGCCTCAGGACAGGAGGATTGGCCAAATAATCCTTCAATCCGTCAAAGGCTGCCTGACACTTGTCATCCCAATTAAACTTGACTCCCGGCTTAGTAAGCTCGTAAAACGGCCTACATCTTTGTGAATGCTGAGAGACGAAGCGGCGAATGAATTGCAACCTCCCGATTAATCCTCGAACTTCCTTCAAATTCTTGGGAGGGGGCATATCTCTAATGGCCTTTGCCTTGTTGGGATCAACTTCAATTCCCCTCTTGCTGACAATGAAACCAAGCAATTTCCCTGAAGAAACGCCAAATACGCATTTCTTGGGGTTCATTTTCAAATGATATTCTCGTGACCTTTGTAAAACCTTAGCCAGAACCCCAGGATGCTCAATCCTTGTCCTTGATTTCACTACTAGGTCATCCACATACACCTCAATATAAATATGAATCATGTCATGAAAAATCGCCATCATAGCCCTCTGGTAGGTGGCTCCAGCATTCTTAAGTCCAAAGGGCATGACCACATAGCAATATGTACCCCATGGTGTAGTGAATGATGTTTTCTCTTGATCCTCTTCAGACAGACGAATCTGATTGTAACCTGAAAAGCCATCCATAAAAGAAAGAGTCTCAAATCCTGCCGTATTATCAATTAGAACATCAATATGGGGGAGGGGAAAGTCATCTTTAGGACACGCTCGGTTGAGGTCCCGGAAGTCTATGCAAATCCGAACCTTCCCATCTTTCTTCATAACCGGGACAATGTTAGCCACCCAATTGGGGTAAAGGACAACTCTAACAAATCTAGCTTTGTGGAGTTTATCGACCTCTTCTTTCATTTTTAAAGCCATATTAGGGTGGAAACGCCTCAACCGTTGTTTGACCGGGACAGCCCCTGGCTTAAGTGTAAGGCGGTGTTCAACGAGCGCAGGGTCTAATCCTGGCATATCCTCATAACTCCAAGCAAACGTGTCTTTGTATTCTTGAAGAACTAAAATGAGCGCCTCCTCCTCGGAGGGCGGCAAATTCTGGCTAATGAGGACAATCCTAGGGTCTTCCTCGGTACCCAGATTAATTTCTTTGGTGGGTTCTTCTACGGAGGCTGATGGTTCGTCGAATCTTCTCATACCACTAGCAAAAGCATCAGCCTTGTCCTCATATTCTTCGTAACTTTCATCCCCCTCTTCAATAGGGTCTTCATCATTCATAATTTCGTAAACGCCCAAACCCTCATAAGAAGCAACATCATCTTCAAATTCTAACTCTGGCAGAATAATTGGACTTCCCACAAACTCAGGGATTGCTAAACAAGCTTGGCATCTGATAGCCAATTCCAATAAAAATCTGCGAGGGATCTCCTTACCCTTGGATTTCTTATGTGAATCTACCTCATGAATTTTATTAGAAGAAGAAGAAGAGGAGGAGGAGCAACTAGCCTGATTAGAAAGAAAAGAAGGAGGTGAAAAAGCGGATACAAAAGGTGATACAGAGGAAGACCCCTCGCCAGAGGGGGAAAAGAGATCTATCAAGGAATCTTGAAAGAGCGGCCCCTGGGTCGGGACGCACTCGGGAGAGAAATAGGAAGTCTCCTCAACGGAGATGGAGGATTGGAAAGTTGGAAATTCGACGTTTTTTTTTTCATTTTTATCTTTTTCTTCATTTTTATTTTCTTTTTCAAGGAGAAAGCAGTGTGATGGGAGAATAGCAAGAGGGGTGGAAATCGCAAGGTTAGAGAAAGATTTAATTAATGATGGCTCATGGGGGGGCGAGATGGAGATTTTAGAAAATTGCTCGAGGAGCGAAGGAGGAATCGGGAGAGAAACTTGGATTGAACTTGGAGCAAAGCTGATTGTAATCGGAGGTGGTCTTGGCACACGACCAAACCAATGAGAATGTAGAGAAGCAAGCACAGATGGATGTAGCGAAGTGAGAGAAAAGAGGCCGGCCCACAGCCTGTCCACAGTAAAACCTTCTTCAAAGGGGACATCTGGCTCCCCAGTATCCGTATAGTCACTCAGCAGCTGCCTCTTGTCTGTGATCGCTACTGGCGTTTCAATCAATTCCTGTATGAGCGGTGGCCATTCCGGGTCTGTCGGCATGAAGAGGCGGCTCAAAGAAATAGTAATGTCATTCATGTCAAACCACCTGTACCAGTCACATTCTGGATCACCCATTTTCCTTCTCTTGTCCGGCCTTAAAGACTCCAGGGCTTTGTAGGTAACCAGTGGGGCAATGTGACGAGCAAACTGTCTGGCATGAACATCTTGATAGTCAAGCAATGAAGTAACTATGGTAGTCTGCTCATTATTCTGAATGCTACCCGTAACAAAATGTGTTCTCAGTGTCCAGGAGAGTGGCTGGCGATCAGTCTTCAAAGTAGAAGTCATAAATGCCCATGGCTCTTCTTTATTTTTGTTTGGCCCTTTATAGCCTAAACCGCCTCGTACCAGCAATTTTTGCGGCTTAATGGGCCTAATCCTGCCCTGACAGTTGGCACCCAGGCCTTTGCCATCTTGATACCCCATTTTTAACAGAATGTTCCAACCGGGGGTATTAATCATGCTCTTTTTCTTCTTTCCCTTAGAAGGCAGGGGTGTCATAGCAACCGTGGTAACATTTTCAGATGGCATTGGCCGTGGACGGGGGACGTCCAGCACAGATAACAGTGGCTTATTGGCAGGCCAAATAGAAGGAACTGACGAAGCCGCATGAATATCTTCCTCTGGCAGAATCGGCATGCTGGTCACCTTGATAATACGGCCCTTGTGTGGGAATTTGAGACACTGATGATTTGTAGAAGGCACCGCGTCAAGCTGCTGGATGTACGGGCGGCCGAGAATGCCATTAAATGTTGGATCCATGTCCAAGATGTGAAAATCTGCTGTGACGGTGGCAGGACCCAAGCTAACTTTCAACGTGATCATGCCTAGAGGAGGCTTCTTTGTGTTGTCATATGCAGTGACTGTTATGGTGGACGGACGAATCTGGCTTTCTGGTATGCCACATAACTTCAAGGTGCTCGGTTGCAAAACATTGATGGATGCCCCAGTATCCACCAGACATTGCTTAACAGCCACCTTATTGATGTCGACTGTGATGCATAAGGCATACTTCCTTGTCGAGATTGGTGCCAGCTCATGTTCATGAAAAGTAATTGTTGGCTGACTGCTAGCACGTGTTAACACTGTGAGTATCTGCTCAACTGGGATGTCTTCATTAACCATTACCTTCTGCAGATATTCCTTTAGAGCCAGTTGATGAGTGGTGGACCGTTTGAT
Source organism: Amorphophallus konjac (assembly GCA_022559845.1). NCBI lineage: Eukaryota > Viridiplantae > Streptophyta > Magnoliopsida > Alismatales > Araceae > Amorphophallus > Amorphophallus konjac. The sequence continues at coordinate 107,063,867 of CM040127.1, forward strand.
CAATTCCAGGATTGAAATTCTTGCGGAGTCCGGTCCAAATGTTTTAACAAATCATATTCAGTGCCCGGTATAGACCCTTGTTCTTGTTCTTGCTCTTGCGGCCCCTGCACGGGCTCTAGCTCTCTTTGTGGAAAAATACGGTGGAAAATCCGTCCGCTGCGGAGCGGCGCCACGCCTTGTAGAGCCTCTGTCGGGGCAAGTGTGGGGGGAGAATTAGAAGAAGAGGAGGAGGAGGCAATGTTCGATAATGGGGGTGCCCCTGTAGGAGGCGTGGGAGTAATGTTTAGCAAAGATGCCCCCATGGGAGGCGTAGGAGAGTGGTTTGACGAAGATGCCCCGTCAGAGGGCGTGGAATTAGAAAGGGATACCCGAATGCGAGGAGCATTGGCGGGTGGTCTAACAAGAAGAGATCTGGGTATGAGAGGTGGAGGAACTGATGGCGGAGGAGCCCTTGCCGGTGTAGGAGTGGCAGGGGGTGTAGCGGGTGCTAGCGGTGAGCGAAGTAGGAGTGGCCTGGACGGCGGAGGTATAGAGTTGGTGGTGGAAGGTGGGGTTTGTCGTGCGGTAGGTTGTGGAGGTGGCAAATGGATAAGGAGAGAGCGGGCCGGCAAGGCCGTAGAACTGGTGAAGGTAGATGGGTTAACGGGGCGTAGAAGGGGACGTCCCGATAGGGGAGTAGAAGAAGAAGGAAGGGTGCGCAAAAGGCGCGGAGGTTGATTTTGGTTCGGATTGTGATAAAATGCCCTGACAGAGGCGTTTTCTTCGTGCCATCCCTGTCCTCTCTGCACTTCGTAGAGGGACGTGACAGGGTTCACATGCTGATTAGGGGCGTGTTCTGGCAATGGATTACAGACAATCCCCATATCCTGCTGGGGTGCTGGAGCTTGCTGTGGTTGAACTTGTTGTGGAGCGGATTGCTGGAGTTGTTGATTTTGCTGTTGCCGAGAAGCCCTTCTTTCTTTCATAGCGGCCATGAATTGCCTCATCTCATCCCAATTGATGTCACCCTGGTCATTTAGATCGTAGATGTAATCTCTAAAGTGGAAGCAACGATCGAGGTTGTGACCAGGGCTGCGATGAAAAGCACAATAACGGGATGTGTCAACATTAGCGGGCCACACGGTTCTTTCCCTTGGCAAGGCGAGCAAGTTGGCGGCCATCAGAGCATTAAAAATATCGGGGAGACTTTCGGGAAGTGGGGGATAGTGGTCTCTTTTGGGGCCAAGTGGTGGTCTCCGTTGTTGTTGTTGGCCGTAGTTGGCAGGTGGTGGCATTTGATGATATTGTGGTGGAGCTGGCGGGTCTACGCGGGGGGCTTGGTTTTGCAGTGGAGCGAAGGAGTGTTGAGGTGCGAATTGGGGCTGTGGAGTGGGGTTAAAATGAGAGTTCTGTCGTGGAGGCGGAGGTGGACGTGGGTTAGCTTGGTGGTGGGGGTTGCCAACTGCGCCGACTTGCTCATTTGTGACGGTGCCCTCAGTTGTGGGCCCGCTGTTAACATTGGTGGTTTTCTTAAACAGTCGAGGCTTCGGCTCAAACATGCCCATAATGGGCGAATCCTTCATCTGTGTCTGGATGTAACGAGCCCTCTCATAGAGCTCTTCCATAGTAGTCAGCCGGTTCATGGCCAAAATATGGCAGAATTGAGGAGTTGCATTAGAAATAACCATCTTTACTTGCTCCTGTTCTGACAAAGTGTCTTTCAGCTTCTCGGCCATCGACCGCCATCTGTCAGCAAATATGATGAAGTCCTCCTCAGACTTCATTTTCTCTGCGACTAAATCTGTAACGGACAGAGAGGGTCCAACACGGTCTCTATACTTTTGCAGGAATTTTCTTTGGACAACATCGAAGTCACCGGCATCAGCTGGCTCCAAGGAATAAAACCATTCGAGGGCTGGCCCCTCCAGAGATCTTCTGAATAAATAGGCCAAAGAAGCCTTGTTGCCTTGCCAGAAGGAGGTTTCGTACATAAAATCCTTCAAATGAATGATCGGATTGCCAGTTCCATTGTACCGCCGAAAGTTCGGCATCTCAGACGGAGGAAGATGGAAAATTGGCAGAGTGGGGAGCGAGATTTCTGGTGCATTCTTGGCCGTAGTGACTTTCCTAAGCTGTTCTTCCATGTGGGCCATCTTCTGAAGTAGCAAAGCATTAGAGTCAGACTCAACTGGGGCCTGAACAAAAGAATGTGGTATAGGCGACCGTAGAATCTGAGGAGGTTGGGGGAATTGGTGCCTAACCGTAGAATAACTCGCCTGCTGGGCCGGTATGGCCGTGACAGGCGTTGGTGGACGAGAGGGGGGTTTGTGCAAGACCGCCTGGTCGTTAACGGGGTGATGGCCACTCTCGGCCGGAGGGGGGTTGGAAGATGAAGAGGGAACCGACTTCCCTTTCAAAGCGGCCTGGACAGCCTGCCGCTGGGAATCATCCAACTGAGATAGTGCATTAATTAAGTCCGTGACATTAAAAGAGGGGGAAGGGTTCCCCGAAGTGTTGGAGGGCAAAGTCTGGGAAGAGGGCACAACCTCTTGAGGAGTGGTATCAATCACATGGATTTGAGGATGATGGGACTGAGGGTGAGAGTAATTTCCCTCATAATAGATGGAATCCTGGAGGGGGGTCTCATATTGACCAAAGACGTTCTCGTTCTCATCGTCATAAGAATACCCATAGCCTGCCATGTTGATGATCTTACCTGAACGGAGTTTCATGTTTTTAAGAGGAGAAACAATTTATAAAGGCACTATCAAACAAACAACCACTCGATCCAAACAAGCCAAATCACCCAAGCGAGTGTATGCAACCAAGTTGGGATGAACGCAAGGTTTTAGTGTTCCGCTTGAGATTAGAGTAGATTGATTTGTTGAATAGTTCACTTATGTTTGCAATGTGAAACCTAGTTGATCCAAGCGTAACCTCCGGGTCAACTAGATTCTTTCTCTCTCCTCACCAACGATAGGTTCTCTAAACTCCGGGTACTTCGAGGGTACAACCAGCCCGGCGTCCGTGAGGGAATCCACGGGTGCGGGGACTTATGGAGGTCTTGGAAAAGGGATTTCCGGTCCAAGGAGACGGAGTGCTCAATGGAGGGTTATCCCGATTCCAAGAGAGGTGTGTGGAATCCTAGTGTAGAGAGAGGAGGTCTCTCAACCAAATGTCACAATATGCAAAGTAATATGATCAAATCAGAGCAATATAAGCAATATGACAATCAAACAAAACTATCACAGACAGCAGCAGGAAGCAAGGTTCTGTAAAACGCAGGAAAGAGACGACCTAGGTCAGGTCGCTATCAACCAAAGCAACGACAGGGTCACTGTCGTGAATCACTGCGAGAGGCTATGAGCCAGCAGCGAGAAACAGAAACACGCCTCTGGTAGGGGCGCGAAATCTGAAAAAGACGCCTCGAATTTAGGGCGTCAAATCTTAGGAAGCGCCTTGCAGTGAGGCGCTATGTAATAAAGAACGCCCTTGGACAGGGCGTGAATTCACAGGCAGGATGATTAAAGCAGTAAGATGCTGTAAAGACGTCTCGACGGCAGACGTAACATAAAAATAACACGCCCTGATTAAAGGCGTTAGAAAACGATAACACGCCCTGGAGGTGGGCGTTAATTCTCAGACCGTATAATGAGCAGCAACAAAGCAGCAAATATGCTGAAAGACGCCCTGGAAAGGGGCGTTAATAAACTAAAACACGCCCCTGTAAAGGGCGTTTAAACCAAACAGCGCCCTCGTGGAAGGCGTTAATTCAGAGAAATATGCAAACGCAAGCTGGCTGATCCCGGAGTGTGCAGTGTGCACAGTGGAGGGTGCCCGAGGGACACAAGGGAGAGGGTACCGAGGGTACCAAGGGGGAGAGGGCACGCATGGGTGCCAAAGGGGAAGGGGCACACGAGGGTGCCAAAGGGGAAAGGGCACGCGAGGGTGCCAATGGAGATGGTAATCAAAAAGAAAACGGTGGAGGTCCCACCGTGATCGCCAATTTGTAGATGGGCATAAATCCCACACAAAAAAAATCACAAGAGAATAATGATGTGATAAAACATGGAGGAGATAATGATGATTAATGCATAAATAAGGGGAAGAAAAGCTTGCACGTGGTGCAAATATGGAGATGTGATCGCCAGAGGGGTTACCTCAATAAAAAAAAAGAGATCGCGAATACCTGGTGAAGATTGAAACACGGGATGATGTGAAGTTCCTTCCTCCTTCCCCAATCGGCCGGCCGATGAGAAGGGTTCTTTTTTGATTACCTTGCAAAAAAAACAATGAAATAACAAAGCAAAAGATGGGATCAGCCAATGCAAGTAGTATCAATCCAAAATAAACATAAGATGATGAATAGAAAACCACATGCGCACCTTATTGTTTTGGTTTTAAAAACCCCTAAAGAAGAATTAGGGAGAGAGGAAGATATGTGAATAAATCTAATGCAGACGTGAAAAGAAAAAAGAAAAGGGAAAAAAAAGAACTGAGGATGGAATTGATTAATGCAAAAGACGTAAAAAGAGCACAGTGGATGATCGGATGATGAAGACAAAACCAAACAAATGAAATAAGAAGAAAATCCTACTGTCCCTGTTGACAGTAAAGGGAAAATGGACGCGGTTGACCGGATGAGGAAACAGAGGAAGCCGAAGTCTTCCTATCAAGCAGACGATAGTAGGGAAGCAGAGGAAGCCGTCTGGAGCTTTTCTAATCTCTTCAACCTCTGAAAACGTCAAGAACATCAACCTCTTCTAACCTCTTCAAACTCTGGAAATCGTCAACCCCTGCTTCGATCGCCCAGATCATGTTTTATAGGATTTCAGTGAGAGATAAGCTTGAATTTGGTAAGATAAGGATAGGCAAGGTTCAAAGAAGGCAGGACTCTACCTCCAATTCGAGCAAGGAGACCATTAGAGGCAGGACTCCATACAGGAAAGAGGAGTTCAAGCGGGACACGAAGGGTAAAACACGACCTTGCGAAGGGCATCAAATCAAGAATTGACGACACACCATACGGCGTTTCATAAAACACGACTCAACACAGGGCGTTTCTTCCTGGATTTAATTTTGGCAATAAAACCTTCCTTGTTTGAAAATCATTAGAACACGCCTAAGATAGAGGCGTTAAATTAAAACACGCCCTGCTGAAGGACGTTAACCAATAATTAGATTGATTTTGCATTTACTTTAAAACGGATAATACCAGGAATTGACGCCCTGACATTGGGTCGTCCTTTCTTGAGAAAACGCCCTTGATATGGTCGCTATTTAAATAACGCCCCTCTTCAGGTCGCGAATCACATAATGCAATAAATCAAAACCACACACAAGAAAATAGAAAAACTTCATATTATGAATATATTGAAGTTCACTTGGGGCGTCATCATAGTGACATGAGATTTGATCAACATAGCGTCATTTTTGGCGTGTCTACACCGCCTAGGGTCACCCATATGCAGGGAGGAGAGGGGATTGCCCCTCCACTCCCGACCATTCTTGGCGAGGGTTCCCAACCCTCTCTTTCAAATCCGTCCATTCAGAATCCGGCCAATCAAATTCTCAACATGATGGCCCAGCTGGACCCTACCCAGCTCCATCTCATCCGGCAAGCCTTGTAGGGGGCCGATGCCCCGACTTCAACTCCTTCTCGTGGCATGACTGCTGTGGCCACTACATCTTCTGTTGCTGGGACCACCTCTGTGGCCCCCATTGACCTTACTCCTACCCGTCCTTAGATCTTTCGGTACTCCAACATGGAAATGGGCCAGGCTTCTACCTCAGCCCATCAGCCGCTCGATAAGGGGAAGTCTCAAATCCCCTCTGTTCCTTACCTTGATCCCTATGTCACTCTTTCTCCATAGCCGTAGGCCCTTGTAGCCCCTGTAGACTTTACTCGGCTGCAACCAGGGGCCGCCCAGCTGGATCATGCGGATGTGGGTCCTTCCCTGGCCCATTATCCATCTTACGGGCCGCACCCTCAGTCAGGTTTTCTTTTGGCTACGTATCCAAGTACTGCTCCTCCAGCTCCTTCTCCTCCATCCTGGGAACGGGAAATTCTTGATAAATGGGCTACTATGCAGCAACAAATTGACCTCCTCCACAAGCGGGTTGGCCCGCAGTCTTTGACTGACGTCCCTATTCCTAACTTCAGGGACATTTGTTTTCCTCCTCAATCCGAGCTCCCCGTGTACCGAAAATATGACGAGAATGGCAACCCGTACATTCATGTTCGGGAGTTTCTTTACGAGTCAGCACAGTTCCAGCATGATGATCGCCTGATGGCTTATTTATTTCGCCGATCATTGGAAGGGGTCACCCTGGAATGATTTTATACTTTGCCTATGGAGGAGGCCGAAAATTTCAAGACAGTTAAGGAAAGGTTCATTCAAAGGTTCCAAGATCGGGTCGGTCCCGAGTATTCCTTCACTGACCTGGTAGCAGAAAAGATGAAGCCGGAAGAGGACTTTGCAACCTATGCAGATCGATGGAGGCAGATGGCCTTACGTGTGCCCGGGCAAATCCCGGAAGAAGAGAAAGTTAAGTTGTTAATCTCCAATGCCACACCGACATTCAGAAATATTTTGGCAATGAATGACATTTCGAATATGCACCAGTTATACAATAGAGCTCGGTTCATACAAACCCAATTTAAAGACTCCCCTATTCATTCACTATTTGAGGCCCAGAAACCCAAAACTGCCAGAAAGTTCCCAGGGCTCCATCACTGAGGGGGTACAGATCAATGAGCAGGTCCAGGCTGTTCAGTTTCCTCACCAAGCTGCTCCACCTCGCTTCCCGCAGCCTCTACGCAACCCCCAATTCGTTGCTCCACAAGTCTCCCAACCCACTTTCCAGGTTCCTCAACACCCGCAACAACCACCACCACCCCAACAGCCTCAGCGGCCGCTACAATATAATAATGTTCCTCCACTTGCCGCTTACGGACCTGCTCAACGGAGCCCAAAGAGAACCCACTACCCTCCTCTTCCTGAGACATTGCCGATATTTTCTCTGCTTTGATGTATACTGGTGATATTCAATTGCCTCTGGAGCGTCAGAATTGGAATCCGGCCGCCGACTAGTCCTGATATTGCATATATCATTGGCAGCCCGGGCACACAATCGAGTGGTACTATCAGTTTAGAGATCTGGTGTATGACTTACACGAGGGCCAGAGGATTGATTGGGCCCAGATGCACCAGCTGATCGAGGACATCAAGCAGAGGCAGAGACAAGCCAGGCCGCAATAGGCGGCGCCCCAGCAACAGCAACAACAGCAACCCCAACAGCAACAGTAACCCCAGCAATAGCTGCAGCAGCAACAAGGCCTTGGGATCCATCAGAATCCCATGCCAGTACACTAGCCCGCTCCTCAGCAACAACAGCAGTCGCCGGCGCCGACACCGGCCCAGGTGAACATTGTTCAGCACCTAGCCCCCAACGCTGGGTGGACTTTTGATGATGAAACCCCCGCACACCTCTTGGCCTTCCACCATAACCATTCCCCCGCACTTGCTATCCCCTCCGTTCTCAGGCCCGCCGTTCTCACCCCCACTCCACCAATTATTCCCTCCACATCACCCATCAGGCCCACCGCATTGCCCTCCGTACCGCCAGTCCTTTCGCCATCACCCACCATACCCTCCATCATCACCCCTCCACTTAACCCCTCGCCAATTTCCACTTCACCAGGGCTCATCAGGCCAACCTCCGCCATAGTCACCCCCATTTCTACCCCTTCCACCTACCCCACCGGGCCAAGCGGGGGTCCATCTCAGGCCGTGCCGGCACCACATTGCGCCCTTCGGAGCGGGAATCCATTCCACAGAGTTTACCCTTCTCCTCGTGCACCCGCACCTACCCCTCAGCCTTCTTCCTCCCCAGCTGAAGACACAGACCCCGTGCCAGGCACGAAGTACGACTTGTTACAGCACTTGGACCGGATGCTGGCCAAGATTTCAGTTTTGGAATTGATCAAGAGGTCGCCGCTACATCAAGATGCTTTGAAGACCTTTTTGCAGAAAGTGATGGTGAATGGAGATGTGGCGGTGGACCGTTTACCAACGGTGTTGGCGACCATCACAAGGGGGCCCTCTATTTCATTCTCCGAGTCAGAACTAGCTCCCCCAGAGGCACGGCAGATGCCACTCTATATTACCATTTCTTTGAATAAAGTGGCTGTTGAGTCTACCCTTGTGGACACAGGAGCATCGATAAACGTGTGTCTATTAAGTACCCTCCGTGCTTGTAACATTTCAGAGGATATGCTTAAGCCAACACCCACCACTATAGCAGCATATGACAATTCCAGGCGTGCTTGTCACGGGGTCGTGACTGTACAGGCCGAGCTAGGGCCGTTGGTTATGGACGTGGAGTTCTATGTGTTGGACATCGACCCAATGTTCAAAGCTATTCTGGGTCGTCCATGGATAAACACTTTAAATGCCGTACCTTTAACTGCCCACCAATGCCTGAAATTCCCATTCCAAGGTCGGGTGGTTAAAGTGAAAAGCATCTCCACTGTCTAATCTGTTGATGCCATCACAGATAAGGTTCTCCCTACATTGTGGTCAAGCAATAGGCTAGTTTTGTTAGTAATGGACTTGAATTATTCATGGGCATATGCGTCACGCAAGCCCGCTACTGCACCAACAAATGTCAAGATCAAGTCCAATATAAGAGATTCAAAGGGGTGGCACATGATTCTGAAACTGGGTTATCAGCCGGGCCTGGGCCTCGGCGCACAATTATAGGGACGGACCAAGCCCGTCCCTAAAGGTAGGAAGATGGGCCACCGAGGCCTTGGCTACCATGATTCTGCAATGTCGATACTTGGAGACTCCGGGCCATTGACGTGGCACTATCGACAACATTTTGTGAAAGGCCCGCTGCAGCCCTGCACTTTGAAGAAGCCGCCACCTGTGATGATTCTGACCCACTGCCGCCGCTGAAGGGGTTGGTGGGTGATATGGAAGATTTTGCTGGTTGTTTTGAAAAGCTGTTCAGTAAGAGAGAAGACCGTTCAAATAAAAAGGAGATGCAGCTGGTGAAGCATTCTCCGACGCAGCTGGTCCGCCGAGGGCCACGGGAAGTGGGGAGCTCTATCACTACCTTTTCCATGTTCCCATCCCGTCTGGCCTCTTTGTTCCAACAGTTGGGTTTTGTCCCGCGTTCCCCTCCAATTCTGGTCGACCCGTACTTCACGGAGAGACCACCTGAAATTTTATTTGTTCCATGTGCTTGCGGGCGCTGCCCGCCTATTGATCTTTCAACCTTATTTACTCCTCCTCCCCCCGATGCTCAACTCCATGAGATGTGGTTTCGATCTTCTGATCCCTTCTTTGATTGCATATTCTCGAGTTGTTCCCCATGCAACTACCTCCTCCCCCGTCTTCTTCCTCCTCTTGTTGCGTGATCACCTCCGACCTCCAAAAAAAAATGCCAATTTTAAAACGGAGGTTTCAATGGAAGATTACGCTGTGTTCTGCTCAGCTTCCCAGGCGCATGAGACCCCTGTTCCTTTTCCGGTAGATTTCCTATCTCCTAGGTTAGATGTACAGTGTATAGAGTCTCCTAGGTTAGTAGAGTCAGTTGGGGTAGAGTCTAGTTCAAGTCTAGTCAGCCCGTCCTCGTCTGCGGCGCACCTTGTGATGCGTCGTCCTAAATCCGTACCTGATTGGTTTTTGCGAGATTTGGCCGAGAGGTGCCATGCCCTCCTTAGGTGCCCAGAGTTTGTAGAGACAGCAATTGTTTTGGAAGATGATGATGAATTAGATGGGGTATGGAGCAATGACGGATTAGGGGTATGTGAAATTGTGAATGAGAAGGACCCAGCTGATGATGATGAAAGTGATGTGGATGACACTATTTATTTGTACGCATACGATTTGAAGAGGTTTGACGAACCGTCCTCGGCAGTGGATGAACCCACTAAGGAATTAATCTTGGAACAGAAGAGGACCCCAGGCCCATACTTATTTCTGCTAATCTCCCTCTTTAGGTTGAAGAGGAGCTCATCAAGGTTTTGAGGGAGTACAACGATTCTTTTGCCTGGTCCTACGAGTACATGCCGGGTCTTGATCCCACATTGGTTGAACACCGATTGATTCTTAAGCCAGGGGCAACACCCGTTAAGCAGAAAGCGAGAAGATTCCACCCACAGATGGTCTTAAGGATAAAGGAAGAGGTCGACAAATTACATAAGGCCAGGTTTATTAGAGTTATTTTATATCCGCAGTGGGTGGCAAACATAGTCCTGGTAATGAAAAAGGATGGCAAAATTCAGATTTGTATCGATTTCAGGGACTTAAATAAGGCATGTCCGAAAGACGATTTCCCGCTTCCTCACATTGATGTATTAGTTGATAACACAGCTGGATATGAAGCCTTCTTGTTTATGGATGGTTATTCTGGATATAACCAAATCCGTCTGGCTCCTAAGGATCAAGAGAAAACCTCGTTCACTACGCCCTGGGGCACATACTGCTACGTTGTTATGCCATTTGGATTAAAGAATGAAGGTGCCACTTATTAGAGGGCAATGATGGCTACCTTCCACGACATGATACATGTCTATTTAGAAGCTTACGTGGATGATATTTTGGTAAAGTCGAGGTCTCAAGAGGAACACCCCGCCATTCTAGCCAAAGCATTGCAAAGGGCTAGGGAGTATAAGTTGAAGATGAATCCAAAGAAATGCGTGTTTGGAGTTGCATCAGGGAAGTTACTCGGGTTTATAGTTAGTAAACGGGGGATTCAGATCGATTCGAACAAAGCAAAAGCCGTTATGGAGATGCCGCCGCCTAAGAACATCACTAAACTTCGAGGCTTGATTGGGCGTTTACAATTCATTAGGAGATTCATATCTCAACACTCACAGAGATGCCGCCCATTCTATGAATTGTTAAAGGCGGGTGCAAAGTTTGAATGGAATGAACAATGCCAAAAGGCCTATGAGGAGCTTAAGGTTTATCTTTCTAATCCCCCGGTTCTACAACCACCCGTCCCTGGGAAACCCCTGATCCTATACATTTCTGTGATTGATGACTCCCTAGGAGCTGTCTGGCTCAGGTAGATGATGAAGGAAGGGAAAGGGCAGCATACTACCTTTCGAGGTTGTTTAATCCTGCTGAATCCAAGTATACTGCCATGGAGAATACCTGTGCAGCACTAGTGTGGGTAGCTCAGAAGCTCAAACACTATTTTCTTGCCCACGAGGTTAGGCTGATCTCTAGAATGGACCCCATTCGTTATCTTTTAGAAAAACCTATCCTTTCTAGACGATTAGCTCGCTGGCAGATCTTTCTTTCCCAATTCGACATCACCTTCATTGTCCAAAAAGCGATCAAGGGATACGCCATTGCTGAGCACCTCGCTCATTCTCCCATCCCTCGCACTGATTCAATCCAGGACAAGTTTCCCGATGAACACTTGGCAGTAATCACTCATCTTCCTTTTTGATCTCTCCATTTTGATGGTACTCCTAATTCCCAGGGCAGTGGAATTGGCACCGTTCTCCTTACTCTGGAAGGGGTAACCATCCTATCGCTTATCAACTCTCATTTCCTGCCACGAATAATATAGCCGAGTATGAGGCTCTCCTTGCCAGTATGAAGCACGCCTACCTCTTGGGCACGCGATACCTTAACATCATAGGAGACTCTCAGTTGGTGCTGTGTCAAGTTCTGTCAACTTACCGCACCCGTGACCCTAAGCTTAAGCCCTATCAAGATCTGGTCATGCTCTTGGCTAAGCAATTCTGGAAGCTTATCTATATTCACACTCCTCGTTCTTAGAACATTTTGGCTGACGCTCTTGCGTCACTAGCTTCTTCTCTTTCATTTCCCCTCAGTCGTGCCACTAAGACCATTGTGGTCCAGCGGTTAGACGTTCCCTCTCTTCAGGATCCCTGGTTCGACAACCTTAGGAAATCTATAGAAAGGAAGGCAGAAATGGAAGAGGTGAAAGAAGTTTCGTTAACTGAACTTGAGGAGATCATAGAAGAAGAAGAGTTTCCGTGGTATTATGAGATTGAGCAATATTGTGGGGATGGTTCATTCCCAGAGACGGCAAATGCCGAGCAACGAAAGGCCATTAGAAGAGTCGCCGCAAGATACACGATTGTTGCTAGAGAATTGTATAGGCGAGCTCTCAATAGAGTTCTAATGAGGTGTCTAGATGACGATGAGGCTTCGAAGGTAGTAGAAGCAGCTCACTACAGTGAGTGTGGAGGGCACGTAAATGGGCAGGCGTTGGCGAAGAAGATTCTTAGGCAAGGCTATTACTGGCCAACCCTAGAAGAAGATTGTTCCACCTATGTCCGTAGGTGTCTTCAATGCCAGCTCCATGCTGACAAGATCCATGCTCCTACTTCTTCTCTTCATCCTCTCTCTGCTCCTTGGCCATTTTCCATGTGGGCCTTTGATATCATCGGACCTCTCGGTGACCCGAATTTCGCAGTCAAGCAGAAGTCCTTCATCCTGACAGCTACGGAGTACTTCACCAAGTGGGCGGAAGTTGAAGCCTATGCAGAAATCAAAGTCACGACAGTATGCCGCTTCATCATGAAGAATGTCATCTCGCGGTTTGGAGTGCCAAGTGATATTGTCACCGACAACGGACCTCAATTCATTTCTCAAGAACTCTGGGACCTCTGTAAGAAGTTTAATATATCATTACATCATTCATCACCATACTACCCCCAAGGTAATGGCTAGGCCAAGGCCACGAACAAAACCCTTCTTAAAATCATCAAGAAAACGTGCGATCCCACAAATTTGCTGATTGGGCCGATAAACTGGTAGAAGCTCTATGGGCTTATCGCACCTCCGTCCGTACTCCCACGGGGCAAACTCCTTTTGCTCTCACCTACGGGATGGAGGCGGTACTCCCGTACAAGATCATGATCCCTTCCCTAAGGGTGCAGCTGGACAAGGAACTTAATCTCGACGAGCGTCGAGAGGCGTTGCTAGTCCAACTAGAACTCTTAGATGAGAAGAGGCTTAACGCAGCCAATCACGTCTCGGTTTATCAAAAACGTGTCTCGCGGTATTTTCAAAAGAAGGTTATCGAAAGAAAATTCCAAGTGGGTAATATGGTTTTGAAGCGCAAATTTATCAGATCAGCAGGTCCCAGGTCTAAGCTGCAACCTAACTGGGAAGGGCCATTTGTAATTAAGGAAGTCTATTCGGGTAACGCGTATCGTTTAATCAACGCGGAGGGTGAAGAATTACCAAATCCGTGGAATGGGCTATATTTAAAACGCTTTTATCTATAGAGTCGAACCAACAACGACTTGGTGGCGGGGTGCGCCTTCACTTGATCACGAAAGGAAATCCCCGGTTCAACATTTCACAAACTACACGATCCCCCGCGGCGCGGTCGTCGTCTTTTGCGTAACACCGTTTCTCCTTTGGCCATGCTTTAGGGGGGGTGAAAGTCCTTGTTTTTCCTTCTCTCTCGGCTGAAAATAGGGGCAAAGGGTGAATAAGGGGGCGAGAACCGATCTAGACCCCCCAATAAAAGAGGTCTCAAATAGGGGCAGTCCATTATGACCTTATTACGCAAAAGAGCAAGAAAGATTAGAAAGAAAGGAATGAAAAAAGGGGCAAAAATCAAGGCTAAAAGCTCACCCAAAGCTCGAAGCTCTCAAAAGTTTGAAAGTCCCCAAATAACAAAACTAGGCACGACAAGAGTGGCAATATAGTTTCCCCACTGGACGTTATGAGCCCAGTTGTATGCGTGCCTAGAGCGGAAGTAGGTTCGAGAATTGACATAAAGTCCCGGCGCAACAGACCAAATTCTTTGAAAAAGGGGGTGTCGTTAGAAGAACTCAAGCCCTAAAAACCTCTATACATGTCGCCAGCTTTTCTATTAAAATCTGTTTTATTTTCCAATGACTGGATCCTACCCCGGGTATGGCCTCGGTAGAGGCACCGTTAAAGCAAGGTTAGCACCGGCCACGGGTGGTCCTTTATATTGCACATTGAGCCCGGGAGGCCCCTAGTGAGATGGGAGGTTCCCTGTCGTCAGGTCTAAGCTGGTTTCAAAATACAAAAAAATTCAAATATTTCAAAATACAAAAAATCAAATATTTCAAAATCTAAAAAAAATCAAATATTTCAAAACCTCAAAAAAATCAAATACTTCAAAACCTCAAAAAAATCAAATACTTCAAAATCCAAAAAAAATCAAATATTTCAAAATACAAAAAATCAAATATTTCAAAATCCAAAAAAATCAAATATTCCAAAATCTAAAAAAATCAAATACTTTGAAATACAAAAAATCAAATATTTCAAAATCCATAAAAAAATCAAATATGTTCAAAACCCAAAACAAAATCAAATATTTTGAAATCCAAATAAAAATCAGATATTTTCAAACTTAAAAAAAAAATTCTTGATTTGCATTCATAGCATCCATTGCATTCATTTGACATTTGTTATTTGCCTATTTAATAAGGCTTACCCCCTTGACCAAAAATCAAGAGCTAGTTATTTCCTAACTTGTTATAGGCAAGGGGTTAAGCCTAAAATGGATTTAATCTATTTTCTGTATTTGTATGTGTGCAGGGATAGGTTGAAGCTGAAAAGTGCAGTTGGCTCGTGACTGTGTGAATGTTAAAATCTTATCCCAACCTATGCAATCACATCACAGCCCAAAGCTTAAACTCAATCCAATCATCAATTTTATTCATTCCATATATCAAGCTTTCTAAACACAAGTCCTATCCAACATCATCATAAAACCAAAGAAAATCACTCAATCCTCCGCTGGGCGTCCCCGCGGGGACGTATCTCTCTCAGCTCTCTAACATAGGCCTGGCGCGTCGCCGGGATCTCTGCAAACTCTACTGGTAGGGTAAGCACCTTGCTCACCTCCCACATGATCAGGGCACTCATGACCGTCTGCTCATCCTCCTCTGTACCGATCCTCCTCGCCTGTAGTGCAGGAAGATGGGGTAGTGCTGGTAGAACAGTCCGGGGTAGTCCAACCTGTAGGTAGCACCGGTGCGAGCTGTACATCGCCAGTGCGGTGTCGCTCACGAGCCTCAAGTCCAAGCCCGGCCTCCTGGGAACTCTGACGGTGGTGTCACGGAGGAAGTCCGAGTGCATCACGAACCAATCCAGGGGCAGCCTGTTGATGTGCAGTCGCCACTCATCTCTGGTCTTCATCTCTACTGTCCTGCACTCTACCTGCGGAGAGAATCCGAACGCTCCACCTATGAAGAAGAGGGGGTGGCTCCCGAAGATCCTGCTAGCTGAAGTGACATCCTCCCTATAGATGAATTTCATCCTAACACCCATCCAACACTCTAAAAGGATCATAGAGCCAAACAGAGGACCTCCTAAGGCTGTTGAAGTAAGGCCCGCGTACAAGTAAGCAAGGATGGCCTGGGAGATGGAAAGTCCCTGCCATAGGCCACTAATGGTACTAAGAAGGGGCAGCTCTAGCACATGGTCAACTGAAGGAAACAAGATGGCCCCGCACAAGCAAATGGACGCAGCCTTGGCTATGGCTTCATCCCACCCACACATGTTCTTGTAATGCTCCACTACCCACTGGCTAAGAGGAAGAAGGTGAATCTGACGTGGGCCTACGAAAGTGTGGACATCCCTGTTATCCAGTATGAATCCTCCCAAGATGAGCCTAGGATCTATAGGGGCGACAGTATGACACACTGAGTCTTCCCCTCCCACCTAGGACCTGGGTAAAGAGAAGTAGGTCTCTACCTCCTCTAGTAGGATAGTGGCCTCGAATGCTGGGAAAATGAATGTATGAGTTTGAGGATGCCAAATTTCAACTAAGGCTGAGATGCTGTGCCAATCAAGGGAAAGCTTTGGGTAGTTCTGACTTAACATTAGAAGAGGTTGTAAGTGCCAAGATCTCAGGATAGATGTCACTCCTAGGGGCAAGGCGCGGACCATGGGAGCCAACCACTTCAAGGTGGAATACCGCCTCGCGCCAGGAAGAAGCTGAGGTTGGAAGAAAGAAGATGAAAGAGAGAGAGGAAGGAGAAGCATGTAAGTAAATAAGAGAATTTAATTGAATGAAATCATGATTAACTAACCTCTCTCAGAGGGCTCGAGCTCAGATGTCGCGGGATCGCAGTTAGTCGTTGAAGCACTTCCCGCTCCTTCCTGGCTGGCTTTGGCCCTTCAAAAGATGCTCCCCCCATGAAACTCCCCTCTAAGGCCCTCCTCATGATGATTTGGTGATGAATAGCAAAGGTTTCAAGGCTTAGAAGGAGGAGGATGTGTGAATCACGAATTTAGGCTCCCCCTCCTACTTATAGGGCTTGTTAGGAAGCCTAGTGATGGGGACATCGCTTACCACTTCCCACTTCTCCACGGGTCCGGATGATTGCCATTATGTTCAGCTTGATTTCCTAAGTTCAGCTATGTATTTTTATATCTTTCTTGAGTCATTTTGATGTAATTTTCCCTTTGTTTTGAGTCATGTCCCTAGGTCATCATGCTATTTACCTATGTTTGTTAGGCTAGGGGCCCATGGGCGCCCTCTTCCTTCCCCACCCCCTTGCTTATTTGCTTTTAGCACTTTCTCCAGGGACTTTTTGTAAATGTTGGGATTCCTATAAATAGGACCCCAACTCCACTTGAGTTCAGTAATGAAAGTTTGAATGAATTTTGAGCATTAGTGCACCTCTCTCTCTCTAGCTCTCTCTCTCTCTCTCCTCTTCTATCTTTCTCTAAAGGGGGCGTCCCCATTCTCTCTCCTCCCCACCCCAAATTCGAAATTCACTCTCTCTCCTCCCTATTCACCTCTAATTAAGACCCCTCCCCCTTCCCCATACCTCCCATTAAAGTCCCCTCCAACCTCTAGGTGGAATCCCTTTCCCCTAGGCACCTCTCCCTCCTCCCAAGCAACCTTTCCCCTTCCCCATACAACCTTTCATTTTCCCAAGGGAGAATCCCTTTTCCCAAGCACCCCTTCCTCTCCCCAACACAACCCTTCCCCTTCCCAAAGCAACATTAAACCCCATTAACCTCTCATTCAAACCAAAGGAGAGAGATCTCCCTCTCTCTCTATCCCAACCCAAATTCGCAGCTCCCCCTTCCTCCACCTGCTAGACCATCTTCCCGCCCCCATTCTGCCCCTCCCACACCTTAGATCACCCTATACTAGACCCCCACACAGCCCGGGGTCGCCCCCCACACACATCCACCCCATCTCCCACCCCATCTACCCCATTTTCTATATACTAGTGAGCAGCTGCAGTTCTGCAGAACCACCCCCCTGTTGCAGTGCCGCCCACGACCTCATCCCGGAGCTCCTAGGGGCGTGGCCTACATCGACGGAAAGGTCTGCGAGTCTTCTTCGCAAGCAAGGTAGAATCATCTCATTCCGACGTCGCTACAGTTCGTGGTGCCCCATTCTTCCCCGGCTACACTGGGCTCCCTCTGCAGAGTACCTGAACCCAATTCGACGCTGTACCACGCCAAACAGCAGAAGATTCAGACCACAAGCCCTTCAACAAACTTCTTCCTCCTCTAGTCCTCTACCAGAAGCAAGAAGCAGAACTGCATTCGGCATCCGGAGGCCAGAGTTCTCTTTTTTCTCCCTCGGCTGGTCGGGTCTGCCTCCCACAGTCTGCAGCGACCAACCTCTACTCTTCGGAGTCTGCCTATCCACTCCGGCATAAGACGGCTTCCCCATCGGTTTTTCTGCGAAGAGGGCTTGTCCACGGTTCCAGAAACTCTAGCGGTTTGTGATTTGGAATCCGGGAGCGGTCGGGGCAACCTCTGCAAGTTGCTATCAGAAACAGGAAGCTACTGCGTCCAGATTCAGTCACTCTGTTCGAAGCTCTTCCCGAACTAGCACCTTCTTCAGAAGAATTCAGCAAAATTCTGAGGCATCCCCGTTCCAGTTACAACACGTTCGCCATTGGTCTCGTCATCAGCAAAATTTCAGAACGAGATCTACGACCTTGACATCGACTGTCAGTCAGCCATCGTAGACAGCCGGCAGATTCGGCGTCGGCTTCTCCGCCCGCTTTTCGGCGAATCTCCCCTCCCCGCCTGGCCGGCTCACCACCCCTCCCTGTGTGGAGGTAGTGTTTGCATGTAATACAAATCATCCCCACCCCAAGTCCACCCTCCTGCGTGAGGCGTAGTGAATGTTATTATTAAACAGGGATCAAGCTACACCGGCGCATTGTGCGGGGAACCCACACTTCCCCGCTCACCCTCGTCTCCGAACAGGGTTGGTTTCTTCAAACCAACCAGGTGAGCTCTGACCTTTGCTCCATTTCCTTCTGGTGCTTGTTCATTTAATATCCGTAGAATCCGCTCCGTTGAGCAAGCGAGAGAGTGTCCGACCTCACGTGCTCCACTTACGAGCGGTCACCGTGGAGTGTGTGAGAGAGGGACCTAGTGCTCCAAGTGGCACCCGGCCAGCCCCTTAATTGTGGGCTTCGTAACTTCGGGAGGGTAACCCTAGCCTTGCTGGCACTCTACCAGCAAGGGTCTTGATCCATCACCTCCCCTTAGCATCATTTAGTCACCCCGGGCTCGTGTGTGTGCGACGGTGAATTGGCCCGATCTGCCAACTGAATTGCTATGTGGTTGTGATTGTGGAATAGGTCCTAAGTTTCTGTTTGCTTGCTGCATACCCCGTGGTCGTTTCACATCACCTAGGTCTCTTGAGATCGGGTTGGATAAGTCTAGGACGGGTTAAGATGAGGTTTGGATGGGTTTAAGGTAGTTCACCCTTGGTTAGGGACTCTCCAGGAGAGTCCCATTCGAGTTCGCAGGGTGCCCCATTGGACGGTCTTACGATAGACCGCCCATCTCTTTGCGCGGCCCGTTACAGACCGTTTATCGTCCTCCAAAGAATTCGAGGGCAGGAATTTAAGCGGCCTGAGCTAGACCGTTCTTCTTCTTACGCGGTTTATGGTAAACCGTTCAACATTCCGAGCGGTTAATATAAAACCGTTCAATTCTCCTTGGAACGGTCTATTGCGGACCGCGTATCCCTTTGAACGGCTCACTGAGAACCGTTCTTCTGATCTGAAGCCCTTGTCCAACAAGTTCTGCATCTGTCTAACTAGCAGTCGTGCTGTCCCTCATTTCACTGATTTGGCGTCCCTCATATCACTCATTTCGGCGTCTCTCATCTCACTCATTTGGCACCCTCATCTCACTCATTTGACGCCCTCATCTCACTCATTTGATGTCACTCATCTCACTCATTTGGCATCACGCTCTCTCTCTCACTCAGAGTCAGCATCTCTCTCTCTCGGCGTATTCGTGTCATGTCTCACCCGTAGTCGTCGTCTCTCACTCATGCACTCGTGTTGAGTCAGTAGTCACATTCATCCATTCATTCATACATTCATCCATCCATTCATACATTCATACATCCACAAAATCAACACAAAAGCATGCATATCACTATCATATCATATCACGTACAAAACTCGGGCCAATTACAAAGTCAAGCCTGTCCCTCTCCCTGGCCCCCGTCGCTGTCTCCGGCTCCCTCATGCCTCTTTTGTGGAGGCATCGCAGAAACCGCCTCGTCACGCTGATGTCGCCGGCGCCGCTCCACCTCCTCATTCCTCCGGTGGCTGGAGGAGCCTGTGAAGTAACTCCTAACAGAGCCCTGGGTGTCGTGGCTGCCGCTCGGAGTCGCTCAGCTGCGCTCCCGACTCACCTCTCTCATGCCCGCCACCATGCCCTCCAGTCTGGCAGACTGTAACCGGGCCTGCTCTGCCTCAGCCCAGTAGCACTCCGCCTCGGCCCGGTAGCGCTCCGCCTCGGTCGCGCTGGCTCGGAGTCGCTCCAGCTCAGCCCGAAGAAGTGCCGTCTCCAGTGCGTCTACTGGTCGGCTCTGTGCTGCCTCCTCCCGCACACGGGCCACCTCCTCCCGAGCCGCTGCCCGGCTTTGCTCAAGCTCGGTCCTAAGCCGGGTCAGCTCGGACGTCTGCATGCACATATCATTGTCAGTCAGTTGCATTTCATACATATCATAAGCATAAATAAGTACAAAGGGGGAAGTGTAGTGATTTGCGTACCCTCTCGATGAGTGCCACCTCGGCCGCCTTCGCCCGCGCTACCATCCTGGTGAAGTCGGCCTCCCGATCGGCCCGATCTGCAGGAGTCTGAGTAGAAGAAGAAGAAGGAGCATCGGCCCCCTGTCGCTGGGCCCCCTCAGCACGCTGCATCCAAAACTCCAGGTCAGTCACATATATAGTCATAATCATAAGCATTTGCATAATTTAAAGTGTTTAGGGTTTTGAAAACTCACCTGTAAGGCCAGGGCCTGCCGGGCCTCGTCCCGCTCCCTGATGGTGGAGTGCAGGAGCCCCTGCAGCTCTGCTAGTCATCCCACAGGGTCAATCTGCATTTAGAAGTCCATGTGAGCACAAGAGACAGAGTTTGAGTTTAGAAGTCATACCGGTCGGTGGGCACCCCAGAACACCTGGTCCCGATAGTGTCTGGCGTACGCTGTGTAGTACGCTGAGTCGCTCTCTGCTCGGGCGGTCACCACTCGCCCAAGAGCTGTCCAGTCGGCCACCTGCGCAGCGTTCCTCGTAGACCAATCAAATGCTGCCGCTAGGCCTCGGGTAGTCCTCGTCACTCGCTCCGCCACCTTCTCAGGCGTCGGGAACTCCACCGCAGGCTGATGTACCCCGATGGTCCTCATCACCAATCTTTAGTGCAGTGGCTCCACCACATTCACACAATGAAGCCACACATCTCGTCCGGCAAAGGCAAGGGTGCCAACCACCCAACGCTGACCCTCCTGGCCCCCCTCTGTATAAGGTGTCCACCGTACCTGCAAGAAATAGGAAGTCGCATCATCATCATCATCATATAAGAATTGCATTTAATTAAAGACTCTGAGTTTAGAAGTATACCGAGGCAAACGGTAGAGCGTCCAGGTCGTCTTGTAGCTCTCGAACCTGACGTCTCAGGGCTGCAGTCTCCCGAGGTGCTATCCACCTCCGTGCAATCGACAGGAGCCCAAGACAGGTCTCCTCACCTCTGCCCAACCCACGTAGGCGTACGTAGGCCCACACTTGCATCACAGCATCATGTCAGCATTTAGGAAACATATAGAATTGCATAATTAAGTCTAGGGTAAGATTCGTACCTGGAGTAAGGGGGAGAAGCCCCCGAGCATCGTCCGATGGGCCGTCGAACTCAGTGTGTCAAACAAGAAGGCGAGAACTGTGACTCCCCACGCGTAGTCAGCCACGTGGCTCAGCTCCTCGAGAAAGGAAGGAACCGGCAACTCATCACATCCGCTCTGGTGGAGAAGAGGAGTCACCTGAACATCATCAACAAGAACCGTCTCAGCACTCTGTCCACCTCTGCTCCCGACCCTGCTGCTACTCTCGGCCGCGCCAGCTCCACTAATCGCTGCAAGTGCTCCTTCGGATGCTCCCCGACTGCAACTCCCGCCCGTCGTAATCCCAGGCTGTCCTGGAGACTAGCCCGGGGTAGGAGGGTCGACTGCCTCTCAAGGCGCTGCAGCTCTAAGCCCAGCAATCTCTGAGCCATCACCCAGTAGTCGGGAAAAGTGGTCCCGCTAACCGGTGCCTCGTGCACTCGAAGGCCAGTGAGCCTGGCCACGTCCTCCAGCATGGGGACCATATGGCCCCACGGGAAGAGGAACATCCGACTCACTGGGTCCCAACGGTCATGTAGGGCGTAGAGCAGAGCTGCGTCGAACCGACACACCTCGATGCTCAGGAATGGGGCGAACCCCATGGCAGCCAACCGCTCCCTCTGGAAGTCCGGTAGTGCTAAGTACACTGCACGGACCTGCAGCCAGGAGGTGTGGGTCCTGCGCTTCCCCTGCATTCATTTATTTCATTTCATTCATTTAGTAAATCATAAATAAACCACAATCATCAAAGTTTCATGTTTTGTGAGATAAACGGCCCCCATTGGACCATTTATCCCCATGGACGGCCCCCATCAGACCGCCCCAGTTATCAGCTTCTAGATTTATACGGCCAATTTGAGGCAGTTTAAGTTTTGGACGGTCCTATGTGGACCACTTAAGTTCTCGCCTCTCATTTATTGGAACGGCCTATCTTGGTCCGTTTTCCTTTGAACGGTGGTTTCCCCACCGTTCGTCTTCCACTTTCATTCTAGAGTTTTCAAGTTTTGAACGGCCACCCCCAACCGCATGCGGTTTGAGCGGTCCTAGATGGGCCGCGTGTTTTGGTTTGTGCGGTTTATGTTCAACCGCACAACCGTCATCTTCCCCGACGACGTTGACGGTTCCCCACCGACAGGGAGGCCACCGTGGCCCCCCAAACCGGCCCTTAAGCCCTCTAATCCCCATGGAAAAGCTTTTAAAATAACATGCATGGCTTAAAATTAAACCAAAAATGAAAGTGGGGGTTAATGGACCTACCTCGGGGCCCTTCGTTGTCCTCGCCGCCCCCGGTGCCACCGGAGGCTCCGTCGCGTCTTCCTCTTCTCCAGCTTCTCCTCCAGGCATGGTGGTGGGTCCTTCCTCCTCTGCGACGATGGCCACGGCAAGCTCCTCGGTGGCGGTCGGCGCCGTCCCTTCCTCTTCCCTGGCCACCGGTGGCGGTGGTGGCGACGACAGCGAGCCCTCGCCAGTGACCGACGGTCGAGCGGCTTGATGCTTCGTCCTTGTCATGGTGGCGATGAGGGATTGAGAGGGCTGGAGGGATGGAGAGGGAGGATTGAGAATGTGTGAGATTGAGGGAATGGGGTGGTTTTCCCTTCGTTCTCCTCCCACCGTCGGTTACGGTGGAGGGAGACGAAGGGTTTAGCTTTTCGAGGTTGTGCGGTCTAGCGATAGACCGTCCTTCGTTCGAACGGTCGATAGGGGACCGTTCATCTTCAATGGCAGGCTGTTTAAGTCGGTTCAAATTCTATGATATGTATGGTTTCCATGTAACCGTTCTTCTTTGGGCAGTTGGTCCTTAACCGTTCATGTTCGAAGTTATTTTACCCCCATATCTGCACTTGGTGTTCAATTGATGAATTTTGATATTATTGCAAATCTTGTTAACAAATTTATGTGCAGCATCAAACTCTCACTTACCGTTCACCTGCACAGGTAAGTTAGGTATGGCCTCCTATCCTTGTCACCCTTATTGCATTATTATATGGTACTATATTATATTATCTCGAGAACTAGTTGGTTATCTACGTGTTCCAAGATCTGATGTTCCCCTTCAACAAAAACGATGATGATCCATGTTCACGTGTTTAATCTTCGGATGGCCGTTAGGTTGGGATGTCCTGAGGAGGGTGGTTCTATCCTGCACGGCGTGGTTGCGGATAGTATCTTGACTCTGATTTTCCCAGCTTAGCAATATTATTCTCGAGTATTTTATATTTTAATCTTTCTTTGCATTTGCTTTAACGATTTCTTTTATTTTAGCCCAGCATGCATCATACGCATCTTTTTGAGCTTTCATGCCCCATGGTTTGCTTGAAGAATGTCCCATCAGTGATGGTTAGCTGTGCGTTCAGTGTTTTAGTAAGAGAAACTAATTCCACTCTGAGTTGGAAGGTTCTCTCTGGTCGATTCGCTTGGTTTGGTTGATTGAGAGGTCCCCGTCTAGAGCTTTAGCCTATTTTCTTTAATTTTACTGCCTGTGTTTGGCCTCCTCATTAGACCGCGGGATTGTGTCCCCCATGAGGTTGGTCTTGTCGATTTGTTTCACTTAGTTTAGTTTCTCCAGACTGGTGTCACTTTTGGTTTAATAATTCCTTACGTTTGGTTCAGAGTTTTCCCGAAGATTCATGTCGCTTGTTGGTAAAAACGGGTGTCGTTTTACCTTAACGCCCACTTTTCCGGTCCACTCCGCTGCATCTCCGCTTCATCTCCATGTTTCATGTCACTTTCGCTACACCTCCGCTCGCTCCCCTGCAAAGAGGACGTTAAGGAGGGGCATCTGTTGACACCCATTTTTTACCGATAAGTTGAGTCGTTCCGCTTACTCCCGTTTGTTGATGCCTCGAGTGGTCCATCACTCGTTAAGGGCTTAACGGGCCTTAGTTTTGGTTGAGTGGGCTTTTCTATGAGTTTTCACACCCATGCACATGTACGGTTCCTCCCTGGCCGCCCAATCCATGTGCGGTTGACTGCGGACCGTTCATATATTTTGGAGTATTTTGGGTAATTTTTTGAATTTCCACCGACAAGCTGTTATGTGGTCCTATTCTGGCCGTTCAACTTGATGAACGGACGGATGCTTACCGCTCATCTCTCAAAGTCCTGCGCTTAATGGTTTTCTCATATAATTATCCAATTAATCTATTTATCACCGACAAGGCTAGAATGGTTTGTCCTTGGCCGCTCTACCTTTGAACGGTCTCATCCGAGCCGTTCATCTATGACAGTCCAACGGCGAAGGTTTCGATCAGTTCGATGGATAATTTAGATTATTTATGATTTATTTTGAATTTCCACCGATGGGCTTGGACGGCCAGG
This sequence comes from Amorphophallus konjac, assembly GCA_022559845.1. Lineage (NCBI taxonomy): Eukaryota > Viridiplantae > Streptophyta > Magnoliopsida > Alismatales > Araceae > Amorphophallus > Amorphophallus konjac. The sequence goes on from CM040127.1 coordinate 107,088,314, forward strand.
ACATGACCGCCCATCCAGTTGAACGGTCTATCGTAAGACCGTTCATCCGTTCGATTACTGAATTTCAATAGATTTTATCCCTTTTATCCGTGGTTTTATCCCCAACTTCTCCCATCATTTTCTCCACGGATAATCAACCATTTTATGTGCCGTTTCGACTGGATGAGAGATAATCTTATTATCTACGATTTTTCTTTGATTATCTCGACCTGAAAATGCCTCTAAACCCTAATTTCAAGCTAGGACTTTAGGTGCTCTATAAATAGACCCTAAAGGCCGGGTTTGAAGAGGAGGAGATTTTTGGTAGACGGCGAAGCCCTACCGCATTCTTGAGCGACCTAGCACCAAGGAGGGAGGCTTTCTATGTCCATACAAGCCTCCGATTCAGAGAGTAGTCTAGTTTTTGAGTCTTTTGCGTTTGATTGGTTTCGTCCTCTTTGTCATTGCATGCATTGTTTTCCTCCCTTTCTCCCCACGTTCTTCTTCATCTTCATTGTCATGCACACACCCACCCACGTTTTTTGACACCCTAGGGGTTTAAAATCCCCCAGGTATCCCCCTTTCCTCTTATTCATGTTCATTTATTACTATTTTGGCATCTACTACACTTTCAGTTCTGATTTGGATTGTTTCTTTGTGTTTTCACGTTGTTTTTGCAGGTCAGCAATTCCTAGCACGAGGCCCATCCCCTCTGGCCGACTGCAGAGGGTGGAGGTTGGACCCCTTTGCAAATTCTGGCTTGGTGGGCTTACGCGGTTCTCTACTAGCCGTTCGAGGAGACGTGTGGTGCAACCTGGACCGTCCTTCTTCTTCCTGTGGTCGTGACAGAGCCGTTCAACTTTCAGGAGCGCTTCATCCCGCATCTTCTGCAGCATCCTTAAACGGTCTATCGTGAGACCGTGCATGCTTTAGGTGGTTCTCCCTGAACCGTTCAGCTTCCCAGCGATGCAGGTCAGGCGAGTGTCTCTCCCTCTTTCCAAGGCACGGCGTGTTCATCACGCTCGGCGCTTTGGTGGTGATCATAGGTTTCTATTCCCCCCTTTTCTTCTGTCTTCATTCACTTCTCATGTCGGATATGGTAGCATAGGCATTGGGAAGACATTGGAAGGAACGGACCGGGAGGAGAAATATATCTACAACCGCGAAGCCATCTCCGAAGTGCTATCCAAGGTTCTATCTAGCTGGACAGAGCTCTACTCGGGAATTTTATCTCCCCACTCCCTCATCACCGGGAGCTAATATTTTCAGGGTGAGTTCTAGGAATCATCACCACGTCCCAGAAAAATTGAAAAAAAAGTCTAGCCCCGTTTGCCATTTTTCCCTTTCAGTGCATTACCATCTTCCAGATATGCCAGTTCTCAGTCCTGTGTAACAGCAGCCCTGAGTTTCACCTTTTTGATCACCTTCTTGATTTTTGTTAGAACCCCCAATTTTATTGAAGGTTCTGTCCACCATTCCCATCCTCCAAAAATTTCCAGCAAATTTCAAAAGCCCTCTACCTATTTTTAGAAATTGTGTCTTTCCCCCAAATTAGTTCTGTTTCTGCTTTCCAGATCCGACCACCCGGTACTATAAAATATTTATCCCCGTCAAATCTCCACCAAAACTTGCATAAGATATATCCCCGTTTTTCTCTCTTCGGACTATACAACTTTCATGAAAAGCTCAAAGACTGAATCGAGGGTCTACATCACGGTCAACGCCAACTCTCAGGAAAAATTATTTCTGTCCTAAGTTTTCAGATCCTGTGAGTCAGCAGGTTAAAAATTCAACAAAGGCCATCAACGAGAAATTCCAGTTTATTTCTCTGGCAATAGATCCAGGATTTTAAGTTAGCTTTCAAACGGTACCTCTTGTGCATCGATCCGACATCGGGAGTGACCGCAGTAGCAGATTTCGTCAGGACGCGGGGGTCTGAAATATCAGTTCAGATCCGTGGGCAGCAACTCCGACGAGTGAAGATCGGAGCCGCCCGGCCTCCGACCGGCGAACCAGCGCTCCGCCTTCCCAAGGAGCGCCCCACCGGATGTCCCCGTCATAGCGGTGCCGCTCCGGGTCCACACGGCCCCACTGACCAGCACGTGGGCCCCACGATCGTGCGTACGCGTGCAGCCGAAGCTACACAAGAAGCTGCCCGTCAACCCGAACCCGCTACTCCCGGGTCCCATTGTGTCGCCCTTTACCTCCCTGCGTGGAGTGGGCATTCATATTCATTGCTGTAATTTAATTACTTACTATTCCGGGAGTACGAGATCGACCGGGGTCATCTTCCCCACGCCAGGCGCGTGGAGGTATCGTGTTCGCTCACTTACTCGGCACTTGCTTTATTCGTATATGCTTGTTTATGCTGCTGCTAGAGAGCATGCTAGGATCGTAGCCCGCTATACTTTTTATATCACCGCTGCTACGAGAGAGAGCGAGACCGTCCCGTGACCCGATCCGGGCACGAATTTGTGAGTTGACCACCCTAGCTCATTACCGGTTTCTCAACCGTGCACGTCCGTACGCTTCCCTCATTAGGGGCGATCGTGAGCTTTCTTAGAGTCCAAGGATCGCATATCCAATTGGAGTCGAGTCACGTGTCTGTCCCGCATCAGTTTGGTATCAGAGCGCCAGTTGAGTCTAGGGTGTCTAAAAATAAAAAAATAGAGTGTCATTTACATCTAGTCATCGTCTAAGTTGGTCTAAGGTTGCATCCGCATACCATTGTTCGATATATAAAAAGGTGTTGTCCGAACGTTAGGCTACGTCTATTAGGAAGGCCGCACACTTGCGCGAATGATCTTCGGATCGATTAACTCTGCCACGTACCGAATCTTGGTTTTGTCTAGGTGTGTAGTCGAGTCTCATTTCAACTTTGCATTTGCATCGCATTCTAAGTCGTGTCTAGGTGCTTGCATGAGTTGGCATAACATTTTGCTTATAAAACAAAAAAAATGGCCTTGCATGACCGTTCCTAGGGATCCGTTCCCATCTTTTGGCAACTATGGTTAACCCATACCTCAGGCTCGACCAAGGCAACCTGTCCGTGTCCAAGTACATTAGGGACTTCGAAGTGTACCGGTTAAGATGTGAAGTCGGGCTGGATAACATCAAGGCCGGAACTCAGTTCTGGAAAGGTTCGTGACTCACTTCCAATTTGAATTATTTTGCCACCATGTAAAAACTTTGGGGGATTCCTATAAGGTCGCTCTGGAGGTCGAGCCATTTGAGTCTCGATTTGATGCTGCCATACGGCAAGCCGATGCCGCACTTCGGCGAGCACCTACCACCCAACCGATTCTCGATCCGGTCGGACCCCCACTTGGGCCCCCACCCCAGTCGGGGAATCCTTCCCCAACCATGAGAGCTCCATTACCATCACCCTCACCTTCTGATCTTATTTTGGAGCCCTCTCATTTGGAGCCACGAAAGCCCGAGTCACCCGTGTTTCTAACGGGTGCGCTTTTTATAGCCGAGCCACTTCTTAGTTGGCTCAAAGATGGCTTGGTTCCACTTCCTTATCCATCCATGGACCCCACCCTACCACTAGTGCCCGTCAACTCCTTCCATACCACATTCCGGTCTAGCCACCATGTTGACACTTTGTTTGACTTTATTAAGGGATTAGACGCACAATGGAAGTTGACTCACTCATTGGCCTGAGGCTTCGACCAACCCACTAGTCTTAGCTTCACACATCCGGCCTTAGGATCCATTACCTTCGTGTGCACCATGGGTTGTGTCACCATAGAGATTCTCTTATTCCTCCCCATGTCGGCCGAGCCCGACTTCATACCCTTTTGCCTGAGGGAGGAATTTTATTTTCTACACATGACCACCGTCCCACCGATCATAATGTATGACGGTGACTATGAATTTCAAACTTGGGACCATGTCATGTGGGAATCCATCTCATTGGGTCATACCTTTTTTGACCCTTTTGACCCCTTCACTAGTGAACCTCCCGAGCTACCATCTTCGCTCCACCTCCTCCGCAGAGTTCACTATCACGCCTTTTTCACTCGGGCCAAGCAACCTCCACATAGCCATAGGTCCGAACCATCATTTGGGAGTAATGAAGACTTTGGTTTCTTCGGTCCATCTAAACCACTCGAACCTCTTGGACTTCCCACATCCAAGCCCAATGTCCATGATTGGTGCATCGTAGGATGTCTAGGAGTTCCCCATGACGTCAACCTCCGGTTACGTCAAATGCATGCATGGCACACATTCGGGTGTCCTGGTCCGCCGTCACCCATGTATGGGTCGGACTAACAATAGGTTTGTCTAAAGTCATGCATGAGTCAGTTTGTTTCTTCTTTGTGTGGCTTGTTCGTGTGGTTTGCATACGTGTGCTAATACATGGTGAGTCCGCATGTGTCTTGTGCAAGCTTGTTGATGTCAGTCCCGTATGAGTGAGAGGCGAGTATGGGATCAGCTCTACATCTATACCCCGGATCTAGTCACCTACAGAGACCCAGCGGTGATTCCTAGTGAGTCTTCGAGCCGCCTCCTCCGCTTGAGAGTGACCCCACCCCGGAGTGTTCCACCACTAGCCTCGTTCCCCCAGCAGCTTGTGCAGATCGAGTATATACGAAATGAGCAGGTGACGATCACTTAGAGTGGAGCGTACCCGCGCTACTTGGTACGGTGATGGATTCGCCGGAGCTACTCGAGCAGCAACACCCCTTACTCGACGGGGTCGAGTTCCTCCCACCCGGGGAGAATTGATGGGGGCATCAAAGGCTAATGGATTGTATTAGTGTTTATTGGCTTGTATTAGTGTGTATGGGCTTGTATTAGTGTATTTGTTTGGGTTTTTTTCATTTGGGCTCCTTTGTAAGGCTTTTAATAAGCCATTGGGCCACATTCCATGTAGAATCTATTAGTGGCTTTCATTTGTTAGGTCCATTAAGGGGCGTTAGTTCATATTGGACTTAAGGCCTTCATTATGGACCTTTACATCACATAAGGCCCAATTGGGCTTTCCCTCTCATGGGCTATCTAGATTGGAAGGTCCATAGTGTAACAATGGGTTCATGGGCTAAGTATATGGCCTTGGCCTATATTCTCTTCTAATGGCCCATGAAGGGGGGCGCCTCCTTCTTTGTCTTATTAGGCAAGGTAGGTGAAGTTTGAATAGAATTTGTGTAATGTGTTTTGACCACATGGGAGAAATATTTTCTCCTATCCCCTTAGTGCCCCTTCTAACCCTAGATCTGAGGGCAATTTGAGTCATTTTCATTTCACATACATACTTGTATGTCCACATTTTGTTAAAATTAATGAGAATTAATGAAGAAGAAAAATTGAGTGTGCATTGGAGCAAATTTGCGCCCCCATCTCTCTCCCTCTGGTTTTCCTCTGATTCCTATAATTTTCAGGGTGTAAACCCCTTCTATCTAAGCCCCTCTATCTCTGATTTCTATCTCAGCCGCCGCCGCCGCCGTTCGTGCCGCCATCGAGCCACCGCGAAGCCATCTTCGAAGTGCTGTCCAAGGTTCTGTCTTGCTGGATAGAGCTCTACTCCGGGAATTTTATCTCCCAACTCCTTAATCATCTGGATCTGAGATTTTCAGGGTGAGTTCTAGGGATCATCACCACATCCCAAAAAAATAAAAAAAAAGTATAGCCCCATTTGCCATTTTCCCTTTCAGTGCATCTCCATCCTCCAGATCTACCAGTTCTCAGTCCTATGTAACAGCAGCCCTGAGTTTCACCCTTTTGATCACCTTCTTGATTTTTGTTGGAACCCCCAATTTTATTGGAGGTTCTGTCCACCATTCCCATCCTCCATAAATTTCCATCGAATTTTAAAAACCCTCTACCTATTTTTAGAAATTGTGTCTTTCCCCCAAATTTAGTTCTGTTTCTGCTTTCCAGATCCGACCACCCGGTACTATAAAATGGTTTTTCCTAGTCAAATCTCCACCAAACCTTGCATAAAATATATCCCCATTTTTCTCTCTTCGGCCTCTACAACTTTCAAGAAGGGCTCAAAGGCTGAATCGAAGGTCTACATCACGGTCAATGCCAACTCTCAGAAAAAATCATTTCTGTCTTGAGTTTTCATATCTTGTGAGTCGGCAGCTTAAAAATTCAACAAAGGACATGTGGACGCGGGATTTTTCTTCCGTTATCTTATTTAATTTTATTTATTTATTTATTGATTTATTGGTTTAGTTAATTGGCGTGCCAGTCACATGTGTGACGATTTCATTATGCGCTCGACTTGACTTGGTCAGTCGATTGTGAAGTCCGAGTCGGGACCAAAAGTCCGCCATACCATAAAAGCTATGACGTTAATTACGCCCTTCCTAAGAAGGACAACCCTTGATTAAACGTTCAAATAGGAGGCCTCATAAGGCAAACAGATATTCATGTGCACAGTTTTAAACTTCATACCAGGGCCAGGAAGGTGGGTAAGATAATAACATCAACCACAGAAACAGACGATATCGTTGAATCAGCGGTTCAAAAACTGGGTGTAGGGGAAAGGGGAGAAGGCGGATTTCAATCACAGGCAGACTGAGCTGTAACCATGATGGGGTTTTAAAGCATCGATCAACATTTCGACAATATTTCCCCTTGATCCGGCTCATGCCCAGGGGAGAATAGGCTATCACCCATGGAGTGCCGGGATGAAAGCCGAGAGATAGAGAGGCCGAACCTCTCGCATTACACATGTATGCCCTGGGGCAATGTTTGACTCTTCCCTTATAAGAGCTGGTGGCACTCATGCATTGGCAGAGCTTACCGGAGCTAAAAAGGGGGGTGGGTTGTCGTAATCCCGACACGAACTGATGGAACATAAGGGAGTCTGACTCCCTTTAATTTTATCCCTGGGACATATCTGGTGATCCACGGATATCCCTGTGTGGGTTTGCTCTGGGTGTTGGGGTTCATTGGGTGGCAGATTAGGCTCTCGGCGCACTTTGAATGGGCACGGGCTCTCGGCATGACCCAAAATGGGAAGGCCAGGGCTCCCGGCGCCAATGGCAAGAAGGCCGGGGGTTCCCGGCGCCAAGGTAAGAGGGCCGGGGTTCCCGACGTGATGAAGAGGAGGCCAGGGGGTTCTCGGCGCCAATGGCAAGAAGGTCGGGGGTTCCCGGCGCCAAGGTGAGAGGGCCGGGGTTCCCGGCGCGATGAAGAGGAGGCCAGGGGGTTCTCGGTGCAGGCTTCCCGGCGCGAGGAGGAAGTGTTAAAGGGGGGTTTCGGCGCGACCAATCATGAGAAAAGGAGGCTCCCAGCATAGGTTTCTCGGCACGGAGAACAGATGGTGGAGGACCTTTTTGGCTTGGGCATAGTGGGGGTTCTCGGCGCAAGAAGGCTCACGCCGAGGGCTATTCACCTGTTCTACTGTTCTTGGAGCCGAGATAGATGAGGGCGCTGAGATGTGTTTCAGGGTTCTACGGCACTCTGCTTTTGGGGTTTCTTTCTGGGATTCAGGCAACGGCTGGGAATTTAGGATGCAAATGAGGGGGGAAGCCAAGGGCTTTGCTGGGGCACTGGAAGGCGAAGTTTATGGAGGGCTCGAGATCATCACCCTTTCAAAACCCTCTAGAGATATGTTTTTCTGTCGCCGGCCGTCCAGGGAAACCAAGGGATAACTGTCCCTGATTCCTGGGGCGACCTTGATGGCTTAAGAAAAAAGGAAAAAATGAAATGAGAGATGGGAGACTACCTAGCGTAGGCATCACTGAAGGGGTGAGAGGATAGAGTCCAATAACCCATGGGTGTGAAGATTGGGACTCTTCCTTCGACATTCCTCCAGGAAGAACAATCGGAGCATAGAAACCTGAAGCATCAGAACAATCATTCAAGACATTGAGCAGCACTCATTCGAGAGAAACCAGAGAAGGGAAGGCTTCATCAGTTCACGTTCAGTCGAACCAGAAACATGGATACATATAAGGAAGAAGAAAGAAAACGGGGAAACGCCCAAACAGGCCATCAAAGCATTTCGTTCCATTGCATCATCCCAAACTTACACCAATCACAAAGGGGGAAATGAGGGAAAGGGAAATAGAATGAAGGCGGGATATCCCGGTTACATTCGATAAATCGAGGTAAGACTCGTAAGATTACATGGAGAAGAAAAGAAAACATGGGGGGAGGGCGGAGCATTGACTCCTCTCCCTCCCCAGCTGCCCACCTGGAGCTTCTTCTCCTTCTTCCTCTTCTTCTTCTTCTTTTTTTCTTGCTCTGTTGGTCTCTTCTCTCTTTTCTCTATCGTTCCCTCTTTTTTCTATCCTCCGCCCCCTTTCTCCCTCGAGGGGAAGGGGGTTTTATAACTGTATTTTGTATCTTCTCGGCAGGCCTGTCACGGCGCGCCTCAACTGAGGGACTTCCCGGCGCGCAGGACTTCAGCTTCTCGGCGCAGCTCTTGGGCTTCGACAAGAGGATCCCGGCACCACTTTATAGGCCCACTTAGGTCTTTTAGACTAGGCCTCTTATTGGTCCTTCAAGTACATCAGCACCCAAAAGGGCCCTCCATTGGTGACATAGTTTCTATTGCGATCATTCATAGGTTTTTCATCAGTCGGTAGACCGGGGTTTCATCGGCGTTGCCATCTGAATGATGACAAAACCGGACATCATATCATTGGTATCGTCACCAGAACGGTGACAAGACCGGACATCAGCTTTAGCCTGGAAAGACTTCAGCCAGGTGACTGCTATTTCATCAGTGCCGTCGTCTGACTGACAATGGCATCGGACATCAGCTTGGCCGGGAAAAGGCTTCAGCCGGGTAGATGGTTGACGAACTTCGTCATTGATCTTTCACTATTGGTCTGATCTTCCTTTCAATTCTGTCTCTGCCCTTGCTCATTTTCAAGGTGTCAACAAATGCCCCCCACCTGCGGGCGGCGTAAGTGCAGAATAAGCGGCACGGGGTCTGCAGGTGCCTTTCATCATTCGAGGGTATCTTCCTCCATTTCCCTTTGACATTGTTCTTTAGCTTAATCATGTTGTTGCCGCAATATTATGCACATGTATCTTTCATTTTCATGTTTTTCATTTCCATATCTTCTGCTTTTATTGTCAGTTTGGAGCCTTCTTGGCCTTGCCTTGGGCTTCTCGACGCGAGGTAGGACCCTTCTCGGCGCGGGTGCTTCTCGGCACATATTATGTCTGACAGACTGGCAGCTTTGAAGTTGCAAAGGAAGGAGTGCAAATCTAAGCTAGAGAAGACGGACTCTGTTCTTCAGGAGCGCCAATGCCAATTGCAGTCTCTGGCGCAGCGGGAGCAGTTCGTTCGCAGCCGGATAACCATCCTGGAGGATGAACTGTTTGACCTCCGGGCTGAACTACCGTAGATAACAACTTCTCGGCCGCAGCTTGCGGAGAAAGTAGCTCTGTTGGAGGGGCAGGTGGCATCCTTTCAAGACGAGTCTGCTCGGCTACAGGAGGAGGAGGCTCGACTTCATGAGCTGGGGGCTGCCCGCATGTAGGGCTTCTGGCCTTCGAAGACATATTCCGGCGCTCGTGAATATCTGTTTCCCCCCTTTTTGTAATACAATTCCCCCTCAGGGGCCCTTCTTGTATTCCCTTTTTTATTCAATGGAAAGGAATCTTTATAGCAGTCTCATATGTGGTTTGTCTTTTCTATGTGGTTTCATCACTTTGGGAAGTGGGGTAGTGGTTCTAGCAGTCGCTCATACGAACGGCTCGTATCTGGCAGGAGAGCATCCACCCCTTCAAAGAAAGGATGGGGAACTCGCTCCACCGCGTGACGGCCTCCGGGGGGGGTGCTTTAAACCGAATTCTGTTGTTGGTAGCAAACATCCTTCTTTGGCCATATGTGCCGCAAGGGAGACGGTTTATAGGAATGTGAACGAAGAGGCTCAGAGCATTATCCGGAACGGGTGAATGGTCCATCCCGGGCAGGTTTCAAAGCTAGTCGGGGCAATGTGCCAATCGACCAGTATATGATTTCATCATCGATATTGGGTTTGTATCGATGCAAAGGGATTTTATAGGTTTCATCAGAGTAGACGTAAGGTCTAGACTGGGTAGAGGTTATCGCAGGTGGGATATTGAAGGGTGCGCGGTTTTCATCAGGACAGACGTAGGGTCTGAACTGGATAGGATTTCATCATTGATCGGGCGAGGTGCCGGTCGATCAATAGCTAGTTTCATCATCGATATTGGGTTCATATCGATGCGAAGAAAGTGTTATAAGTTTCATCAGAATAGACAAAAGGCCTAAACTGGCAGGGTTTTAATCGGACATGGTTTCATCACTGATCGGGCGAGGTGCCAGTCGATCAGTGGTTGGTTTCATCATCGATATGGGGCTTATATCGACGCAAAGAGTTTTATAGGTTTCATCAGTATAGACGTAAGGTCTAAACCGGATAGAGGATTTCATCATTGATCGGGCGAGGTGCCGGTTGATCAACGGTGGGGTGTATGTAGAGGTGTAGGTCTCGTCAGGACAGACGTAAGGTCTATTCCAGCAGGTTTTATGGCGGGTGGGACTTTGCCAAGAAATACGTAGGTTTCATCAGGATAGGCGTAGGGTCTATCCTGGTAGGGTTTCATCGTTGACCGGGCAAGGAGCCGATCGATCAAGGGAAGGTTTTAGGAGTTTGATCAGGATGGATGTAAGGTCTGAACTGGCCAGGCTTTATCAGAATGGTGACAGGTTTTATTGTCGGTGGGACATGTGAAAGAGGGTATGTAGATTTCATCAGGGTAGACGTAAGATCTACCCCGGAAAGGCTTTATCATCGGCGGGGCATAGAGCCAGATGACCGACGGAATAGACGTAAGGTCTAAGTTGGACAAGGTTTTATCGCTGATCGGGCAGTGTGCCGGTCGATCAGTATCAGGTTTCATCATCAGTATTGGGTTTATACCAATGCAAGGATTTCATAGGTTTCACCGGGATAGACGTAAGGTCTAAACCATACAGGGTTTCATTGTTGATCGGGCAGTGTGCCAATCGATCAACAGCAGGTTTCATCGCGGTGAGACGTAGAATAGGTTTCATCGGGATAGACGTAAGGTCTAAACCGGGCAGGTTTCATCGTGGTGGGTCTTAGACAGCAACAAGTGGAAGTGTTTTATCAGAACAGACGGAAGGTCTATCCCGAGGTGGGCTTATTATCGAGGGAATTTTTCTTGAGCAATGCATGAAGGCTTCAACAGAATAGACGTAAGGTCCATTCTAGATGGGTTTAATCGTTGATCGGGCAAGGCGCCGGTCGATCGACGAGGAGTTTTATGGTGGGAGGTAAGGCTTTCTTTGGAATCACCACATTACCGACCCAAGCGCCCTTTCGGGTTTTCGCCGGAGCCAGCCCCCTCTTGCTTTTGCCCACGCGCCCTTTCGGGTTTTCACGTGGCGGGGTACCCGATTTTGCCTGCAGTGCCCTTTCGGGCTTTCACCACAGCTGGGTTTTGGGCCATTGTTGCACTTATCTCTAATATAGGGGCAAGTCTGGCGGGGTATCTCTATTTTTAACCCCATTTTTTTTACTTTCTTTTTGTTCTTTCTCTCTCTCTTTTTTTTTAGAGGGTGACAGGTCGGAATGCCACCAGCTCAAGATGAGGGTAGCTTGGTTAGGGCGGAGCACTGCTAGACTAGGAAATGGGTGCAGCTTGGCTAGGGCGGAGTGCCGCTATACCAAGAAAAGGGTGTAGCTTGGCTAGGGCGGAGTGCCGCTAGACCAAGGACAGGGGTAGCTTAGTTAGGGCGGAGTGCCGCTATACCAAGAAAATGGTAGCTTGACTAGGGCGGAGTGCCGCTAGACCATGGAAAGGGTAGCTCGGTTAGGGCGGAATGTCGCTAGACCAAGGAAAAGGGTAGCTTGGTTAGGGCAGAGTGCCGCTAGACCAAGGAAGGGTGTAGCTTGGCTAGGGTGGAGTACCACTAGACCAAGGAAAGGGTGGCTCGGTTAGGGTGGAGTGCCACTAGACCAAGGAAAGGGCAGCTCGGCTAGGGAGGAGTGCCGCTAGACCAAGAAAAGGGCGTAGTTTGGCTAGGGCAGAGTGCCGCTAGACCAAGAAAAGGTAGCTTGGTTAGGGCGGAGTGCCGCTAGACCAAGAAAGGGTGTAGCTTGGCTAGGGCGGAGTGCCGCTAGACCAAGGAAATGGTAGCTCGGTTAGGGCGGAATGCCGCTAGACCAAGAAAAGGGTGTAGCTTGGCTAGGGCGGAGTACCACTAGGCCAAGAAAAGGGTGTAGCTTGGCTAGGGCGGAGTGCCGCTAGGCCAAGGAAAGGGTAGCTTGACTAGGGCGGAGTGCCACTAGACCAAGGAAAGGGCAGCTCGGCTAGGGCGGAGTGCCACTAGACCAATGAAAGAGTAGCTTGGTTAGGGCGGAGTGCTGCTAGACCAAGGAAAAAGTAGCTTGGTTATGGCGGAGTGCCGCTAGACCAAGGAAAAGGTAGTTCGGCTGGGGCGGAGTGCCGCTAGACCAAGGAAGGGTGTAGCTTGGCTAGGGCAGAGTGCCGCTAGACCAAGGAAAAGGTAGCTCGGCTGGGGCGGAGTGCCGCCAGACCAAGGAAGGGTGTAGCTTGGCTAGGGCGGAGTACCACTAGGCCAAGGAAAGGGTAGATTTTGCCCGATTACTCAGGGAATGTCGGTTGTGCTGTATGATACAGCTTCAGATGTCTTCCGTTGAGTGGTGAGAATTGGATTTCCCCTCGATGGTTAACAACCACGTAGGCCCCTCCTTCGTAGACCCTCTGTATCACATAAGGACCTTCCCAATTAGCATTCAGCTTTCCTTTTGGGTTGGACGCCATGACTTCTTTTTTCTTGACCATGACAAGGTCGCCTTTCTTGAATTCTCATCCTTTTACGAGTTTGTTGAATGCAGTGGCCATGCGGGCCTGATACATTTGGATACTCTTCTGAGCTCGGAGGCGCTTCCCTTCCAATTCAACCAGCTCTTCTAGTCTTCTTTCTGCATTGGTCTGTTCGCCACGGGCCAGGCCATATTGGACTGCCACTCTGAGTGACGGGACTTCCAGCTCTAGCAGAACCACAGCCTCTGAACCGTATACCAGCGAGTATGGTGAGCACCCTGTAGGTGTCTTGAAGACGGTGCGGTATGCCCACAGAGCTTCATACATTTTCTCTTCCCAGTCCTTCTTATTAGAACTGACGACCTTGGCCAGCAAGGTGTAGAGAGTCTTGTTAAAAGCTTCTGCCAATCCGTTTGCCTGTGGATTGTAAGGAGTGGAGGTCCTCCATTCGATCTTATATTTCTCAGCAAGCCGATAGACCTTCTGATTTCTGAAATGGCTTCCATTGTCGGATATTATTCGGCTGGGGATCCCGAATCGGAAGATAATGTTCTGTTTGATGAATCTGGCGACCAATTCACCAGTCACTTCTCTTAATGCTATAGCCTCCGCCCATCGGGAGAAGTAATCTGTTATGGCCAGTATGTACTTATGTCCGGCCGAGGAAGTCGGCAGTGGCCCGACTACATCAGTTCCCCATTGTGCAAATGGCCAGCTGGGAACTGTAGGGTGCAGAGTCGTAGGAGGCCTTCTAGGCACAGTAGCATGCTCCTGGCATTTCTGGCACGATTTTGCAAATTTACAGTAGTCTTCAAACATGGTGGGCCAATAGTAGCCCAGCTTCTTGATTTCTATCTTCATCTTGGGACCAGCCTGGTGGGCACCTGCTGTCCCAGCATGTGTTTCTTTCATCGCTTGCCAGGCTTCCTCAGTGGACAGACAGCGGAGTAGAATCTTCTTGCGGGCATCTGCCATTATTCGGAACAAAATTCCATTCCTGAGTTCATAAGAATCTTTGATTCTTAGGAGTTTCATCTTTTCTTCTCTTATCTGCGGCAGTTGTTGGTGTAGAAACCACTGCAGCAAGTGTTGTCTCCAATCAGACGCTTGTTCTGTGCTGATGGTGGCAACCTCGTCTTCTTCGGGGCACTCTTCTAGCATACTGGGGACTTGCCACCGGTTCATAACGACAATGTTCATTGTCTTATTTGGTGGGACTGCTAGTGAGCTGGCCAGCTTCGACAGTGCATCAGCCTGGGCATTGTGTCCACGGCCCACATGCTTGAGCTCAATATGGTAGAATTTCGCCATGAGGCGCACAGCTTTTTGGTGGTAGGGATTCAGTTTTGGCTTCCGCACTTCGAACTCCCCTTGGATCTATTTTATTATCAACATCGAATCCCCGAATACTTGAAGCATTTGGATACCCATGTTGAGGCTGACATATAGCCTGATTATCAGAGCTTCATACTCAGCCTCATTATTGGTGCAGGGCTTGTTTATAGAACAGGAAGTATGCACGACCTCCCCCTCTGGTGATTTCAGCACAATACCCGCTCCAGCCCGTATTCTGGTCTTTCCATCGGAGTCTGTCTCTGTTCTAGATGCTTCATCAAAGAATAGTTGCCACATAACTGACTGAGTCTGGCAGGCCTCGAGTGTTTCATCATCGAGTAACTCAGTCCCTAGCATATCATTTTCCGGCACAGGATGCTCTGCGAGGAAATCAGCCACGGCCTGTCGTTTTGTCGCCCTCTGGGGTGTATAGGTAATATCGAACTCCATCAGGATCACTGCCCATTTGCCCAACCGGCCCTTCAGTACTGGCTGAGTCAATATATATTTGAGCGGATCTGCTGCAGATATCAATCTGACTTTATGTGACAACATATAGTGTCGGAGCTTTTTAACAGCAAAGACTAGTGCCAAGCAGGTCTTTTCTATGTAGCTGTAGCTTTCTTCAGTTCTAATCAGCCTCCTACTTAGGTAGTACAAGGCTTGTTCTTTGCCTTCTTCATTTATCTGTGCCAGCATTGCCCCCAGGGAACAGTATGTGGCCGCGATATACAGTATCAAGGGCCTGCCCTTAATTGGTGCCCCCAGCACCGGAGGGGTCTTGAGATATTCTTTCAGATTCTCAAAGGCTTCCTGACAGCCATCATCCCAGAGGAACGGCACATCTTTCATCATGAGCTTGTGAAAGGGGTGGCATCTTCCCGATAGATTTGATATAAATCGTCGGATATAGGCCAGACGCCCTTGCAGAGATCTCAGCTCGGACAGATTCCTTGGTGGAGGGAGCTCCTGGATAGCCTTAATCTTGGATGGGTCAATTTCAATGCCCCTATGACGGACAATAAACCCGAGGAATTTTCCACTGGACACGCCGAAGGCGCATTTCATGGGATTCATCTTGAGTTCATATTTGCGCAGCCTCTGGAATACTACCCTTAGGTCTTGCAAATGGTCTTCTCTTCTGCTGGTTTTTACTACCAGATCATCAATGTAGCACTCTACTTTCTTGAAGAGCAAATCATCAAAGATCTTGGTCATAGCTCTTTGATAGGTAGCGCCGGCATTCTTGAGGCCAAACAACATCCTTTTGTAGTGGAATATCCCCTTCCGGGTATGGAATGCAGTGTGCACTCTATCTTCCTCAGCAATCCAGATTTGGTTGTATCCGGATGACCCATCCATAAATGATAGAGCCTTATGACCAGTAGTCGCATCAATCATCACTTCAGTGATTGGCACTGGAAAGTCATCTTTCGGGCAAGCCTTATTAAGGTCCCAGAAATCAACACATATTCTAATCTGCCCATTCTTCTTCTTTACGGGCACTATGTTGGCTAACCATGTGGTATACTGATTTTCTTCAACAAAGCCTACATCAATCAGCTTGTCAACCTCTTTGTTAATCTGATTTATTAATTCAGGGCGCATTCTCCTGGAAGGCTGCTTTACAGGGCTAGCCTCTGGGTTTATGGCCAACCGGTGTTGTGCCACATCAGAACTCAGTCCTGGCATTTCATCATATGTCCATGCAAAGCAGTCTCAGAATTCTTTCAAGAACTGTACATACTATTCCCTGGCAGCTGGCTCCAGCAGTGCGCTGAGGAATGTCGGCCTTGGCTCATCTGCGGTCCCTAGATTTATTTCCACAAGCTCATCGACGGTGGCCTGACCTCCATCTTCGACCTCGGGCGGGGCTTCTTGCAAGTCAATGAAGCCTCCCGGGATATAATCTTCTTCAGTTTCTTGATTTTCTGTTTCATCATACTGGTTATCAGCGGGTGCTGGCTCATCATATACGGCCAATATTGTTGTATTCTGTTCAGTCTGCCCCGAGGATGTAACTGGATCAGTAGGAAACTCAAAGATGGAGTCTTCCGCCCTTAGAGGCTCTTCTGATGTAGACTCCTTTGAGAGATCATCATTCTGTAGAGCCCGGACTTCTTCCAGGATGCGCTCAAACTCCAGGCATTCCCTCAGCTCTTTGGCTACTTGGTCTTCATCCGGGGTTCCCGTGTCAAACTTTGCTTCAGCATGGAACAGATCCTCTTTGCAAGGTAGGTCTTCCCAGCACCAATCTTTCTTTGCTTCATCAGACGTCCCCGTCTCCGGCTGACTGTCCGGGGCTTCATTGTTCATTATGGATTGATAAATGATTTCTTCATCTTCCGAGGGGTACTTGTCATATCCCACCTTGGGAGGGTCTTCATGCTGGTAGGAGACAGAGATGACGTCCACCTCAGCTTCATAGTATTCTTGAAGGGTATAACCCAATCCCGGGTGCTGAGTGATCTTCCTCAGTTCTTTATTATCCCGAGGCGGATCCCATAGCTCCTTGAACGCCCTTTTCTGGGCAGCAGGCTGCAATGACAGCATTTGCATCTTAGAGAACATCTGCGAAACTCGTTGGGTAGTATAATCCAAGCCCGTAATCGGCACCATCCGGTTTGCAGCCTCTTCAGGGACCATGCAGTCTTGATCATCTTCCTCGACTGACTCCCCGGTGTAGAATATGGT
Source organism: Amorphophallus konjac (assembly GCA_022559845.1). Lineage (NCBI taxonomy): Eukaryota > Viridiplantae > Streptophyta > Magnoliopsida > Alismatales > Araceae > Amorphophallus > Amorphophallus konjac. The sequence goes on from CM040127.1 coordinate 107,105,084, forward strand.
AGGAGGCTCGCAGAAGCGAGGGATTTCCATAGTCTTCAGTGCTAGCACCGTCTGGTACTCTAGGCTGGCGATGGGCTTGACTAAACCCTGCGGAACCTCCACCTGTGTGTACATTTCTTTCATTTCTTCATCGATATCATCCGGGTGAATGCTAGGAGGGGTGATCCGAGCAAAGTCACCAGCATAAGAGATGTGAGATACCTCATGCTTTTTAATATAGCCCTTTGGTGGCGGGGGAGACCAGTTTCTTGCCTTCATCGTCGGCTTTTTCTGGCTGACCACAGCCTCTTTCTCTTCACCCTTTTGCGACACCTCCGTGTAGTAGGATGCATCGAGCATATGGCACTCGAATACTTCGAAGGGATGCAGATTCGCAAACACCCTCTCTTCTTTTCCTTCATGGTAGTATTTAATGCACTGATGCAGTGTGGACGGCACTATCTGATATTCATGCAGCCACGGTCTCCCCAGCAGGGCCTTATATGTGGTGTTGGAGTCGATTACATAGAATCGTACCACGGTAGTGAGGTCCCCCAATGTGAGGTTAAAATCAGCTACCCCAAGGGGCGTCTCACATTTCTGGTTGAATCCCGCAATTTTCATGTCTCTGACCTTGGTAAGCTGAAGATCAAAGTAATATTTTTGGTAGATGCGGTATGGGAGAATGTTCACGGCAGCCCCGGGATCTATCAGTATCCTGTTCAACGGCTAACAATTCAGGGATCCCCTCATATATAGCGGTCTGTTATGGCAGGAATTCGGAATCAGCATGTCATCCTCTGTGAATGTAACTGATGGCCCAGAATTCACTTCTGTCAAGAGTGCTTCATATTGTGCCGGCGACTGAAGGCATCAACAATTGCTTGGCGAGCCTCTTCACTCAGAGAGAGAATCTCCTAGATGGAGAATCTGGTAGGGAGCTTCTTTAGCATTTTCATGATCCGGCTGCCCACCCTGACATTAGACAGTCTCATTTCTTCCGCCCATCGGGGTTTTGGAGGTTCATGTGGTGCCCGTGGCCTCTGCTGCCCAGTGCTGGCTTCAACCTCTGGACTGATTTCTTGGGGGGCTTCTTCTATAGCAACGGCCCCTGGTGTCGTCGGAGAGTTATCCTCCTCTTTCTCATTCTGCTTGTAGGCTACAGATGCCGACTGCTGAGGTCTCTTGCCTTTATCTGGCCCAGCCTGTATCGACTGCCCATTTTCTAGACTAGACAGAAATTCCAGAAATGTTGGAGTTTGACCTCCTTTCTTCTTTTCTTGGTACAAGCTGGCAGGGGGAGGAACCTGGACACCTCGTACCTCCGGTTCGGGAATCTGGTAGGGTTGTTCCCCTCTGAACATAATGTTATGATTAGCTGGTGGTGGGCGCCCCCACCTTCTTCCGGAGCGTGTTGCATGTGCTGAGGTTGAGGCCTCGGCATGGTTGGCCTCTAGCGGGGCATTTGACGTTTCATCCTCATCATTCTCCCCGGGCGAGGTAAAGAGTGCCGACAGGGTGTTACATTGTACCGTCACGACCCTCTTTCCCTTCTTGGACTTGGGCCGTCTCTTCTTTTTCTGGGAATTTGGCTTTATCGGCCCCTGCCCCCAGAAAGGTTCAGTCTCAGCCTTTTCTTGTTCTGCCTCTGACTGCTCTTTAATTTTCAATTCTTCGAGCTGTTCTCAGAGTATACAGTCTTTCACCAGTAGGTGCCCGGGCTTTTTCTATTCATATTCATCGAGCCCATTAATATACTGCTGTAAACGCCTGGCTGCAGGACTTACTTCCTTATGTGCAGGTAGGGGGACTTGTCTTCTCCGGTTATGAGTGGGGATCCGGATGACTGGTCCTGTCTCAGCTGTGTGCCATACTGGCTTTACTGGAGGCGGTTCAGGTCTTGGTGTGACACCGCGGATAACTGCTCCATTGGTTTTGGCTGCGGGAGTCTTCTTTCTGTTCTTTATGGGTTTATCTGCCATCCTTCCTGATCCTTCAGTGGGGTGAGGAAGCAAGCTTCATAAGTATGCCTGGTGCATTCCTCGACGGCTTCCTTAGGCAGCTGCTGGTAGATTGAAATCATATTGGCGGCCATTTTTAATGCCGGAGGCTCATGTGGATGAGGTGGCTCTACCTGGTAATCTCCCAGCTGTAGCTCGCCCTTTTTGACCAAGCCTTCCATAATATCTTTGAAGATGTAGCAATCTTCAATTGCGTGCCCCAGCGCACGGTGATATGGACAGAATAGTGGATCACCTTTCTTTGCCGCGTCCTCGGGTCTCTTTGGCTCAGGCAATGTTACCTTGTTGAACTTGTATGCCCAGTTGAATAGTGCGGCTGTCTTATCTTTCAGGAAAGAGTACGACTTTCTCATTTTGTTTCTCAGAGCGACCTTATCTTTTCTTTCTGCTGTGTCTGCTGGTGGGGGAGCTTCATCTGCCCCCTTCTTCCCTTTCTATTGCTCGAAGGTTCTGAAATCGACGGTGTTAGCCTCAGAGTGCGATGGTCGTCGATCATTAGATTTCCCTTTCGGCACAGTTGGAGCATTGGCCGTCGGACGCTTAGACAGGAACGTCTCGACCTCCGCCACTATATTGTTCAGCCGGTCAAATGTTCTGACATCTGCACCAATCATCTTTTCCAGTACCTCTCTCATGAGGCTCTGCTTACATATTTGCACTGCATCTTCTTGATGAGGAGGTCTTCTGCATCTCATAGCTAAGTTCCTCCAACTTTTGATGTAGTCCAGTGCTGTTTCATCTTACTTTTGCCTGGTTGCATATAGTTCTGCTATTGTAATTTCTCTTTCCGTGACGTGAAATCTGTCGCGGAACTTTCTTTGCATATCAGGCCAATCGGTCACTGACCCATCCGGCAGGCTTGAATACCATTCAAAGGCTATCCCGGTGAGGGATGAGCCGAAGAACTTAAGCAGATAAGCTTCATCAGCTGCCAAGTCACCCATGATTGTGGTGTAGTAAGCTATGTGCTCCCTGGGAGAGCCCTGGCCATTAAATTTCTCAAACTTCGGCGGCTTACTGACGCCTGGCGGTAGTCTCTTAGCAGCATACTGGGGAGGATACGGTACCCTGTACACATCGTAGGTACTAGCATCATCACCAGTCTTTTCAGACAGCTTCATCTCCACAATCTTTTCAATCATCAGCTTCTGGGCTATGGCTGGATCTATGTTTTCCGGGAAGAAGTGAGCTTGTTGCTGACCGTAAGGAGTTGTCATCACAGTTGCGCGCAAGGCTGGCGCGGCAGGCTGCGTCTGAGATGCAGAGGGCTGAGCTACCGTCTGCTGCAGAACGGGTTGGCTAGTGCTTTGCCCTTATCAGCCGAAAGAGGATTAGCTGGAATAGCCATTTCTGTTGAGCTGGTAGTCTGCCCCACAGGCTCGGCTTGCTTGGAGACCGGTGTAGCTTCATGCCTCTCATTTAGCTGTCTTCTGAGAGCATTGATCTCTTGTTGATATCTTCTAAACATTATCTGGATCATGGGATCCAGGGTTGACGGGATCTGTAGATCTTCTGAAGTCCCTTCAGCATCATCAACGAAGGGATTGTCTTCCTCTTCTGCTGTCACCACATTAACTGTCATAGTGGTGATCTTGCAGGCTTCATCATTAGTCTTCATCTTATCTTTGGCCGCCTGACTTCTCCTTGTGACGGGACCTGGTCTGGTTGCCAGTCTGAGCAGTTCATCTGGCTGTGTCGGTAACATATCCTGCCATTTGACAAGCCCGGCCATATTACAGGCAAAGATCTGCATCTTTTCCCTCTGCCTGTAGACTTTCCTTCTCATCTGATCGGGGTATTTGAGCCGGTCAAAGACCGATATTCTTTCTCTAGCTTCTTCCATGTGCAGGTCTTCTTTCCCATACCCGGCTCTGTGGCCTTCTTCATAATCATTGGAATAGGAGGAGGAGACTCCGAGCATCACTTCTTGAAGGGTTTCTTCTTCTTCTTCATCCATGGTGCCCAAGGCACGGGATAATCTTTGCTGCCCGAGGGCGGAGTTCCCCGGGTAGTGAAAGTAGTCTTGAGCCACTTGTTTCATCTCCTCTTGATTGTGCCTTCGTGGCTCTGGTTGGAGCATCAATCTTTCCCGGCTCTTCTGCTGATAAGCCAGTCTCTCCACCAGAGAAGTCAAGTGCTCGGCTCTGCAGTATTTGAATATATCGGCCTGTCTGGCACAGGCTCTTGGTCTTCTTAGAATGACAGCAGCGACTGGTTCGCTTATTCTCATTTCCTTTTCCTCCCTGAACCTTCTACTCCCATCTTGGCAGCAGTTGGCAGCATAATTCTTTCTTTCCCATCTTTTGCCCCCAGCCATGGGGCGGGTGACCGTGAGGTCTTCCTTCTGCTGATATCTTCTGCCCCTCATCCTGGGGCGAATAGTAGTCAGATTTCTTCCTTCGTTCTCTTCCTCATCTCTCCTACCCCGAGCCCTGGGGTGAACAGCAACAGCATTTCTTATGTCTTTTCCTTCTTCTCTTCTGCTTCCTGCCCTGAAGCGGGCAACAGTGGTATCAACAATGTTTTCTTCCTCTCGAGCTGGGACCCAGCTCTGGATTTTCTTCGGCCGCCAGATCTGCCTGAACTTGGGCGGCTTCGGTGCCAGTGGCTTTCTATCCTCCTCTTTCATGTCGACCCTCCTGGCAGCTAGTACCCGGAACCTGTTGGTAGTAGGCACCATCGGGACGATCGTGTCTGGCTTGACCGCCCTTGGGCGACCACTAAGGTTTACCCGGACATCTCCAATCAGCATTGTCTTTCCTGAGTTGGATATCCGACGACCCGCAGCAGTGGGTCGGGCTCTCCTGTCGGATCTCCTCCTTCTTCCAACAGCAGAGGGTGCGCCCCTTTTCGCCTCGTGATGGACGAAGCAGGCCACGACCTCAAGAGTATCTTGCATCGCCTGGCTCATTTTGGGGCTGGTAGCTTGCGTCAATGTCTCGACAACAGTCCTTTGCTCCTGGTTGTCAATCTCAAGCAAGTCAGTGAAGATGAGGCCCAGGCAGTTGGGCATCCCGACAGCAGGCGGCATTGATCCGAACGAAAGAGGTACCGCCAGGTAGCCTTCTCGAACATGCACATCGACCGCTTGTTGATCAAAGCGTACAGACATGATTCCAGCCGTCATCGTAGCTTCCTGAAAATAGAGAAAGCACGGAATCAGAAATTTGAGGGGGGGCCCGCTGGGCCTCCTATTTTGGCGTAGAGATGAAGGGAGACTAGGTCCCACCGGGCGTGCCAGACTTGTGAACGCGGGATTTTTCTTCGTTATCTTATTTAATTTTATTTGTTTATTTATTGATTTATTGGTTTAGTTAATTGGCATGCCAGTCACATGTGTGACGATTTCATTGTGCGCTCGACTTGACTTGGTCAGTCGATTGTGAAGTCTGAGTCGGGACCAAAAGTCCGCCATACCATAAAGGCTATGACGTTAATTACGCCCTTCCTAAGAAGGACAACCCTTGATTAAACGCCAAAATAGGAGGCCTCATAAGGCAAACAGATATTCATGTGCACAATTTTAAACTTCATACCAGGGCCAGAAAGGCGGGTAAGATAATAACATCAACCACAGAAACAGACGATATCGTTGAATTAGCGGTTCAAAAATTGGGTGTAGGGGAAAGGGGAGAAGGCGGATTTCAATCACAGGCAGACTGAGCTGTAACCATGATGGGGTTTTAAAGCATCGATCAACATTTCGACATCATTTCCCCTTGATCCGGCTCATGCCCAGGGGAGAATAGGCTATCACCCACGGAGTGCCGGGATGAAAGCCGAGAGATAGAGAGGCCGAACCTCTCGCATTACACATGTATGCCCTGGGGCAATGTTTGACTCTTCCCTTATAAGAGCTAGTGGCACTCATGCATTGGCAGAGCTTACCGGAGCTAAAAAGGGGGGTGGGTTGTCGTAATCCCGACATGAACTGATGGAACATAAGGGAGTCTGACTCCCTTTAATTTTATCCCCGGGACATATCTGGTGATCCACGGATATCCCTGTGTGGGTTTGCTCTGGGTGTTGGGGTTCATTGGGTGGCAGATTAGGCTCTCGGCGCACTCTGAATGGGCACGGGCTCTCGGCATGACCCAAAATGGGAAGGCCAGGGCTCCCGGCGCCAATGGCAAGAAGGCCGGGGGTTCCCGGCGCCAAGGTAAGAGGGCCGGGGTTCCCGGCGCGATGAAGAAGAGGCCAGGGGGTTCTCGGCGCCAATGGCAAGAAGGTCGGGGGTTCCCGGCGCCAAGGTGAGAGGGCCGGGGTTCCCGGCGCGATGAAGAGGAGGCCAGGGGGTTCTCGGCGCAGGCTTCCCGGCGCGAGGAGGAAGTGTTAAAGGGGGTTTCGGCACAGGCTTCCCGGCGCGAGGAGGAAGTGTTAAAGGGGGGTTTCGGCGCGACCAATCATGAGAAAAGGAGGCTCCCGGCATAGGTTTCTCGGCACGGAGAATAGATGGTGGAGGACCTTTTCGGCTTGGGCATAGTGGGGGTTCTCGGCGCAAGAAGGCTCACGCCGAGGGCTATTCACCTGTTCTACTGTTCTTGGAGCCGAGATAGATGAGGGCGCCGAGATGTGTTTCAGGGTTCTACGGCACTCTGCTTTTGGGGTTTCTTTCTAGGATTCAGGCAACGGCTGGGAATTTAGGATGCAAATGAGGGGGGAAGCCAAGGGCTTTGCTGGGGCAGTGCCAGGGGATCACTGGAAGGCGAAGTTTATGGAGGGCTCGAGATCATCACCCATTCAAAACCCTCTGGAGATATGTTTTTCTATCGCCGGCCGTCCAGGGAAACCAAGGGATAACTGTCCCTGATTCCTGGGGCGACCTTGATGGCTTAAGAAAAAAGAAAAAAAATGAAATGAGAGATGGGGAGACTACCCAGCGTAGGCATCACTGAAGGGGTGAGAGGATAGAGTCCAATAACCCATGGGTGTGAAGATTGGGACTCTTCCTTCGACATTCCTCCAGGAAGAACAATCGGAGCATAGAAACCTGAAGCATCAGAACGATCATTCAAGACATTGAGCAGCACTCATTCGAGAGAAACCAGAGAAGGGAAGGCTTCATCAGTTCACGTTCAGTCGAACCAGAAACATGGATACATATAAGGAAGAAGAAAGAAAACGGGGAAACGCCCAAACAGGCCATCAAAGCATTTCGTTCCATTGCATCATCCCAAACTTACACCAATCACAAAGGGGGAAATGAGGGAAAGGGAAATAGAACGAAGGCCAGGATATCCCGGTTACATTCGATAAATCGAGGTAAGACTCGTAAGATTACATGGAGAAGAAAAGAAAACATGGGGGGAGGGCGGAGCATTGACTCCTCTCCCTCCCCAGCTGCCCACATGGAGCTTCTTCTCCTTCTTCCTCTTCTCTTCTTTTTTTTTTCTTGCTCTGTTGGTCTCTTCTCTCTTTTCTCTATCGTTCCCTCTTTTTTCTATCCTCCGCCCCCTTTCTTCCTCGAGGGGAAGGGGGTTTTATAACTGTATTTTGTATCTTCTCGGCAGGCCTGTCACGGCGCGCCTCAACTGAGGGACTTCCCGGCGCGCAGGACTTCAGCTTCTCGGCGCAGCTCTTGGGCTTCGACAAGAGGATCCCGGTGCCACTTTATAGGCCCACTTAGGTCTTTTAGACTAGGCCTCTTATTGGTCCTTCAAGTACATCAGCACCCAAAAGGGCCCTCCATTGGTGACATAGTTTCTATTGCGATCATTCATAGGTTTTTCATCAGTCGGTAGACCGGGGTTTCATCGGCATTGCCATCTGAATGATGACAAAACCAGACATCATATCATTGGTATCGTCACCGGAACGGTGACAAGATCGGACATCAGCTTTAGCCTGGAAAGACTTCAGCCAGGTGACTGCTATTTCATCAGTGTCGTCGTCTGACTGACAATGGCATCGGACATTAGCTTGGCCGGGAAAAGGCTTCAGCCGGGTAGATGGTTGACGAACTTCGTCATTGATCTTTCACTATTGGTCTGATCTTCTTTCAATTCTGTCTCTGCCCTTGCTCATTTTCAAGGTGTCAACAGGACATCAACGAGAAATTAAAGTTTCTTTCTCCGGCTATAGATCAAAGAATTTTGAGTTAGCTTTCCAACTGTATCTCTTGTGCATCAATCCGACGTCGGGAGTGACCACAGCAGCAGCTTTCGTCGGGACGGGCGGGTCTGAAACAGTAGTTCAGATCCGTGGGCAACAACTCCGACGAGTGAAGATCGGAGCCGCCCGGCCTCCGACCGGCGAACCAACACGCCGCCTTCCCAGGGAGCGCCCCTCTGGACGTCCCCATCATAGCAGTGCCGCTCCGGATCCACACGGCCCCACTGACCAGCATGTGGGCCCCACGATCGTGCGTACGCGTGCACCCGAAGCTACACAAGAAGCTGTCCGTCAACCCGAACCCGCTACTCACGGGTCCCATTGTGTCGCCCTTTACCTACCTGCATGGAGTGGGCATTCATATTCATTGCTATAATTTAATTACTTACTATTCCGGGAGTACGAGATGGCCGGGGTCATCTTCCCCACGCCAGGCGCGTGGAGGTATTGTGTTCGCTCACTTACTCGGCACTTGCTTTATTTGTATATGCTTGTTTATGCCGCTGCTAGAGAGCATGATAGGATCGTAGCTCGCTATACTTTTTATATCACCGTTGCTGTGAGAGAGAGCGAGACCGTCCCGTGACCCGATCCGGGCATGAATTTGTGAGTTGACCACCCTAGCTCATTGTCGGTTTCTATGGACATGCAAAATTGCACTCATGTACGCCCCAACTAGTCCAGCATTAACAACAACGTCAACTGAAGAGACTACGTGGAAGAGGGCCATCCGGACTCCCCGAACGTATATACACTGCCGTGAAGCTATCTCCGGAGTCTCGATAGTGAAGAGAAATCAACCGCCAGGAGCCCCACAATCTATGGGCCTCGAAGAAAATCAAATGGGCCACAACTCGCGCTCACAACGGGCTCAAAACTACCCATTTAGCCCTTCAATGGCACACCCTTCAGCGGCACGTCCTTCAGCAGCACGCTCCGAGTGGCCTTCAGCGGCACGCTCTCCTGGCCGTTCATCAGCACGCCCTCTTGGGCCCTTCAGCGGCACACCCCCCTTTGGCCTTCAGCGGCACGCCCTGAAGCCTATTCAACGGCACTCCCTGAAGCCCCTTCAACGGCACGCCCCCTTCGAGCCTTCAACAGCACACTTTTCAAGCCTTCAACGGCACACTATTTCAAGCCTTCAGCGGCACACTATTTCAAGCCTTCAGCGGCACACTTTTCAAGCCTTCAACGGCACACTATTTCAAGCCTTCAGCGGCATACTTTTCAATCCTTCAATGGCATACTATTTCAAGCCTTCAGCGACACACTTCTTGGGTCTTCCAGCAGCACACTTGTGAAGGCCTTCAGTGGCACACCTGTGAGGCTCTCCAGCGGTACGCTTTCCTCAGCCCCCAGCGGCACAGCGTTCGGCCCATCCATGCCGGTCAACGCTCGTAGCCCTCGGCGCGCAGCGAAAGCATGGCAGGCCCATGCCTGCACCTTGCTGGGCTGTCCTCACCCCACCTACTCCCGTCCTCGGCATTCGTCGGCCTGACCAGGGGTATAAGAACCCCTCGCTCTGACAAGTAAAGAAAAAGGAAGGGAGATGAAAGGGACACACCAGGGAACACACAGAAAGAAGAGACGAAGAGAGGCGGGGACACCCACACGCAAGAGAGGAAGAGAAGAGAGAAGAGAAGAAGAAGGGCTCCGGCGTGAGTCCCGTCCGACGACCACTGGGCACAAGAGAGAGTAAGAGAGAGAGGGAGCCTGATGTAGCAGGGGAGAGTGGGGGAAAGAGCAGTGGGTTGTCGCCCCTGCTTCGATCTCCAACACTTTCTCCTTTTTTTTCTTCTTCTTCTTCCCCCGTTCTTTGTTCTTCGGTTGTCTCTCTTGCTCGCAGTCTTAGCTCGAGCATTCTTCACAATGTATTTGACCGGCCATGGTCATTTCCTTTCTTTTATGAATGAAAGTCGCCCTCCTTTGGCTCTCTATTGCTTCCGTTGGTTTGCGCCACCGTGTTCTTGACTGTCCATTTCTTTTCCCTTCTCCGGCGTTTGCTTTGAGTCTTCGCGTCGATGGTTTCTTCCGGATGCCGCACCAGCTTGAGTGGTCTGGGGCCACGAATCTCCCCCTGCAAGGCCCAATGCCTTCATCCGTGCTAGCCCCTTGGGCCATTCCCCCCTCCTGACGAGGTTTTCTGTGGGTTTGATCAACCTAGTAGCCCTACCCCTGCCAACCCTTTTGGAGCCTTGCCCGGTGCACTTGCTGATGGGAATCGACGCCGAGCATGTACTTTTTCTTTTGCATTTATGTCCTTTTAGTTTGTGTTTATATCCTTGCGAAAGTATGTACGCAATTCTACGGCTTTGTAAGCCAATGCGTCATTCCCACGGATTGTGTAGGTTTCTATGTAATTTGTCAGTAGGACCAGCAAGGGGGCCCCCAACCCTTTCTCATTGGTCCATGTCATCCATGTGGGGCTGGTCAACCATCCTAGGTGGCCATCTAGAAGGGTTGAATGCCATTTGACCACATGGGAGGCAAGTGGCTTAATTAGTCCAAGGTGGGTTAATTACCTACCTCACCTACCCATTCAACCCCATTAACCATGGTCAAGGGGGCGCCCCTCTCCCCTTGATTTTTTATTAGTTTTTGTGTGTTGTTCAAACCACATCCCAACCCTTCAATCCCAAGCCCTTGATCCAAGGGTGTACAATTGATTAGATACCTAGCATATAAAACCATGTATTTTCCTTTGAAAATTAGTGAAAAAATCAAAAAATTGTGTTGAATGCTTGAAGCTTCTTGCGCCCCCAGCCCCTCCTCTACTGTTCTTCCCTCTCCAACCCCCTTTCTAGAGTGGAATCATATCTATTCCCCTTCCCCAATCTCTGGTTGTGATCTGTGCCGCTGCCGTCGGACCGCCAACGAGCCACCGTCGAAGTTCTGTCCTTGGCAGACAGTAGTCTCTTCTCGAAATTCCTGCTATCAACCACGACTCTTCTTGGCCTGAAATTTTTATGGTGTGTTCCCATCTTCCAGCCCATCATCCACAACAAAATTCATGTCCAAAATCCCTCGTTTAGTATTTTTCCATTTTCGTGCATCTTTCACTCCCAGATCTATTTTATCTCTATCTACAATGACAGCAGCCCTGTGTTTCTCACCTCCGACCCTCTTTTTGATTTTTACAAACCCTTCCAATTTCACTAGGAGTTCTTTCCATAATCCCCTACATCCACAAATTTTCTTAATTTTTGATCAGCCTTTCATCTATTTTTAACAATTCGTGTTCTTCCTCAGCTACAGTGTTGTCAGCCAGATTCCAGATCCGACCCACTGCTAGTGAACAAATCATAGAAATTCGTAGCCTTTCTCAAATCTAGATCCAAAAATATTCCTGATTTCCTCGCTTGATTTCCAACAACTTTGCTGAAGACCATAACCTCAGATTCAGACGTTCACATATCTGTCAAAGGCAACTCTCAGGAAAGTTCCCTGCTAGTCTGAGAGTTCAGACACTGTACAACAGCAACCTTCAAAATTCGCCAATCAGAAGTATAGGCTTGATAATTTTTCTGTAATCACCTTGGGTTGAATCCCTTCGAAGCATCTTTCCAACGGCGCCAGTTTCATCACATTCTGACGTCGGGGCTGATCGCAGCGTCCGTTCTCGCCGGAGCGCGCGCCAGAAAATAGAACCAGCAGATCCGTGGCCGGTTATTCCGACCGGTGCCGATCAGAGCCGCCCGGCCTCCGGCCGGTGAACCAGTGTGCCTCCAGCCCAGGGAACACTTCCACAAGTGTCCCCACCACAGTGGTGACACTGGGTCCCGCACGGTCCCTCCGGACAGCACGTGGGCCCCACCGTCACGTGTTCGGGTGTTGCTGAATCAACGCGAGAAGCCGCCCGTCAACCCGAATTCGGTCCTCCCGGGCCCAGTTGTGTAGCCCTTTACCTCCCTGCGTGGAGTGGGCGATATTTCATTTCTGTCATCATTGTGTAATATTTATCCCGGGAGTACGAGTTTCGGCCGGATCCGTCGTCCCCACGCCGAGCGCGTGGAGGTATCGCATTCGCTCTCTTACTTGGCATTTTGCTTACTTCATATATATTTTTTTGTGCCGCTACTAGAGAGCATGTGTAGGGATATCTAGCTCACTTTATCTATTCATTACCACTGCTGCAAGAGAGTGCGAGACCATCCCGTGACCCGATCCGGGCACACGAGAGAGCCGATCACCCTAGCTCATTGCCGGTTTCTCAACCGCGCACGTCCGACGCTTCCCTCGTTAAGGGACAGTCACAAGCTTGTCGTGTCCGTGGTCCCGTCCCGCATCACTTGCACCCTCCCTCAGTGGCATACCCATTTGGGGTTTCAGCGGCACACCCCTAGTCTCCCTTCAGCGGCACACTTGCCTTTTGACCCTGGCCGGCATACCCCCATCAACCTCTAGCGGTACACCCCTCCATGGTGCCTTCAGCGGCACACCTAATCTCTCTAGCCCGGTACGCCTCCCAGACGCCTTGTGCTCATCCCTGGCCGGCACGCCCTGACTATACCCCCCGGTAGACCCTATCCAGTCTTAGAGGCGTCTCCCACTCATCGTTTCTTCTGGGCTTTCCGAAGTTTTATAAAAGGTGTCGTCGCCCCTGGCACCCACCTCCAGTTGTCAGGTTCCGCCACTCCATGTGGGCGTGTTCCCTTTATCTCCCTTACGCTCGGGTCAAGGGGAGATGCTGCTGAATTTTTGGTAGAAATGATAATAATGTGTTTAAAAGGCAAAAGAAACCACGAACGAATGGAACGCTCGGCGATAAAACATTCTAACCGAAATGAGGTACTACGGGCAACGTGAGAGAAATCGGATTAAATGACGATGTGATGAATTAAATGCTCAATCTGTAAGGAAGAGGTCGGGGGAAGAGGGCGAAAATATTTGTATAAACCTATATAAAGATCAAGAAAAGAAGAAAAGAAAAGCCTTAAAATAAGTAAAGAGGAGTGGGCCTTCGCTGGCACGCCTATTCCAGCTTTCACTGGTACACCTTGTCAACCCTCCACGGCACACTCCCTTACCTCCTTGAACCCCCCAGCGACATGCTTGGCATGCCTTTCCTCGGTAACCCGACGCCTTTGTGTACCGACCCTGGCCTAGCCCGGTACATGTGTGCACGGACCTCATTCTCCACGCGCATAGTCCTCGTGACCTGCACTGCCTCTGGGCCCAGGGCTGCACCGACTACAGCGCCCCGCGGGCCGTACAGACTTCGCCCTGCAGGCCATACAGACTTCGCCCCGCAGGCCGTACAGACTTCCCCCTGCAGGCCGTATAGACTTTACAGGCCGTATAGACTTGGCAGGCCGTACAGACTTGGCAGGCCCTACAGACTTCACCCTGCAGGCCGTACAGACTTCGCCCCGTAGGCCGTATAGACTTTGCAGGCCGTACAGACTTCGCCCCGCAGGCCGTACATACTTTGCAGGCCGTATAGACTTTGCCCCACAGGCCGTACAGACTTTGCCCCTCTATAGCCCAAGGCTGCACCGACTTCAGCCCGCAGGCTGCACCGACCTTCTGACGGCCCGGACCTACACCGACCTACCTTCAGCCTTGGCACACCCTGCACCGACCCAGCCCAATCTCTATCCGGCGCACTCTTTGATACCCTCGCCGGCATGCCTTCAGCCACCCTTGCCCAGCGCACTCTCTATGCCGCCTTCGCCGGCACGCTATCTACGACCTTCACCGGCACGCTCCTTCAGTCCCCTTTTGGCCCTTCAACGGTCCACTCCCCCCCAGAAGTACGTGTGTAATATATAATATATAATAATAATAATAATAGTGATAAATCAATAAAAATTACGATGACTAAATAAATTTGGATATATATATATAAAACAAACAAAAATTGTGAAATAATAATAATAATGGCGAGAGCAATTTCTAATAATAATAATAATAAACAGCATGGATAAATCATTCAGGAAAAATACACAAAAGGGAAATAAGCCATAAAAAGAATGCATGTATATAATTAGCAGCCCAGATAAAAGAAACGATAAAGTCTATATTGCAGCCTGTCTCTCCTGTGACATGGCGCTGAAGGGTATAACAATGCTGCCACTACAGGTCAGGCTCGAGTCACGGGGATTGCCTTAACACGGCCACGACCTGACCTCGCCTCGGGCCGATATTCTGATTAAACCGGACTCGTTTCTCGGGCCGGATCCCTTCCGAGCCACTACAAAAATTGCCGCACGTTCGGCAGACATTTGAACGGGTTCACCTCGATTTCCGTCGCATTTCTATTACGGACCGGTGTCTGAACATGAAAAGGTCCATGAGTGACCGATATGGCTGACGGTTCCCATCCCGACATGGTCGTAACCCGGCATTGCTCTGGGCCAATAGCCTGTCGAATCGGATTCATCCTAATGGGATTTATTCCCGCTCTTTCATTGAAGTTGCCGTGAACTCGGCGTACGTTTGTACGGGGTTGCTTCTATCTATGTCGTACCTTCAATATGGACACATGTCTGAATATCAAGTGGTCCGCAAGTGACCGACAGAAATCGGAATAGAATGGGATGGCTCCCGTCATCCCCGGACCCTACACATGGGAATATTAATAAGGCCTTCATGGGCTATACTGGGACCTCGGGTCCGTCCCGATTATGGTCACTATCTGACCCATATCCTCAGCCTATAGCCCGCTCCCTTTGAACACGTTTTCGATTTTGGAATCTAGTCCCGGGACTGTTCCTCGCTGCCCTCCGGCATCGAGAACATTAATGATGCCCACGCAAGCCCCGTTTGGACCGCGGGAGGCGCCCCCAGCATGGTCCTGACTCGATCTTGCACCGGGCCAACAAACTCATTGGTTTCCTGCTACACTAACCGAGATTTAACCGAATGTTTTCAGAGTCTCGGAATAATATGTTTACCGTGTCCTGGCATACATATGTTCTAGGTCCTTCTGCGACGATTACGATATTCTCAAGTCGGACACCCGTCCGAATATTAAATGGTCTCCCGAATGATCAACACGTTTCGAACGTCCGCTTCCCTAGACATAGGGCTTTTCAGCCTATTCAAGGGATATTCCCTCGTTGCCCCTTGGCACCGGAAATATTAATGCCGCTCATGCAAATCTTGTTTCGACCGCGGGGGGCCCACCGCAGTATGGTCGCAGCTTGCTCTTGCACCGGGCCAACAGATTTACTGGTTTTTGATCGCTCCAACCGAGGCTTAGCCGAATGTCTTCCGTTCCTCTGAACAATAAATTTGCCATATCCTGGCATACATATGCTCCGGTTTTCCCGCGACGATGGCGCTTTTCTCGAGCCGGACATTCATCCGAACATTAAATGGTCAGTACACGATCGACATGATCTCGAATGATTTTTTTTTCTTCTCGCCCTCGCGCGAGGATTTAAATATCTCGTATTAGACCTTTCATGCAATTAATTCCTTGGCCATGAGGCCCTGAATCCCAGAGATTAATCAAGGTGTTCCCTCGTATGGGGGATGTAAATGACGCCGTGACCTTTATGGCGCGACGGGTTTTTGTCCCGACACAAACTACACAATCGTCTGACGAAGTCAGATCGAGCGCACCATGGGCTCTTCGGGGCCCGAATAAGTTGTCACTTTGTGACTGGCACGCCCACGCACTTAATAGACGAATCAACCATTCCCGAATAGGCGAGCATAATAAACGAATGAAAAGTGCATCCACAGTTTCTCAACCGTGCACGTCCGTACGCTTCCCTCGTTAGGGGCGATCGTGAGATTACTTAGAGTCCAAGGATCGCATATCCAATTGGAGTCGAGTCGTGTGTTCGTCCCGCATCAACAAATCGTGATCATTTGATCCCGAATCAAGCTCATTAGATCGGCCTCGATTGGAAGCCCATTAGCCCTCTCGTTCCACACCGAAACCCTAACTCAAGAATTCAAATTTGAGGCGAGATGGCGACGTGACCCGGTCAATGTGTGAATATCGCGCGATCGGAGTTAGTGGACTCTTCCAGCCTAATCGACACCCCTCGGGTTCAATTAATCTTATAAATCAAACCCTAGCCCAACCTAGAATGTTGTTTTACTGTGGTGGTCGGCAAGGAGCACGTTCGTAGGAGAATTCGTCGAGTTGGCAAAGGTGTTCTTCATGCGATCTTAGTGGCCTACGTCTCCGTTTTCCCTCGATTAAGGTAGGTGATAGTAGACCAAGCCCGTAATAAAAGATACCTTTAGAAGCGTCTGCGTGTCCTCTCTCTATCCATATTAAAAGCCCCAAATTTCATCCTGTATAGAGATCGTATGATAGATTTTTGTAGAAGCATGTCGATTTAGGGTTCCGTCCTCAATAGCTCTCATATATTGCTTGATTTTAGGTGGTATAGCAGGCTAAAAACAAATTAATCATGCCTATTTGCATGGATTTTTATGCTCTTTCTATTGCTTTCATTTTGTCCAATTATTGTTTAGTGTATCGTTCGGATTTGGCGTTGCAAGTAGTGTCTATCAAAGATCGAAGGAGACCATGTTTGTTGACCTATTTGCATTCGTAACAGGAACCGCCTCGGGTCCCTAGCGATCGGATGATACACTGTTTCACCAGGCACTGTTCTAGACTATGCAGCCTGTCAAATGACCCTCCAGTGAATCCAGCGGTCACTCGATAAATCATTTTCGCCTATGTGCAAGTTCTATTGATCGTCACCCTAAGCGGTCATTCGATAGACCGCTAGCCTCTGTTAGCGGTCCTATATAGACCGTCTCATGTCATTGATTTTCCTTTTTTGGTATGTATTGATTACCTTGGTTAGATTACATGTGTAGGTTAGAAACCCATACAAGGAATTGGTAAATTATGGAATATATGAACTGATCTAACTATGTTCTTGATTAATCTCTCTCTTCCTTTCTATCACATTACGTTCTCTAACATGATCTTGATTATAAAAGTTGAAATTTATAAACGTGTTACAATGGTTATGGTGGAATAAATGTGAAAATTATCTAGGATTTTTCTGATAGTCACTCCACTCCAGTGGTAATGACTGACCGATCATCTACCATTTTTGGATGTTTCATTAACCCTTTAATCTTGTAATGGTTGGGACTCTCCGCCGGATATTCCTTCCATTGGACTAGGACCTCCATTATAAGACCTCCGTAAGACCCCGCGAGCCTGGGATTCCCACTAGGATGTCGGGCGGGTTGTACCCTCAAGACTTGCACCCAATTACTCGATCGAATCGCCTATGTTACAGCCCAGAGTTCGGGCCTATCTTGGCTTAAAGACGGCCCTGGGCTAGACCGCCTGGTGCTTTAAGCGATCTAGTCATGACCGTTTTCTTGCAGGCCATGAGCCAGGTTCTGCTGGTCGTCTTCCTTGTTTCCTGTCGACCTAGCCCTGTCTAAGTTGACCAAACCGCCCCTAGCTCGACCTGAGAGGTGTGGGCTAGACCCTGGTTCGGTCCCACCCTATCTCGGGCGGGCTGGGAGCACATTATATCGACTGCTTCAGTCTTGCTGGGCCCAGAATAGTTGCAGTTGTCATTGGACTGTTTTCATCTTCCAAGTGGCCGTCCAAGGACCGTTTCTGGATGGGGCGGCCCAGTAGAGACCGTTTACCTTTGCTGTGGTACAAGAACCTTCTCGTGCTTGGCAGCCCCCTTTGGATCGTTATCATTTGGTAAACGGCCCATCTACGACCGTTATAATTCTTGACTCTGGGTCTTATTCTTCTAGCCTAGTATCACCTGGAGTGGTCCTTGTTAGATGATTTTTGTCTTGTTGCGGCCCATATATGACCGTAACTCAGCCCGAAGCTTGTTTCACGTGTTTTCTTGTGTGTTCTGGTAAGCTGATCCAAGATGGGCTTAAGTTACAATAAATCCTGATTTTTTTTCTTGTCCTTTACAAGCCATAAATCTTATGGCTTTCCATTCTATTATTGAAATCTCTCTTGATCTTAGAAATTAAGTTACATAGATTGAACTTGGAATTTTTGGCCGATTCCAATGAATGTCTTTTTTTTGGTAAGTAATGATATGGTGATTGTATTAAATGAAAAAAGAACTGTACATCATAAGTCTGCCATGCAGATCTACTATGCTCAGGACCACACACGTTGTGGACTCAGAGTTTATTGAGAGAATAGAATGAATTTACTAAAAATGTTCTTTTCCCATCTAGTTAGCCTCTTCTGCCCTTGGAACTCCATGCAGCTTCTAGCATCTTCAAGTATTTGGATGAGGATACTTGATTTGGAGCTAGGAGTATCATCAAATATTCTCACACATCGTTCCCTCTAGATTTTCCATATGGCAATGCGAAACAATATTCTAGCAAACTTGACTAGTTGACCTGATTTCTGGAATTGGGCTTGCAGCTGAAGGAGTTCATGGCGCAGCCCAATGCTCAGCTGCCTATGAAGGTCAAATATTTCTAGGATATGTTTCCAAACCCATTTGCTAAAAGTGCATTCGAAGAAAAGATGGTCTTGATCATCCCTACCCTGTTTGCATAGAGGACACATGCTAGGAAGGTAGAATCCCTTCTTCTGTAGGTTGTCGGCAGTGGGTAGCTTGTTAAGGACAGCTTGCCAAGTGTAGAGGGATGCTATTTACGAAGTTGAATTTTTCCAGACCCACTCATGATGGGCAAATGCATGTCCTTTTTGCCTAATCTCTTGCCAGATGGAACTAACTTGCTTTATTTGTTCATTGTTCTTCCATATGATGACATCTGACCCTGCATTGTGTATTCGGACTTGCTTAACAATATCCCATAGTTCAACCCTTTCCATGGAGAGTGTAGTGGGAAGAACCCACTGCCCTTCATAGATAAACAGCCCTACATTTGCCCTTATGTCCAGCTCCAAATCCTGTCTGATTTGGTCTCCATACAATTGGTTAATACTAGTTCCATTCAACCATGGGTCAAACCACAAATTTGTATCCTGACCATTTGATATTGAGTAGTTAATGTGGCTACGGATCCAGTTCCTGGCCTGCAGAACTCCCTTCCAAGATGATGAATAATAAGATTTGATTCTGAAATCCCAGATATTCCTGTTTGCTAAATACTTATACTTAACCCAAGAATACCATAAGGACTATTTTTTCTGAAGTATATCCCATAGCAACTTACACATACAAGCTTGATTCCATTCCTTCATATTTTTGATTCCTAGTCCTCCTTCAATCTTGGGTTTGCAAATCTGTCTCCAAGAGATCATATGAACTGCTGAATTGGAAGAAAGTCCATGCCAGTAGAATTTGCATAGTAGGCTTTAAATTTCATCAATTAACCCAGCAGAAGCATGAAAGTAGTTGCCCAATAAGTTGAATAGGATGAAAGGACATATCTGATTAGTTCCAGCCTTCCTGATCTTGAGAGTAGTCTGTTCTTCCAAGCATCAATTCTTCTCTTAATTTTTTCAATAATGAGATAGCAGTTTGCCTTGTTGACAGCTTTAGAGAGAAGAGGGAGTCTAAGGTATGGAATAGGAAGCTCACCTACATTGACTCCTAGTTGACTGATAACATTGGTTTGGTTCTGTACACAGCCTTCTAAATATGCTTTACTTTTCTCAGAATTTAGAATGAGTTCTGACATGCTAGCAAAACTCTTAAGCAAAGGCCCCAAATGACATAAAGTCTGAGGATCATCATTCAAGAATAGAATCAGGTCATCTATGAATGTTATGTGAGAAATTTTCAGATTACCTGCAGATGGGCTTCTGATATTTCCTCTCAATACTTCACCTTCCATCAAGGATGAGAATCCTTCCATAATTATGGTGAAAAGATAAGGAGATAATGGGTCTCCTTGTCTGATCCCATTTCGACTGGTGAAAAACCCCTGAGGTGTACCATTGACAAGAACAGAGAAGGCTGGAGTGTCTAAACAGTTAGAAATCCATTGACTGCAAGTGAGAGGAAATCCCATCTATTCCAACAAATAGTAAAGCTAGTCTCTATTAACATAGTCAAAGGCTTTCTTAAGGTCGGCCTTCATGCATATGAATTTCCCTTTTGTTTTTGAGTGTAAATTCCTGACGATATCATTTGCCAACAGAACATTGTGGTGAATGCTTCTCCCTTTGATGAAGGCTAACTGGTTATCACTGATAATCTTTGGAAGAATCGACTGGATTCTATTTGCAAGCACCTTAGAAATAATTTTATAAATAAAGTTGCAAAGTGATATAGGTCTGAACTGTTCAAAGGAATCAGCTCCCTCCTGCTTGGGTATAAGAGAGATGAATGTACAATTCAGCTGCTTAAGAATGCTTTTAGTTGTAAAAAAATGCTTGGCTGCCTTCAGGACATCCTCTCCTATAATGGACCAAGTGGCTTGGTAGAGCTCAGCTGGAAAACCATCCAGGCCTGGACTTTTATTTTTAGGTGCTTGGAATACTGACTGCCTGATCTCCTCATCAGTAACAGGTGAGCTGAGGAAGCTTGCTTCAATGTCATTCAGTTTATATCTAGGGGAGAAATGCCAATTGCCTGTAGGGTTGGCTTGGTTAAGAAGGTTATAAAAAAAATTTAACGGCATGCCTGCCAACCTCTTCCATGTCATAGGTTGAGCTCCCATCTTGGAGTCTACATTTCTTGATGTAGTTAGTGACCCCTCTACCTCTGAGTGCAACATAGAAATATTTGGTGTTTGAATTACCTAATGCCAACCAATGCTTTCTGAACTTCTGTCTAGCATAAGACTCCTCATCTTGCATGGCTTTGAAGTAAGTTTCGTTGCATTCCCTTTCCTTAGTAATGACGTTGCTATTCATGAGATCTAGTTTTAGGTTCTGCTGAGCAAGTTCCAGCTCTCTGCTAGCCTTTTTCGTATTATCTTGCACATTGCCAAAACAGTTAAAATTCCAGTCCTTGAGAGCTTGTTTCAACTTTCAAAGCTTCCCCCAGAGTATGAATTGTGGTGTCCCAAATAGTTGTTCATTCCAAACATCTTGCACCACTGTGCTAAACTGTAGGTGTTGAATCCACATATTGAAGAATTTGAAATGCTTCTTACCAGTCTTGATTTCCTTTTCAGAAAAAGTTCTTAACTGTGAATGGTCAGAAAAGAGCTCAGTTGAGTATTTTGCATGAGAGTCCTGGAATTTACTTAGCCATGAGTTATTGATAAGACATCTATCCAGTCTAGCCACTATCCTGTTAGGAGGGAGAGAACTATTGCTCCAAGAAAAAGTATTGCCAATAGTTTTGATATCCAATAGCTTTGCAGAAGTGATCATGCTGTTAAATTCTTCAAGAATTGCTGTTGGGATAGGATTACCTCCAATTTTTTCAGAAGGATAACGAATGGTGTTAAAATCACCAAGAACCATCCAGGGAAAATTATTGGCAGTGACTGACAGATGTATTATATCCTTCCAAAGAATTCTTCTATTGGATACTAGATTGGAGGCATAGACAGTAGTGAGGTGGAAAGTTGAAGTTGTTGCTATATCAGTAACACTGATATGAATCAACTGATCAGACTCTTTTATCAATAGAATTTTAAATTTTGTCGGATCACTGAGTATCCAAATTCTGCCTCTAGTATCTTGCGTATGAATGAAACTGGCTTAAGGCCATATGCTCTACTTGAAAATGGCAGCATTCCTTGGCTTGACTTTAGTCTCAACAAGGACAGTTATGTCACATTTAGACTGATGAAGGATATATTTTAACTGTGCTCTTCTTCCTACTTTATTTATTCCTCTTACGTTCCAACTAACTAACTTCATTAAAACCATGGATCCACCAAATCAATGCCAACACATCATAAGGGCCCGGTTTGGTCCTGGGAGGAGCGCCCGAAAAGTACTAGTGTCTCGGGGAGTTGTAATGACATGGTGAGGCATTGCACCGAGTGCATGACTAGCGTGTGTCAATGACCTTCATCCATTTTCTCAGTACATTTTAGTAGATTCCAACATGGAATTTATCTCGATATGACTTGTTTGTTTGCGTGCTTGATTGGCCAATTCATGGAAATTGATATATCTATGTTCAATTCATTCTATTATTTTCGTTTCCATCAATTCTTATGTTAACTTGTTTTATCATTCTTAGTTCGCATGCATGACAGTTAATTAACTTGGTTAACTACTTAAACTTTGTCTGCTATTGTCTGCTGAGCATTTGCTCACCTAGTTTTTCCCCCCATCTTTAGGTAGCTCCGATGAGGAAATGTAAATGGACAGGGATGGGCAAGAGTAAAGACCCAGAGTGGAACTATTAGATGTGCTTGTGGCAGATGTCTTACCTAAAGTTTGGAGTAGTAGATTTGTGGTCTTAATGAGTCATTAATAGAGTTGTAATCTTTTTCTTTCTTTTTTCCTTCGAGTCGAAATGTAAGACGTTTGGGAACGTTTTATTTTCTATTTATGAGTAAATTGGTAATTATAGAGTAATTCCTTATCTTTGCAATTATGTTTTTTTAATTCCGTCATTGCTCTGTTATCATGAATGTATATAACTGCCGCGCTCCGATATTCCGCATTAGGGTGTGACAGTGCAAGAATGCTAAGCAGCAATCATGGAGTCATGCACATATCAGTCTACAGTGTCAACGCTACTAAGAGTGCATCGGTGCAACAGAACAAGCTTCAACAACGTCTCAAGCAAATAGGTCGAAGCAACAAGAGTTGTGTCGGTGCAACAGAACAAGCTTTAACAACGTCTCAAGCAAACATGTCAATGCACCAAGAGTTACGTCGGTGCAATAGAACAAGTTGCGACAACGAGCAAGCAAGTCAAAGTAGTAGAAAGTGAATCGACGCATCAGGGGGCATGAGATGATTTGTTCTAAGCTGTGTCGACCTAACGAACCTCTGCCTCGACACAGCATTGGACCCGAACCAATCAATGAAGATCTATTTCCAGATCCGATCCAAGGTGGACTCAAATGTCAATCAGCACGTGATAAGCATATCAGTGATTGAGCACACGTGTACTCGAAATTAGAGTCCTTATGAATCATATGTCTGGCGAGAGAATCTCGTCCAAGGTGGAGGGAATCTTATGGGGACCACAATGTAGTGGAGACTGCATCAGACGCGATGCTTTCCACCTGGACCAATCAGAAAATGTCTGAATCAGATTTGATTCATTTTCTCTTTGCAATTCACGCAAAGCACACCTGGATAAAGCTTCTTCGATAGAATTGTTCATGCTACTATAAAAACACCAATATAGCCTTCATGAGAAGATTGATAGAGCAGAAGAAGCCAAGGGAACTTCGTTAGCTCTTTCCAACATGAAGAAGAGAAGAGAAGAGAGGAAAAAGAGATAAAGAAAGAAGAAGAGGAAGAGTTCGAGAGAGATATGCTCCATTTCAGAAGAAGAAGAGAAAGGAAGAGTGATCTGCAGTGAAGCAAAGTAGAGTTCCAAAAATTATATTCAAAGTGCTTCCAGTGGAAGCTACAGCCTATATGTTTGTCTTTTGATTTGATCGTCTTGCTGTTTCAGTTCAGCCTTCGTTTATTTTCTTTATTGTTTTCTTCATTTCCTATTTGGTCTCAGCCTTTTTGTGATTGGTGTGCACAAGGTGTTTGTACACAGTACATCACTGTGTGTGGGTTCTTTTGGGAAACCAGAACGTGGAGGTTTGTTCCTCTGGGTGCCCTCTGAGGTTTCAGAGGAAGGGAGTTAGTTCTCTGGGGTTCCTTCTGAGAACTCAGAATAAGAGAGTATCAGTTGCTCTGGTCACTGCATTAGGTAGTGGGTCTGATATTGCTGGGTGCAAGATCAGGGTGTGAGGGATTTGTTTCCCTCAAGTTCAAGCTATGTCGTCAGTAGTTGTTGTAGACTGAGCCTATGTTCTTGCCTTGTGCAAGGGAAGCCTTACTCATTTGAGTAAGGGGTGGACGTTGGTCTATGGATTACAGACCGAACCACTTAAAAATCTGTGAGTCTGTGGTTTGATTCGTGCGATTGATCCCTCTCCGCTACCTCCTATTCACAGGTTGTGTGTGTGAGCTCATTTCGATTTCAGTATTCTGATCTAGATCATTTGTCTAACATTCAAGATGCATATTCAGTGTAATCTGCCAAGTGCTTGTTATTGATTCAAATCACATCATCATTGTTGAATTGGTTTTTAAACTGTTGATTCTGTCTGAACGATCAATTGGTTGATGGGTTTATTCTTGACGGAACTGCTACGTACATTTGTGTGAGTATTGCAGATTTAATTAACTAAGCAATGTCATTGCTGCAACTGAATCTCCAATCTTGTTCAGATCTGATTTTGTTGCGAGCTATATTTGCATCATTGGTTGTCTGCATTTTCTGTCATTCTAGTTCATTTTGAATTGAAGTGAGTGTGGTTTTAATTTGAGTATAATTTTTGTCATACCCCGAGCTTTTAATACACTGGAAGGAATCTCGGGAACGTGGACAGTTGGCTAGTACGCCTCAAGCATGCAAGAAATCAGAGCGCAAGACAATCACATAAAAGTAATTGCACAAGTAATTCCTCAAACTCCAACTTTATTTCATAATAATAATACCCAAAAGTACATAAGACCATTGCCTTTGACATCTTACATCATAAGACTCAAGAAACCAAAAATTACAATATGACTCAACTAGACACTAGATAACTAGGGCTTCTCTCATTTCAATAGACCCTCAATCACTCTCGGACCCGCTACTTGCATAATATGAATCTGATTCACTAGTATTTCCTGAAAAGATGAGAAAGTAGGTGTGAGCACACATGCCCAGTAGGTATCTTCGTATCAACATGAAGGCAATATTAAAGTGATTAATGTTTTAGCGCTAGAGTAAAGATACACGACATACGATAAAATATGCGGTGTAAAACTCACGTAACACCAGTAACATGATACGATTAAGACTGAGAATTGAGAACATGATTGAACAAGTATATAGCAAGAATGTAAGTTTGGCCTTTCATTAACAAGAATGCACTTTTTTTCATAACCATAAAGGCTATGCACTAGAAAGTCATGTAATGAGAATGTACTAGCAAGCATGTAATTTCACAAAAATGCCTCGTGAGTATTTGTTTCGTGGATTTCACCAGTTGATAAAAAAAATACTCCCAGCGCAATGCGACGCCAGTGTTCATCATATCCCATGGTTTATAATATGTTTCCGGCTATCTGCCGAGGGGACTAGAGTGGAGCCCCTGGACACTGTCCGTGCTCGCTCTTGCATCTTCAAGTTATAAATCAAGCTACTTCCACGAAAATATAAATATGGCCAATAACGTAATGAGTTCAAATAATAGGTTTCATGACCAAGTAACCAAGATATAGAATGCTCCGAAAATAGATATGAGATTTCAATGAAGAATTAAAAGAACATTATGCTACGGCGACAGTCCGACAGCATAACGATACATTAATTAAGTTCCATAACTTAACATTAACTTGTTACACATAGGTTTGAGATATAGATAATCCTAAGGTCATCCAAGAACAGAATTTTAACAACCCTTAGGTCAAACCTTGGGTTATGAACCTGACAAAAAGAGACGGTCATTTACTGGTCTGTTTCATACATAAGACAGTCACAGTTAGGCTGCTTTAAACAATACTAGCGGTCCAGTGAAGGCCACAACTAACTGTGTCAACCAGAACAAAGGGAAAGTCGACACTTGAGAGATTCTTGAACAAAAATAGTCTTAAGGTGGCCATTTGACAAAGACGGTCTGGGTAGGACCACTAAGTAACAATGATGCTGTTCTAGAGGGCCGTAATTAACCCGAATACAGAAAGTAAAACATCGGTCACATGAGTGCTCTCTAGGCAATTTGGGCTTTAAGGGTGCAACAAGCTCGGTGTCCTAGTGGGAATCCCAGGCTCGCGAAGTCTTACGGAGGTCTTGAAACATGATCCCCTCGTCCGACAGAAGGAATATTCGGTGGAGAGGTTCACAAGTCCAAGAGATGTGTCTATAAGTGCAAAGTGTATCTAATGGTCGCATACCGGAGCATACACCATGTACTTAAGAAAATGACTCAAGAGATGAGAGTGAGACGGTGAGACATATGGATAAAAATACCACATGAATTATGTCTACAACATAAAAATCATTTAATTACAAAATTATAATATTTTGGCATGAAATTACATAATAGTCAAAAATACAGTCTTAACCATGCTCATGCTAAATCTGGGTATTTAATAGGAAAATAAACATAAATTGAGTGAAAAATAATGTAATTGTAAGGTTACTAATATGCAGAATCCAAATAGACCCGGACTAGCTCTTGATACGCATAGCGGAAAGTGAGATAGAAGGGGGGATGAATAGATCACTCCCAAAATCAATACAACACAGACACGATTTCTCAACCCCTCCAAAAGTAGTGAAAAGGATTTCGGAGACAGGCAACAAAGATGAACGGAGTAAGAAATGAGATCGAGAAAGCCGCCCACAATGAAGCAATGTGACAAGTAGATGGAGAGCAACACAACGTAAACAGGTAAACCACAGAAGAGACAGGGAAATTTTTAGGTGGTTCGATTGCTGTCCGCAATCTACGTCCACCCCTTGCTCAAGAGTAAGGTTTCCTTGCAATATAGAGTCGCACACAACAGACTCAGTCTGTAACAACCGCTACCAAATAGCTTGCCCTGAGGAACAGCCTCCTAAGTCTTCTGATCAACCAGAAGAAAATACTGGAGAACCAATCTCCCTTCCTTTGCACGCAGCAAAGGGGACCCTATGCAGTTACTCCCAAGCAACTCACACAACCAGAGGATAGAACCTCTCTTCCTCCAAGACAATGGAGGGAACTGGAGAACCTCTCCCTTCCTCCGAACAGTGGAGGGTAACAATATGGAATGAAGATAAAGAAAAACTTGAAAACAAAACAATCGATGAACGATAATCTTCTCTAGAAACCAAAAGCAATATAGCTTCCGTAGAAGCAGATCTTCACGATCACAAACACTTCTCTCTCTCAGAAATTTTTTTCTCTCAGCTCTAGATGGAGTGGGCTTTCTCTGGTTTTCTCTGCTCTCACTCTGCTCTTCTTTTTCACTGTTCCATCCTTTATCGACCACTTTTTCATAGCACATATATATATATATTTGATCTAGAACATTAGGCGTGTGGATACCACATTTCCCGCCTAAAGATGTTGGGGTACGTGTGAGAATGTTCTGGATGTCTATCTACCTCGGATCACGTGCCATATTTCTGGTGAATGCACAGACAAATTGTCACAGAAGAAATGAATATTTGTCATACATTTAACACAATTCGTATTGGTGTATAGAGTAAAGAGGCAGAAACTGCACTGAGTCAAAAGAGTAAGCATCGGCTAAGACGGGCATGACAAGCACCAACCTGGAATGAATTAGAAGATGCACAAACCTATGTTTGCTGGCTACAGGACTTGCACCGAGTCTAATAAGACATGAAACAGGAACTGCACTGACTTCATTGCTACAGAGAGGTGTATAGGCCTGACTATGCACCGAACATGAATTTGTTTTAAGCAAGGCATGCACCGAGACGGGATATGCAGTCCAGGCAGGAGCTGCACCAAGATGGCAAGAGGAAGTACAAGACAAGGCTTGCACCGAGATGTATTTACACTGAGATGAAGGAACGACCAGTCCTGACCAATGCATTCTGGTCAAGAATTGCACCGATTCAAAAAATTTCAGTGACCTCAAGAGGTAAGATGCAGAGACAGAATATCCACGGACCTTAATGCTCACGACCTAGAGAAATGCACAAGACAACATATGAATAGCAAAACTTGTGCATGACCAAGGACTTGCACCGAGGCAAGTAGTTTATGTGAAAGATGTAGAACTAGCACTAACTCAATATGCATTAAGCAAAAGAGTGAATAATGTGTAATGCACGGACCTAAATGATGCTATTAGCACATACCCCCTCCATGCTTAGAAACAAATAAATGCGCCGTAAAAGAACAAATTGATCTAGAGATAAAAACAAATTGATTTATAGTGTGAGACATCATCAAAACCGTAGGGATGCAATAATTACCCCCTTTTTGATGATGGCAACACTATGAATCAAGCAATATTAGGGCATTAAAAATAGTCAAGAGCGAGCGAATCATGCAGACAAGCAAAACACAACTTCTGAGACACATCTCTCTCCAAA
This sequence comes from Amorphophallus konjac, assembly GCA_022559845.1. NCBI lineage: Eukaryota > Viridiplantae > Streptophyta > Magnoliopsida > Alismatales > Araceae > Amorphophallus > Amorphophallus konjac. Next base: position 107,133,291 of record CM040127.1, read on the forward strand.
ACCACTCCCCCACAACTCACTCTCAGAAGACCTGTTCACAGTAGCAAGACCTCTCTCAGATATTATAGGACCTCTGTCCCCCTTTGACATCATCAAAAGGAAATGAAAGATATATGAAATTGCTGGAGACATGAGGAAGAAGTACAATGACTTCTTAGTGTAGAAATACTCAAGAGCATATCTTAAGAGAATAAGTGAGGTGCTAAACTCAAGTGAAGATTCTTGAACTCCGGTAAACAATAGAGAATTAGAATGAGAGGAAAGTTTATCCACATACATGGTATATGATGTAGCGCATGGATGAGCAAGTGTGGCAAGACATTGCTGAACAAACAACAATTCTCAGTAGACGACAAGAGACAAAATCAGAGAAGGTGTTCTCATGGTATTAAGGACAAGCAATCCAGTAAATTGCATAAAGACAAGGGATTTTATGATGATTTTCAAGAAGACCAATGAGTAAGTTGGTAAATCACACTTTTGACATTAGGGAGACACCTTGATCAGAGGCCTAAATCCCCAGTTACTTAATGTGAGTACCTCATTACCTCTCCTTTTTGAAGAACGGAGTTAGTAACTGTGGCTTTTGACATGAGGAAACACCTTGATCAGAGGCCAGAGTCCCCAGTTACTCACCACCTTGTCACCATTGCTCTGTGATGATCAGAAATATTAAGGTCATTTTGCAAAAAAAATATTTAAACATTTGACACCTCATGACATGGGAATAACTTCACTTCATTGATGAAGCTCCTAGTTTCTCAGTGATCAAATCATAGACCTTTGTTCATTTAGTTGATCCCTTATGTTGTGGAGAAGGAATGATTGAAGACAATACCAGAAGTACTGTTTCATTGAAGTGAATCTTGAAGTCTAGATTTCAAGTTGTTCTGGACAGATATCAAGACATACAGGTTTTAGCCTGAACCGGAATCATTGACAATGTAGAAAGATATACTTTGAACACTTAATCTAAATCTCTGATGGACTACCATAGGGAAGATTCTAGCTGGACTTTAGTAACACAGACTTATAGACTTAAGAGATGAGTGAAAATTCTACTGTCTGAGAGAGAACCGCACTCATTCAGTCATGAGAACCAACAATGACACACATCTGGTCAGTCTTTTGAATCAGTGAGAATCACTACCTATCCAGCTCCCCCTTAAATGAAACACTAAAGAAAACTAACTAGCAGACACACAGAACTCCCCCTCACAATAAGGACAGACTTCTCACACAGCCTCTTGCCAAGATAGAACAATTCAATATCAGGAGATTAGCAATTAAGATAATTTGAATAAGCCTAATTCTCTCCTTAATGTGGTGAATTTGTCATTGTCTAGAGGCTTGGTGAAGATATCAGCAATTTGATTAGCAGTGCCTACGTGAATCAGTTCAAAGTTGCTTTTAGAAACCTTATCTCTTATGAAATGATGCCGTATTTCTATGTGTTTGGTGCGGGAATGCAAAACAGGATTCTTGGCTAGGTTGGTGGCACTGGTATTATCACAATAAATAGGTGTGCACCCCAGGTCTATTTGATAGTTCTGAAGCTAGTGTTTAATCCAAATGACTTGTGTACCATAACTCCCTGCAGCCACATATTCAGCCTCTGCAGTGGAGAGGGCCACAAAATGTTGTTTCTTGGAACCCCAAGACACTAAACACCCACCTAGAAATTCACATTGACCACTAGTGCTTTTCCTATCTAGTTTACACCCGACATAATCTGCATCTGTGTATGCAACTAAGTCAAGTGTGTGTGATGCAGGAAACCATAAGCCAAGAGTGTGTGTAGCAGACAGATATCTAAAAAATCTTTTCACTGCAGCTAAATGTAATTCAGTGGGTCTGGATTGATACCTTGCACACATTCCTACACTGAACTGTATATCAGGTCTTGAGGCTGTCAAATAAAGTAGAGATCCAATCATACCTCGATAGAGCTTGGCATCTATTTCTTTACTTGTCTCATCAGCATCCAGTGCGGTATTGGTACCCATTGGTGTGGTAATGTGCTTCAAGTTGTTCATGCCAAACCTCTTAAGAATTTCTAATGTGTACTTGGTCTGGTTGATGAAGCATCCATCCTCTAACTGTTGTACCTGCAAGCCAAGGAAATACTTTAGTTCACCTACCAAACTCATTTCAAATTCAGCAGACATCAATTTGAAAAATTCATTACATAGTTCAGAGCTAGTTGACCCAAACACAATATCATCTACATATACTTGAACTATGATGAGGTCTTTATTTGTACTCTTGGAAAATAAAGTTTGGTCTACCTTACCTCTGTGGTAGCCCTTGCTGATCAGAAATTCTGTCAGTCTTTCATACCATGCTCGAGGAGCCTGCTTTAGACCATACAGGGCTTTGTTTAACCTGAAAACTTGGTTAGGTTGGGAAGAAAACTGAAATCCGGCAGGTTGTTCAACAAAAATCTCTTCCTTGATAACTCCATTTAAAAAGGCACTTTTCACATCCATTTGTTGGAGTTTTATATTCTTGGAACATGCAAATGCTAACAATATTCTTATTGCTTTCATCCTAGCAACAGGTGCATAGGACTCATCGAAATCAACTCCAAATTCCTGACAGTAGCCCTTGGCTACTAGTCTGGCTTTATTTCTAGAAATGATTCCATCTTCATTCATTTTATTCTTAAACACCCACTTAGTTCCTATGACATTAGAATTTTCTGGTCTTGGGACTAACTCCCAGACATTATTTCTTTCGAACTGTCCTAACTCCTCACACATAGCATTAACCCAAGATTGATCAGCTAAGGCCTCTTCTACTGATTTGGGTTCAATTTGTGAGACCAAAGCAATTAGGTCTTGGTTGTTAACATTCCTAAAGCGAGACCTAGTTCTAAGAGGATCTTCAAGGTTGCCTAGGATGTTAAAAATTGGGTGATCTTTAAGATATCTAACATTTATTGAAGACTCACTTGTTTCAGCTGGCCCTTCCTGGTTGGGAGGATTTGATGTTTCATTCGGCTAAGCCTTCTCTTCTTCTTTGTCTTCTAGGAATTCTCCATCGTGCTTGGAATCCCTGTCAGTATCTTCAATGTTAGTAGCACCTTTTGCTTCACCAAAGATGATGTGTGGAGACTCTTCAACTTTCTGATCAGTTATGTTAAAGACCCTATATGCTCTTGACACTTCAGAGTATCCTAAAAATATTCCAGGACAGCTTTTAGCATCAAACTTATCTAAGTCTTTCTTGTCATTATTATGGATAAAGCATTTAGCTCCAAAAATCTTGAAATAAGCCAAGTTTGGTTTCTTACCTTTCAATATCTCATAGGGGGGTTTTCTTGTGAATTGGTCTTACCATAGCCCTGTTGATTGTATAAGTTACTATATTGGCCGCCTCTGCCTAGAACTTTCTTGGTAGTTGACTCTCAATCAGCATGGTTCGGGCCATCTCCACAATAGTTTTATTTCTTCTCTCCATAATTCCATTCTGCTCCGGTGTCCTGGGAGAAGAAAACTTGTGTGTTAGTCCCTCTCTTTCACAAAGATCAGAAAACATGGAGTTTTCAAATTCACCTCCATGGTCAGATTGAATTGAACAAATCTTATGTTTTCTTCTTGTTTGACCTTATTGAAAAATTATTTAAACTTTTGAAAAGCATCACTTTTACTGGCTAAGAAAAAGATCTATGAAAATCTAGAGTGGTCATCAATGATCACATAACCAAACCTACTTCCATTAAGACTCTGAGTTCTAGTAGGACCAAAGAGGTCCATATGGAGAAGTTCCATTGCTCTAGAGGACAATGGCTCAGATCTTAGCTTGAAAGACTTTCTGGTCTGTTTGCCTAGAGTACAGGCAACACAGATTTTTGAAATAGAATTAAACTTGATTTTAGGCATGCCTCTAACTAAATCATGCTTGATCAATTTATTCAAAGTAGAAAAACTAGCATGGCCTAAACGTCTATGCCAATCAAAAGCATCACCTTCAGAATTAGCAGATAAGCAGAGATTAGATTCAGACTCAACATCTAAGTCTACCATGTAGACATTATTGGTCCTATTGGCTACAAATTTAACCACATCAGAATTTATTTCAAAAATTTTGCATGAGTTATTGTCAAACACAACCCTGTGACTTTTGTCACATAATTGACTAATGCTAATCAGATTGTGTTGAAGACCTTCCACAAGTAAAACTTTCTCAATAGAGTTTGTGGAAGACTTACCAATTGTGCCAACCCCAATGATCTTACCTCTGTTCTTTCCTCCAAATTTGACCAGACCCCCTACCTTCATTTCTAACTTGCTGAACTTGGATCGGTCTCCTGTCATGTGCATGGAGCAGCCACTGTCGAGGTACCATTTGTTGTTCTCAACTGCCAGGCAAACCTACACAAACGAAATCAAGCAAAGTGGTTTGGAACCCAAGATGAGTTGGGTCCAAAGACATCATTCAAATCTTTAAGTAGATGTTTAGGAATCTAAAACTGTTTCAACTTGGTTTTCTCTTGCACCTTAATTTCGGGTCTATTGAAGTTGTGAGCAGAGTTATGTCCAGCTGGTCTGGAGAAATGAAATCTATTCCAATTATTAAGTATCTCATCCCTGGGATATCACTTGTGCGCTTGTTGATTAGCAAGTTTTTGAGGGTGAGTGTTGTTTCTCCAGTAACTCCTGTTCGGACCCATTCGTTTATAGTAGTTCCAGCTTTTATTCTGATTCACTTGCTTGGTCCAGCTACCACTTATGTTCTGGTGAGTGGGCTTAGTGAAGTTCTTCACAAAATTCATTCCTATTTTAGATGGTTGTCCAGCATTGTTTGTTAAAATTTCTTTTGGACGCTGAACACTTTGACTACTATTTGAGCTGGATGGTGTGTCCAGCTTCTCTTTTCCCTTCTCTGGGTAGAAGGTAGTGGTCTTGAACTGAAAGGGTCTCTTGTTAATTGGGTCATAGCCTAAACCCTCCTTATTGAAATTAACCCTTGTTCCTAGTATAGAATCCAGATTAATTTTTCCTTGAACAAATTTTTCTAAAACCTTCTGTTTGTCTTCCAGCTCTCTTTGCAGAGTCTCAGAATTTTTAAAAAGTTTAGTGTTCACTTTCTTAACAGCTTCATATTTCTCTATGATCACACTATTTTCATTTAGACTTTCTTCAATTTTGATCTTGAGTTCGTTGAGCTGTGTGTGAATTTCCTGGTTTTCTAATTTGTGCTTTTCATTTTCCTTTTTCAGAGAATGCATTTCTACTAATTCTTCCTTTAATGTCTGATTTTCCTTACTGATTTGCGTTAGTTCTTCAATATTGGTATTGAATTTTCTCTTCCGAACCCTATGCTCTTTACTGAGTGAATTGAACTTATCTAACAGTTCAGCATAGGCATCTTCCCAGTCATCAATAGAAAAATTCTCAAAGACATTTGTTACCTCCTCTTCGCTGTTTGCCATCAGGCAAATTCCTTCTTCATCCTCCTCTGAGGAATTGGCTTCTGGATCTTCTTCCTCATCACTCCACGTGCAGACTATTGCCTGTGGCTTCTTCCTCTTCACCTTCGAGCTCTTCTTCTGAAAGTTGGGACCCTTCTTCTGAAGATCAGGGCAGTCCCCTTTCATGTGTCCAGGTTTCCTGCAATGAAAACATGTAATTCTCTTAGTTCTCCTATCTTTATCATTGCTAGAATCAAAGTTCTTACTAGAATGGTGTGTCTTCTTCCTCCTAAACGTCTTTCCCTTAGTCCTTAAGAATTTTCTGAATTTTCGAGTGAGCATTGCTTGCTCCTTCTAGTCGAGACCTGACAATCCGTCGGACTCGCAACTACTACTCCCGCTGCTGCTACTTCCTTGGCTGCGATACACCACGAGGGCAATGTTCTTGCCCTTCCTATCACTTCCTTCACCATTCCTTTTAAAATTCATCTCATACGTCATAAGGGATCCTATAAGTTCGGTGACTGTCATAGTCGTCAGATCCCTTGACTCTTATATCACAATGGCCTTAGTGTGCCATGTAGGGGTTAGAGATCTAAGTATCTTTCTGACTATATCTCCCTCAGCTATCTCTTTCCCAAGCCCCTTAAAACTATTTGTTATTAGAGACAATCTGGCATACATCTTAGTTATGGTCTCCTCTGATTTCATATTAAACATATCATATTCAGTGGTGAAGAGATTTACCTTCGTTGCTTTCACTTGAGCTATACCTTCGTAGATTAATTCCAGCTCATCCCACATTTTCTTAGCCGTCTTACATGCTGAGATGTGGGCGTATTCGTCTGGGTGTACAGCACATTGGATGATGTTCAGGGCCGTCCAGTTGAGTGACGATAGCTTGACATGATCATCTGACCATGCGTCCTAATTCGGTGGCAGATCATATGGCCCTGTAGCGATCACCCTCTACAGCTTGTGGCTCTGCGCCCTGACGAATACCTCCATCCTGTTTTTCCAGAAAAGATAATTGTTACCATCAAAGAACGGAGGGCGGCTAATAGATTGTCTCTCAGCCATGAAGCTTTGAGGACCATTAGGGTTACCCTGACCGTTGGCCCACATGATGAAAACCTGGCTCTGATACCAATTGATACGCGTAGCAGAAAGTGAGATAGAAGGGGGGGGATGAATAGATCACTCCCAAAATCAATACAACACATACACGATTTCTCAACCCCTCCAAAAGCAGTGAAAAGGATTTCGGAGACAGGCAACAAAGATGAACGGAGTAAGAAATGAGATCGAGAAAGCCGCCCACAATGAAGCAGTATGACAAGTAGATGGAGAGCAACACAACGTAAACAGGCAAACCACAGAAGAGACAGGGAAATATTTACGTGGTTCGATTGCTATCCACAATCTACGTCCACCCCTTACTCAAGAGTAAGGTTTCCTTGCAATATAGAGTCGCACACAGCAGACTCAGTCTGCAACAACCGCTGCCAAACAGCTTGTCCTGAGGAACAGCCTCCACAGTCTTCTGATCAACCAGAAGAAAACACTGGAGAACCAATCTCCCTTCCTTTGCACGCAGCAAAGGGGACAATGTGTAGTTACTCCCAAGCAACTCACACAACTAGAGGATCGAACCTCTCTTCCTCCAAGACATTGGAGGGAACTGGAGAACCTCTCCCTTCCTCTGAAGAGTGGAGGGTAACAATATGGAATGAAGATAAAGAAAAACTTGAAAACAAAACAATCAATGAATGATAATCTTCTCTAGAAACCAAAAGCAATATAGCTTCCGTAGAAGCTGATCTTCAGGATCACAAACACTTCTCTCTCTCAGAAATTTTTTTCTCTCAGCTCTGGAGGGAGTGGGCTTTCTCTGGTTTTCTCTGCTCTCACTTTGCTCTTCTTTTTCACTATTTCATCCTCTATCAAACCCTTTTCCACAACATATATATATATATCTGATCCAGAACCTTAGGCGTGTGGATACCATGTTTCCCGCCTAAAGATGTTGGGGTATGTGTGAGAATGTTCTGGACGTCTATCTACCTCGGATCACGTGCCATATTTCTGGTGAATGCACAGACAAATTGTCAGAGAAGAAATGAATATTTGTCATACATTTAGCACAAGTCATATTGGTGTATAGAGTAAAGAGCCAGAAACTGCACTGAGTCAAAAGAGTAAGCATCGGCTAAGATGGGCATGACAAGCACCGACCTGGAAAGAATCAGAAGATGCACAAATCTACGTTTGCTGGCTATAGGACTTGCACCGAGTCTAATGAGACATGAAACAAGAACTGCACTGACTTCGTTGCTACAGATAGGTGTATAGGCCTGACTATGCACCGAACATGAATTTGTTTTAAGCAAGGCATGCACCGAGACGGGATATGCAGTCCAGGCAAGAGCTGCACCAAGATGGCAAGAGGAAGTACAAGACAAGGCTTGCACCGAGATATATTTGCACCGAGATGAAGGAACGACCAGTCCTGACCAATGCATTCTGGTCAAGAATTGCACCGATTCAAAAAATTTCAGCGACCTCAAGAGGTGAGATGTAGAGACAGAATATGCATGGACCTTAATGCTCACGACCTAGAGAAATGCACAAGGACAACATATGAATAGCAAAACATGTGCATGACCAAGGACTTGCACCGAGGTAAGTACTTTATGTGAAAGATGCAGAACTAGCACTGACTCAATATGCATTAAGCAAAAGAGCGAATGATATGTAATGCACGGACCTAAATGATGCTATTAGCACATACCCCCTCCATGCTTAGAAACAAATAAATGCACCGTAAAAGAACAAATTGATCTAGAGATAAAAACAAATTGATTTATAGTGTGATATATCATCAAAACTATAGGGATGCAACAGCTCTCAGAACCAGAAAATGGTCCGAGACTAGCCGCCCAAAAGTCAGAAACGGTCTTGCGATAGACCGCCCTGAAAGGGTAAAAATGGCATTCATTTGACCGCAAGTATCTTATTGCGGTCCCTTTTTGGCCGCCTCCTGCCTGGCTGACAGAAGTTATAAAACAAAGAATAAATATTAAACTAGGACATGTTATGCATGGAAATCAATGAAAACATGCTGTAAAATATGCTAGGAAGAAAACAGACCAGGAACATGCATGGGTTTGTGTTAAATAAACAAGTGTCCTTCATCTTAATTGCATTAAGGCTAAGTTCATGCATGGAAAATAAGTTAGATACGCAGTCCCAAAAAAACATAAAATTCTCTGCATATAATGCATGAAAATGACTGGAAGTAGAGGGCTTTTATTCCTAACTTCGAGTTTGAACCATTCATGAGATAACCTACCTTTAGATAGAGCTCTAAACTTTGAATTTAAGGCTAGAACTCGACCCTAATTCTTGTTTGTCCCGAATCGAATCAGCAACTTCGTGGCCTTCTAACTTCTGATCTTCTTCACCTATGACCATGAAACTTAAAGGGTAAGAAGAGGGTACTAAAATGAACAACTAATTCTAAAGAACCCATATCTAATTACCTCGTTTATGACTTCTAATTTGCTGATCAATCTGGCCCGGTCACACAATCTCCCAGGTTTCTTACACCAAACCAGCGCTTTTGGAAGCCTTGTCCTCCCTGATGGCTCGATCTCCTAATGTGAAATTCGGAGGGAGGTTAGACTTTACTATCATTAACAAATTCTTCTAAACAACTTACCTCTAACTCGGTCTCTTTACCTTAGCTCCACACAAGCCAAAAGTAAGGGTCGTGCAGGTGAGACTTAAGGTCTATTTATAGGGTTTAACTAGGGTTTTGAGGATTTAAACGAACCTAGAGTCCTAATCTGGGCTTGTAATCGACCCTAACACATTTTAGACTCTTCCAGCTAGTAGATAGCATCGATCCCAGATGATTAGGATGCCAAGGTTCCCAGCTTTTCAAGCTTTCTTCGTTGTTCGGATCTGCCGGTTCATAGCGGTTACATGAGGACCATTTTTGGACTCATGCGGTCTCGCGATAGATCGTTGTTATCCTAGAGCGCCAAAATTTGAATTGATTAAAACTCTTTTGTTATTTATCCTCTATTTATCCTTAAATAAACCTATTTATCTCCTAATTCCATAAATACACCAAATTTAAGCTTCTAGAACAAGGGCCAGGGTCCAAAACTATAATTTGGGACAAGTGGGCTTATTTAAATGGGCCTATTCCTCTTTAATTAGTATAGGGCCTTAACAATTAGATTTAATTAACTATATTTCATTTAATAGCCCATTTAGTCCATTTAATGCTTAAAAACTATATTTTAATCCCAAAAAATTCTGAAAAAATTCTCAGGCGTTACACCTTCCCCCACTTAAAAAGAATTTGGTCCCCAAATTCATCATAATAATATTTGCCAAGTATAGTGTACTTACATTCAAATATCTCTTGAAATCTTTTCCACATGGCTTCTTCGGTTTCCCATGTTGCTTCATGTGGGCATAATTTGGTCCATTAGACTTTAACCATGGGAATAGTTTTATTCGAAGTTGTCGTACTTCCCGATTGATGGGAATCAACACCGGGCACTAACATTTTTATTTTATATTTGTGTCCTTTTGTTTATATTTATACCCTTGGCTAATTGGGTTTGCAATTGTAAGGCATTATCAGCCAAAGGGTTAGTCTTTAAAGTCTTTGGGTTTCTATGTAAATTGCCAGTGGGTTCAGCAGGGTCCCCCACCCTCTTTCCCATTGGTCCACCTAGGTTCTAGGAGCCATGTGGGGCTGGTTCAAAGTCCAAGATTAGGACTTGGACTAAGGGGGGACAAGGTGGAAGAAAATTCAAACTTGGACCAAGCAAAGTCTATGATGCTTCCCCCTTATAATATAGCTTATTCCATGTTGTATTTTTATTTAATTTGGTCATTTGATCACATGGGGGAAGAAAATACTATCCCTAGTTTGCCCCTCCCCTCTCTCCCACGAAATTCCCAGCCCCCCACCCCTTGCCATTCTCTATATAAGCCTATGTATAACGTCATTAGAGATTTAATGAAGAATTAAGCATTTTTGCCAAGAGTAAATCCAAGGGCACCCCTTTCTCTCTCCCACCCCCCTTGCAGATGGAGTTCTGTGAATTTATTTAGGTGTGAAGCCTCCTCCCCTCCCCCTCTCTGAGTGAAAAGCTTAGCACCGCCGCCGCCGCCGCCGCCATCGAGCCACCGTCGCACCGCCAACACCACCGTGTCGGAATCCTGTCCACATCAGGATAGAAGATTGAAGCCCAATTTTTATCTCCACATCAGGAGATCTGATCAAGCTACAATTTTGAATGTTTGTTATTCTTGTTATCTCTAGTCTCTATTTTAAATTTCGTGCCAATCAGGAGTCATTTGCTATTTTTACCGTAATTTTAGTTCCACCCTTGACAGTCAGCCAGTTTACAGATCTGGAGGATAGGAGTCTGTTCTTTTATTTTTCCCGCCCCCTTATACATCTCCTAAAACCCCCAAAAACTTCATGCGTGTTCCTCACTTTCCTACCTTCCACCTATAATTTTTCTAGAGTCTAGATCTATTGTTTTCATGTCGGTCAAAATTCATTTTTAAGGAAAACTCAGTCTGTCTTGTGTGTCTGTCAGTCCGAGCCAGCAAAAATCTTTGTGGAACAGTCGTTTTCATTTTCAATCCATTCACTTGATGGATCTAAAAAAATTATATGTTGTAGCGTTTTGAGTCCCCTATCCATCGGTATAAATTTTGCGTCGATTTGACACTGGATCTGGCTGCAAGTAATCTTTTCGTGAAGGCGCGCAGAGCAGATCTATGGACAGGCTAACAACTCAGTCCGGGAATTAATTCCTCGGAAAATACGCCGGCTCACCTTTGGAGACCGCCGCTACCGGAGGTCGATCGGCAGCCCATCAGAAGCATTCCAGCCAGTCTCCGCAGCAAGGAGTCGATCGGAAGTCGCTATCCTAGTTGCTGAGTTACTGAGTTGGAACAGTACCGAGTCGGGACCGAGTCGGACCAGCAACACGTTTCCGGCCCAAATTGCTGCTCGTCAACCCAAGATCGATCCTCCAGGGCCACACTTGCAACACGTTACCTCCCTGCGTGGAGTGGGCAAAAGAATTCAATTCTGTAATTTATTTGGTAATTGTCTAACCGGGAGTACGGGTCTTGGCCGAGATCATCTTCCCCACGCCCGGAGCGTGGAGGTAAACTCGCCTCCCTCTTATTGCATTTGCTTATCTCGTATACTTTTGAATGTCACTGCTTGAGTGATAGGTTACCAGCTCGATTCAAATTAATCACCGTTGCGAGGGAGAGAGAGCGAAACCCGTCCCGTGACCCGATCCGAGCACAGAAGAGCCAAGTACCCTTGACTCATTGTCGGTTCCTCAACCGCGCACGATCTCGCATTTCCGTCGCTAGGGATGAGTTGCGAGCTAGAGTCCCAGGTCGTGTGTCCGTCCTGCATCAAATTGATATCAGAGCGGAAGGTTGAGTGTAGGGTAGTCTTTGTTTAAAAACAAAAAAAGAGTCATCTAGAGAGTGTCTAAGTCTATGTGTCTCATCTGCATTCCCTTATTTGGTATATAAAAAGGTGTTGCCCGAACGTTAGGTTATGCCTATCAGGAAGGTGATTCACTCGCGTGAAAGAATCTTCGGATCCCGAAACTCCGCCAGGTACCGGATATGGGTTGAGTCTAGGTTTGTAGTCGAGTCCACATTTTACCCTTTTCACCATTTCGAGTCAGGTCTAGGTGTTTTAGTTTGCATAAGCTTTTGCATATAACAACAAAAATAAACAAATGTCATTGCAGGCCCAATCCTAGGGGATCCAACCCCATCTTTGCCACTTTGGCCAACCCATGCCGACCCGTCCAAGGCACCAAGTTCGTAATTGAGTACATTCGGGACTATGATAAGTACCGGTTGGAATATGGAGTTGGAGAGGAGAGCACCACGATTGCCTTTCAGTTCCGGAGAGATTTGCGGCTTCACTTCCAGTTTGAATGTCTTATCCATGATGCGTTCACTCTGGCACAGTCATATCTGGTCGCTCTAGAGGTTGAGCCTTTCGAGGCAAGGTTTGATGCCGCCCTTCAGCGAGCATCTACCCCCAAACCAAGTCCCGAGCCGGTCGGATAGTCTACCCCACGACCTTCCCCACCCCAGTCGGGGAACCCTTCCCCTAGAGCTCCATTGCCACCCACATCCGATCCTCATCTAGAGCCACCTCATTCGGAGTTACCGCCTTTGGAGCCACCCGTGTTTCTAACGAGAAAGCGTTTCATCGCCGAGCCACTACTTAGTTGGCTCAAGATAGGCTTGGTCCATAGAGGATCATGCTATCCATCCATGGATCCCACACTACCTTTAGTGCTAGTCAACTCATTCCATACCACATTCCGGTCTAGTCACCATGTGATACATTGGATGACCTTCTTATGGGATTGGACCGACAGTTGCAGTTGATGCATACATTGGCCCCAAGCTTCGACCGACCCACAGGTCGTAGCTTCACCCATCCCGCTTGGGGGTCCATTACCTCCGTGTGCACCGTGGGTCATGTCACCACGGAGGTCCACTTATTCCTCCCCCGCCGGTCGAGCCCGACTTCATACCCTTTTGCTCGAGGGAGGAACCATACTTTCTACTTGAGACCACCGTCCCATATACCCTAGTGCATGAAGGTGACCATTTACACCTTCAAGAATTCCAAACATGGTACCGTGACTTGTGGGAACCCACCTCGAGGGGTCACACTTTCTTTGATCCCTTCGACCCCTTCCCTAGTGAGCCTTATGACCCACTTTATCCATTCCACCTTGCTAGGGAAGTCCATTAACACCCCTTCCCCACGGGCTAGTCCACCTACACTCAGCCAGGGGACCATTCCACGGTCATCATATAGGGGTGACGAAGAAGGAGCATCCGGCTCTCCTATCCCTCCCAAGTCTCCCAAACCCAACAGGCAGCCGCATGCTAGGGACCGAGTAGGATGTCTAGGAGACCCCCATTCCATCAACCACCGATTGCATCTAGTGTATGCGTGGCACACATTTGGATGTCCTGGTCCACTGTTGCATATGAATGGGTCAGACTAACAGTAGGTTTGTTTAGGGTCATGTGTGAGTCCGTGTTTTTCTTTATTATCGAGTGCATAGTGAGTCTGCATGTATCGAGTCGCATAGTCGGTTTAGGTCAGCTCGCAGTGTTAGTCCCTTTCAAGAATTTGGGATCAGCTCTACCATTCTATGTCTTGGATCTAGTCACATCAAGGGACCCAGCGGTGATTCCGAGTGAGTCATTGAGCCGTCTCCTTCTTTGAGAGTGACCCCACCCCGGAGTGTACACCTCTAGCCTCATTCCCCAATAGTGTGAGCATATCGAATCTATACGGGATGAGAAAGTGACGATTACTTGGAGTGGAGTGATGTGACACCACCTTGGGGTGATGACCACAAGACAATATGACCCTTGGACCTAAGGTTACAAGCAAGCAAATTGGCGATGATACCACTCGAGCGGCTCACTCGCTTGGTGCACACTTGTGCCCGTGGGAAACTAAACGATAATGGAGAGGGTCCGGGGTGGGACAATGATGCTCCGGTGCTTGGCAAGCTTGGGGAGAACCCCAATTGGGCCAGGGATGCCCACTCACGGGTGGCCGTCACACCATGGGTGTGGGTTGAAATGGCTCGCTCACAACTCGCCCGCGATGGACACTCACGTGTTCGGTAATTTGGGTCGGGCCCTCGCTCTCCGTCCGACGCAGCAAAGCAAGAATACTAAGCTAAGCAAGTGATATTGACCAGCAAGGAAAGGGGGACCGAGGCTCACCTAGCTGGCGTGAAGACGCCAACTCCGGCCGAAGACGGGGGCGAGCGGGGAGGCAAGGGTTTGCGCCTGCAAGCCGCGTCGGTGTCGCTTCAAATCTGCGAAAATATTATTACATGAACTACACCTCTCGCAGGAGGGGGGCTCTTGGGGTGGGGGTTAGACTTATTACAACCAAGATTACCTCCACGCAGGGAGGGGCCTTCAGCCGGCCAAGCGGGGTGGGGAAATTATGAAGAGAACGCCGACTCTCCAAGCTTCGCCGGTTCTGCCACTCTTCAGTTTTGCTGAACAGGTTGTCGATGAAGATGCTGCCACGGACTCAACCGAGCTCCAAATTTGATGAAACTGGTGCCAAAAGTTCCCCAGCTGGCCGAGGATGATGCTTGAATTTTTTTGGGAAGCTCTGGAACTCGGGGCTGATCAGACCGGTGACTGGAGCAGGACAGCAACACTCTGCCTCTGACTGATGCAGAACAGATACAGTGGATTGCAAAAGGCACTGCGGTCGCTCCCAAACTCCAAATTGAACGAAACTGGCGGTGACGCGATCGTGGTCGGAGTAGCTTCGAGAAAAAATTGACGGGGCCACAATCCGAGGTTGGAGAGGAGAATGGTGACCAGAGAAGTGAAGATAGGTCGAACCTGGACCTGCAGGGGGCAGACTGCACACTCCGGCGAAGAAATTCAGAACAAATAGCTCGGGCGGGCGATTGGCGTCGTTCCTTCTGCTACTGATGGAGGACTAGACGAAGAAGACTTTTGTAGAAGCAAGCGTGATCGAATTTCTCCAAGGTTGGCCGCTGAACGGCTTCCAAGATCGCTCTGGCCTTCAGTCTGGGACAGATTGCGCAGTCGTTGAAGATGACGTTCCTACGGACAGCTCCGAACTCGGATGCAGGCAGGAGTACCACCGTTGGAAAGAAGACTTGGAGACGATTCCATCAATATAAGATATGCCACCGGGAGCCTTCAGGGGAAGTCGTGGCTGCTACTGCAAATCACTGCTTTTCTAAAACCTGCAACAGGGACAGAATAGGTGGAGGAGAGGGTGTGGGGAAGGGCATGAACAAGGGGTTATTTGGTGGATGGGGAAGGGGGGATGCGACCTTGGGTGGTTAGGGAGGTGGGGAGATGAAAGGGCACAGCCCAAGGGAGAGGTAAATTCGAAATTTGGCCTAGGGAAGGGCTCTTTCAGTCTTGGGGAGAGGGAGGGTTGCTTGGGAGAGTGGAAAGGTGCCTAGGAGAAGGGGTTTCCACCTAGGGGTTGGAGGGGGAATTGAATGAGTGCATGGGGAAGGGGAAGGGGCCTTAATGAGGGGTGAATGGGGAGGAGAGAGAATGAATTTCGAAATTGGGGTGGGGAGGAGAGAGAGAGGGGGCACAACCCACTTAGAGAGAGTGATAGTAAGAGAGAGAGAGAGGGAGATATTGAGAGGGAACTAGAAGGTGTGGAAATTTTCTGGATTCAATATTCAAGCATGATTGTTACAAATGAGAGAGGGGTGGGGCTATTTATAGACCCCACACTTTTCCTAAGACCAAACTGACCCTGACAAACTAACTAATGACCAAACAGTCCAAGAGAGGGGGGCCCCTGGGCCTAGCCCAATGAATTGGGCCCATTAACCTATCAAACCAACATAATGACTTCAAGACTTAGGAAAATAGCTTTCTAACCTAGGTACATGACTCAATAAAGGGAAAATTACATGTTTAAGACTCAAATAAAAATAAGAAAATTACATGACTCGACTCACAAACACATGAGGAACATAATGGCGTACACCGACGATCAATCCGAGCTTCAGAAAATGTGGAGGGGCAAGGGATGTCCCCATCATACCCCCGGGGTGGGGAAAACTCGACCCTGTCGAGTATGGGTCCACCGGGGAAGTAGCATCCCAAACGCAGTTCCGGGCAAACCTTGTTCTCCAAACTCGACCCATGTCCATAGCCGAGGAACGGTGCTTCCACTCGACAAAGTGGCTCGGACACACCCTTAGGCTGGCGAAGAGATCTTGCTTTGCTTAGTATTGCCGCCATGTGCTGACGTCGGGCTCTCGGGCTAGTTTGTGGTGGCACTCCGAGGGTATCTCTCACAAGGATAGGTGTAGGCTCAAGACACTCACTAAGATCCACCGCGGTACCCTTAGAGGGTGCCGGATCCCCCACATGGGAAGTGGGATGAATCCCAAAACCCATTGGTAAGTTCAACCCGCAAGCCGGGTGCCAAGGCCACTCGGAACTTGGCAAGGTCCAAGTCCTCGTGCCCTCAAATTGGAGGTGACCCTAGAGTAGAGCCACTCCAAAATCATCATCATCATCAAGTCGCCAACGTGGAATTTCAAGTGGCGCTCACGAGTTTTTGCCCGCTTTTTGTAATTCTCACCACTTTTTGCTTGATGCATGTTTTGATGCATATGTCATGTACTAAGATGCGGTGTGAGTGAGTAGTGCGTGGTATGCAAAGGTGGTCCAGGGCAACCACATGTAGACCTATCATGCATTGATGTTATGAAGACTTTGAATGTCTTGGGAGGACCGGGGCATCCATAGGTGTCCCTTTTATGTGTGAGTGTGATGAGTGCCGGGGGACCCGGACATCCATGAATGCTCCTAACATGCTTGAGATTTATGATGAATGATGGTGGACTATTACAACCAAATATTGACCACTCATGTTTTCTTCTTGACATGTGGGTGATATGAATGAATGGACCCAACTTTCTAATCATGTCAAGTGGGGTGGTATGCCTAAGCACATGCATTTCAATCCTAGTGATGACTTCTATGTGCATAGGTGTGGGGTGGCCCTTGAGCTTCCATTCGTATGAGTCAAAGGGATCTAAGAAGGGAGACATCATGGAGTGGGGCCATCTATCAATCCCATTGTGTATGTTGCCTATGGTTAAGGCTTCTTTGGTGTAACCCAATTCTAGGAAGGGAAGGTTTTGGGTTATCATGGGTGGTAAGGGTAGGGTAAGGTGGGTGGTGAATAAGGTGAGTGGGTTATATTGAGATCTAGGCTCCCATAGAAAAGGGTCAAAGGGATCATGGTAAGGGTCACCTTGGTAGGGGTACTCTATGCTCTCAAGGTCCTCGAATGGTGAGTCATCCTCCTCAATAATTGGGCCAAGGTTGCTAATGGGTTGACTGATCAAAGCACTTGGGATCTTAATGGTTGGGGAGTGGACTAGGATAGGTTCTTCCTCCATGGGATGAAGGAGGATGATCTCACTAGTAACTTGGCCATTAGTGTAGATGGAAGTGATGGAGGCAATGGAGGGATATGCTAGGCTAATGGTGTTAGTTTCGGACGGCCTCAAGGCTAGCATATTGGTCAAGTGAATTTGCCAATGTAGGTAGTTCACTAAGTCTCCCAAATCTTCCACACAATAGGAAGTTTGATAAGTGACATGTGGCTGAATGGGAATGATTTGGGATTGATATCCCATGGGTAGGTGGCATGGTTGTGAACTAGGAATGGTGAGACCTTTCTTGAACCATTGGAGTATGGACTTATCTATGGTGAGGTTGGGCGTCTCTAGAGGAGCTAGGCTAGAGGTGTGTGAGTTGTTTGGCCTTTGGATTTCCTCTATGTTGGGAGGTGGATTCAGATGGGCATCCTTCTCCACTTGGGTAGGTGTGTGGGTAGCAACTTCTATTGCTAATGGAGTAGGGGGATCTATGGTGGGTGGTTTGGTGATAGCTAGCGTATGACACACCCGGGGTGGTGAACAAGCATGGGCTTGGGTTGGGATAGGAAGGGGAAGTAGAGGAGGCCTGGGTTGGGGAAAGATTGGTGTAGGAAGTGGGAGGTGGGTTGGGTGAGGGGTTTTGGGTTGATTTGTTTTGGGAGATGTATCCCTTTTTGGGGACGATGGTGGGTTTGTGGTGGTGGTCAAGGGGGCTTGTGGGGTACGGGTTTGGTGAGGAGTTTTGGGTTTGGGGGTGGTGGCCATTATGGGCCTAGGTGGAGGGGTGGACGCGGTGTCCACTTGGTTTTTAATGGTGAGGGTTGGATAAGTGGTGGTCACCATGGAGGGAATTGGGTCGGTTAGGGGTCTCTTGTCCTTGGGATCGTTTGGGGTGGAAGTGGGGGCTAAAGGGGCTTGACTAGTGTAGGTTAGGGAAGGGGGGCTTGGTTGGGGTGTGGGGGCCCTCATGGGGTTAGGTGGGGAGGTGGAGGCCTTGGACACTTGGGTTCTAGTGGTAAGGGTTTGGACGGGTGGGGTTGGAGGAGTGGGAGTGCTCCTCGAGTTTTGGTAACCCGGGTAGGAGGGAGGAGGTCGGGGAGTGTAGACTTTCCTAAGTTCGGCTCTCATGTTCTCCCATATGTTAATAGGCTCTAGCCTCATAACCCTCCTAAATTGTTCAATGAATTTCCACCTATCCTCGGCATGGTACACAAGTCGACTCTTGGCAAGGTAGATTTTCATGGGTTCAGTCATTGGATTCCTTTTAAAGTATTTGTCCATGTTTTCCTCCCACTCTAAATATGCACTAGGGTGGTATCCGTTAAAGATAAGGTCCTCAAATAGGACTTTATCCAAAGGGGTGTCAATCGGACCTTTGCGGAGGGCCGAGTGAGATAGATGTGACTTACATGAAGTAGCCATGCTAGTGGACAAAAGAGATGCAACCGAAGACTCTAAATGCATATGAGCGTCCTAGGACCAACTTGATAGAGACAAGTTGTGAACTTGCTCTGATACCACTTGATGTGACACCACCTTGGGGTGATGACCACAAGACAATATGACCCTTGGACCTAAGGTTGCAAGCAAGCAAATTGGCGATGATACCACTCGAGCGGCTCACTCGCTTGGTGCACACTTGTGCCCGTGGGCAACTAAACGATAATGGAGAGGGTCCGGGGTGGGACAATGATGCTCCGGTGTTTGGAAAGCTTGGGGAGAACCCCAATTGGGCCAGGGATGCCCACTCACGGGCGGCCGTCACACCATGGGTGTGGGTTGAAATGGCTCGCTCACAACTCGCCCGCGATGGACACTCACGTGTTCGGCAATTTGGGCCGGGCCCTCGCTCTCCGTCCGACGCAGCAAAGCAAGAATACTAAGTTAAGCAAGTGATATTGACCAGCAAGGAAAGGGGGACCGAGGCTCACCTAGCCGACGTGAAGACGCCAACTCCGGCCGAAGACGGGGGCGAGCGGGGAGGCAAGGGTTTGCGCCCGCAAGACGCGTCAGTGTCGCTTCAAATCTACGAAAATATTATTACATGAACTACACCTCTCGCAAGAGGGGGGCTCTTGGGGTGGGAGTTAGACTTATTACACCCAAGATTACCTCCACGCAGGGAGGGGCCTTCAGCCGGCCAAGCGGGGTGGGGAAATTATGAAGAGAACGCCGACTCTCCAAGCTTCGCCGGTTCTGCCACTCTTCAGTTTTACTGAACAGGTTGTCGATGAAGATGCTGCCACGGACTCAACCGAGCTCCAAATTTGATGAAACCGGTGCCAAAAGTTCCCCAGCTGGTCGAGGATGATGCTTGAAGTTTTTTGGGAAGCTCTGGAACTCGGGGCTGATCGGACCGGCGACTGGAGCAGGACAGCAACACTCTGCCTCTAACTGATGCAGAACTGATACAGTAGATTGCAGAAGGCACTGCGGTCGCTCCCGAACTCCAAATTGAACGAAACTGGCGGTGACGCGATCATGGTCGGAGTAGCTTCGAGCAGAAATTGACGGGGCCACAATCCGAGGTTGGAGAGGAGAATGGTGGCCGGAGAAGTGAAGACAGGTCGAACCTGGACCTGTAGGGGGCATACTGCACACTCCGGCGAAGCAATTCAGAACAAATAGCTCGGGTGGGCGATTGGCGTCGTTCCTTCTGCTACTGATGGAGGACTAGACGAAGAAGACTTTTGTAGAAGGAAGCGTGATCGAATTCCTCCAAGGTTGGCCGCTGAACGGCTTCCAAGATCGCTCTGGCCTTCAGTCTGGGACAGATTGCGCAGTCGTTGAAGATGACGTTCCTCCGGACAGCTCCGAACTCGGATGCAGGCAGGAGTACCACCGTTGGAAAGAAGACTTGGAGAAGATTCCATCAATATAAGATATGTCACCGGGAGCCTTTAGAGGAAGTCTTGGCTGCTACTGCAAATCACTACTTTTCTGAAACCTGCAACAGGGACAGAATAGGTGGAGGAGAGGGTGTGGGGAAGGGCATGAACAAGGGGTTATTTGGTGGATGGGGAAGGGGGGGTGCGACCTTGGGTGGTTAGGGAGGTGGGGAGATGAAAGGGCACAGCCCAAGGGAGAGGTAAATTCGAAATTTGGCCTAGGGAAGGGCTCTTTCAGTCTTGGGGAGATGGAGGGTTGCTTGGGAGAGTGGAAAGGTGCCTAGGAGAAGGGGTTTCCACCTAGGGGTTGGAGGGGGAATTGAATGAGTGCATGGGGAAGGGGAAGGGGCCTTAATGAGGGGTGAATGGGGAGGAGAGAGAATGAATTTCAAATTGGGGTGGGGAGGAGAGAGAGAGGGGGCACAACCCACTTAGAGAGAGTGATAGTAAGAGAGAGAGAGAGGGAGATATTGAGAGGGAACTAGAAGGTGTGGAAATTTTCTGGATTCAATATTCAAGCATGATTGTTACAAATGAGAGAGGGGTGGGGCTATTTATAGACCCCACACTTTTCCTAAGACCAAACTGACCCTGACAAACTAACTAATGACCAAACAGTCCAAGGGAGGGGGGCCCTTGGGCCTAGCCCAATGAATTGGGCCCATTAACCTATCAAACCAACATAATGACTTCAAGACTTAGGAAAATGACTTTCTAACCTAGGTACATGACTCAATAAAAGAAAAATTACATGTTTAAGACTCAAATAAAAATAAGAAAATTACATGACTCGACTCACAAACACATGAGGAACATAATGGCGTACACTGACGATTAATCCGAGCTTCAGAAAATGTGGAGGGGCAAGGGATGTCCCCATCATGGAGAGTACTCCGCACTTCTAGGTTCGCTTCCTGGTCGGTGACAGGTCTGCCAGAGCCACACGAGCAGCCGCACCCCTTACTCGACGGGGTCGAGTTCTTCCCACCCGAGAAAAATTTATGGGAATCAACACCGGGCACTAATATTTTTATTTTATTATTGTGTCCTTTATTTGTATTTATACCCTTGACTAATTGGGTTTGTAATTGTAAGGCATTATAAGCCAAAGAGTTAGTCTTTAAAGTCTTTGGGTTTCTATGTAAATTGCCAGTTGGTCCAGCAGGGTCCCCCACCCTCTTTCCCATTGGTCCACCTAGGTTTTAAGGCCCATGTGGGGTTGGTTCAAAGTCCAAGATTGGACTTCGACCAAGGGGGACCAAGCAAAGTCCAAGATGTTTCTCCCTTATAATATAGTTTATTCCATGTTGTATTTTTATTTAATTTGGTCATTTGACCACATGGGGGAAGAAAATGCTATCCTTAGTTTACCCCTCCCCTCTCTCCCACGAAATTCCCAGCCCTCCACCCCTTGCCATTCTCTATATAAGCCTATGAATAGTGTCATTAGAGATTTAATGAAGAATGAAGCATTTTTACCAAGAGCAAACCCAAGGGCACCCCTTTCTCTCTCCCACCCCCCTTAAAGATAGAGTTCTACGAATTTCTTGAGGTGTGAAGCCTCCTCCCCTCCCCTCTCTGAGTGAGAAGCTCAACACCGCCGCTGCCGCCGCCATCGAGCCGCCGTCGCACCGCCACCGCCACCGCGTCGGAATCCTGTCCAAATCAGGATAGAAGGTTGAAGCCCAATTTTTATCTCCATATCAGGAGATCTGATCGAGCAACAATTTTGAATTTTTTTTATTCTTGTTATTCCCAGTCTCCATTTTAAATTTCGTGCCAATCAGAGATCATTTGCTATTTTTTCCGTAATTTTAGTTCCACCCATGACAGTCTGCCAGTTTGCAGATCTGCAGGATAGGAGTCTGTTCTTTTATTTTTCCCGCCCCCTTACACATCTCCTAAAATCCCCTAAAACTTCATGCGTGTTCCTCACTTTCTTACCTTCTACCCATAATTTTTCTAGAGTCCATATCTTTTGTTTTCCTGTCGACAAAATTCGTTTTCAGGGAAACCTCAGTCTGTCCTATGTGTCTGTCAGTTCGAGCCAGCAAAAATCTTTGTGGAACAGTCGTTTTCATTTTCAATCCATTCACTTGATGTATCTAAAAAAATTATATGTTGTAGACCTCTGAGTCCTCTATTTATTGGTACAAATTTTACGTCGATCCGACACCAGATCTGGCCGCAAGAAATCTTTTCGTGAAGGCGCACAGAGCAGATCTGTGGACAGGCCAGCAACTCAGTCCGGGAATTAATTCCTCGGAAAATACGCCAGCTCACCTTCGGCGACCGCCGATCCCGGAGGTCGATCGGCAGCCCATCAGAAGCATCCCAACCAGTCTCCGCAGCAAGGAGTCGACCGGAAGCCGCCACCCCAGTTGCTGAGTTACTGAGTTGGAATAGTACCGAGTCGGGATCGAGTCGGACCAACAACATGTTTCCGGCCCAAATTGCTGTCCGTCAACCCAAGATCAGTCCTCCTGGGCCCCACTTGTAGCCCATTACCTCCCTGCGTGGAGTGGGCAAAAGAATTCAATTCTGTAATTTATTTGGTAATATTCTAACCGGGAGTACGGGTCTTGGCCGGGATCATCTTCCCCATGCCCAGAGCGTGGAGGTAAACTCACCTCCCTCTTATTGCATTTGCTTATCTCGTATACTTTTGAATGCCGCTGCTTAAGTGATAGGTTACCAGCTCGATTCAAATTAATCACTGCTACGAGAGAGAGAGCGAAACCCGTCCCGTGACCCGATCTGAGAACGAAAGAGCCGAGTACCCTTGACTCATTGTCGGTTCCTCAACCGCGCACGATCCCGCGTTTCCCTCGCTAGAGACGAGTTGCAAGCAAGAGTCCCAAGTCGTGTGTCCATCCCACATCATCGATCAACTATTCTGATTGACTTTTGCTCATAGGTCAAGTCCTTCTTAATCTCCAGGTTGTCATAGGTTATGACATGAAATGGATCGGAGACATATTTTTTTAGCATTGATACGTGAAATACATCATGAACTCCAGCTAATTGAGGAGGCAAAGCTAGTCGATATGCAACTTCGCCAATTCTTTCGAGAATTTCAAAGGGGCCAATGAATCTTGGAGTGAGCTTGCCTTTGATACCGAATCTTTGAATACCTCGACCCTGAGAAACCTTAAGGAATACATGGTCTCCTACTTGGAATTCCAGGTCGCGCCTTCTGTTATCAGCATATTATTTCTGCCTATCTTCTGCCATCTGGAGTCTTTCCCGAATAAGCTTTATCTTCTCGATAGTATCCCTGATGATGTCAGGGCCGAGAAATTGCCTTTCTCCTACTTCATTCCAACATATAGGTGAGCGACAACTCCTTCCATATAGTGCCTCGAACGGTGCCATTTGTACACTAGCTTGGTAGCTATTGTTGTAGGCGAATTGCACTAGAGGCAAGTGGTCGTGCCAACTTCCACCAAAATTAATAGCACATGCCCTGAGCATATCTTCTACCACCTGATTTATCCTTTCAGTTTGACCATCAGTTTGTGGATGGAACGTAGTGCTAAAGTTGAGTCGGGTCCCTAATAAATGTTGTAGACCCTTCCAGAACTGTGATATGAATCGAGGGTCTGAGTCAGATATAATGGTGATGGGGACACCATGTAGTTTGACAATTTCCCTCATGTACAGTGCTACTAATACATCCACAGACCATCGACTTTGATTGGCAGAAAATGTGCAGATTTAGTCAAATGGTCTATAATCACCCATATACCATCGTGTCCACCTCTTGTTTTAGGTAAACCCATGATGAAATCCATCCATATACTTTCCCATTTTCACTCGGGAATATCCAAGGGGTGTAGCTTACCGGCGGGCTTTAAATGTTCTACTTTTACTTGCTGACAAGTGAGACAGCGAGATACATAGTCCGCTACTTCTCTTTTCATGTTGGGCCACCAAAAGTTTCTTTTTATGTCTTGGTACATCTTGGTAGCACCAGGGTGAATAGCATACCTTGATTTATGAGCTTCCTCCATGATCAATTTCTTGGTGTCGACATGATTCGGCACACAGATTCGATCTTTAAACAATAGTATTCCATCATTTAAAATGGAGAATTCTATCATTTGATCAATATTAGCCTTGATCTCCATCAATGTGGGCTCATTTTCTTGTAATTTGGCTAGGTCTTCCATTAATACAGGTTGTGACCTTATATTAGCAATCATACATCCTTCCTCTTCTTTATCAACATCTAGATTCAAACGAGCAAAATCCTCGATAAGATATGGCGTACCTTTCCTGAGGCTTGCTAGAGTTGCCATTGGTCTTTTGCTAAGAGCGTCAGCTACAGCATTGGCCTTGCCTAGATGATATTGGATAGTAAAGTAGAAGTCTTTAAGATACTCCAACCATCAGCGTTGTCTCATGTTTAATTCCTTTTGGGTGAATAGGTATTTCAGACTTTTATGATCTGAAAACATAGTAAATTTTCCCCATAAAGGTAGTGTCGCCAAATTTTTAAGGCGAATATTACCGCAGCAAGTTCCAGATCATGCATAGGGTAATTTTCTTCATGATGCTTCAACTGCCTTGATGAATAGCAAATCACCTTTTCATTTTGCTTAAGAACGCATCCCGGGCCAATGCCAGATGCATCGGTATAGACTTCAAAGCCGCCACCTTCAATAGGTAGTGCCAGAGTAGGGGCTATAGTAAGGTGATCTTTAAGAGTTAGGAAACTTCCTTCGCAATCCTTTGACCATATAAAAGGGTTCTCATTTCTTGTGAGTCGAGTCAAAGGGACGGAGATTTTTGAGAAATCTTTAATGAATCATCTATAATAACCAGCCAGACCCAAAAAACTTCTAACTTCTGACATGGTCATCGGCCGGCTCCAATTCTTAACCGCTTCCACTTTAGAAGTATCGACAATGATACCTTCCTTTGAAATAATATGGCCGAGGAAAGAGACCTCCTTTAGCCAGAGCTCGCACTTGCTAAGCTTTGCGTAGAGGTGATGCTCTCTTAGGGTTTGCAAGGCTATTCTTAAGTGTTCTTCATACTCCTTAGTCTTGGAGTCTATAAGAATATCATCAACGAAGATGACCACAAATCGGTCGAGATAAGGCTAGAAGACATTATTCATTAGTTGCATAAATGCTGCCGGGGCATTGGTTAACCCGAACGGCATTAATACAAATTCATAGTGTAACTCCCAAGAATTTTCTAGAAATTTTCTAGATTTAAATAGATTTATTAAAATATGTAAATGAGCTATTAAATGAATTACTATTAATTAAGTCTCATTAAGTAAAGGCCTTCTACTAATAAATAGATTAGGCCCATTTAATTAATCCCAAAGGACCTAAAACCCAAGCCCAAAAGAGTAGGCCCATATTCTAGAAGCTTAATTTCTGGAATTTCAAATTTTAAGTGGATAAATAGCATAAATAAATTGATAAAAGGGAGAAGAGTTTGAAACAGTTCAAACTCGGCTTCCAAGGTAGCTAGCGGTCTATCGCAAGACCGCATAGGATCAAAAACGGTCCACCATTAGACCGTTTACTAGAGTCCGATCGCGAACAGCGAGAAGGCGTGAAAAACTCCATTTCTTCCAGATCAAATCCCTAAGGATTGATGTAATCTGTCAATTGGAAGACTCTAAAGGTTATCAGGATTGGATTGGAGACCTAATTCGGACCCTAAATTTGTTCAAATCCATGAAACCAAGCTAAAACCTATAAATAGACCCCAAAACCACCCTACGCGACCCTTACATTTGGCTCGCATGGAATTAAGGTAAGGAGATTTTATTTTAGGTAGGTTCTTTAGAATCTTTTATTTACAATACTCAGGTCTAACTCCCCTCAAAATTTCATTCTAGGAGATCAAGTCTACAAGGAGTTAGAGGCTTCCAAAGTTGCTGATCCTACACCAATAATCCAGGAATATGTGCAATGGCCCAGTGAAGATCAGGGAAATAGAAGCCCTAAACGAGGTATTTAGAACTAGTAACTTTAGAACTTTTTGTTCTCCTTTATCTCTTCTACCTACCCTCCAAATTTCATGTCCTTAGGTCAAGGGAATGAGGAGATAAAGGAAGGTGAAGTCGCTGGTTTAGCACAGGACGTGCAGAACTAGGGTTTACTTCCAGTCAAAAATTTCAAGTTTTGGGAGAAGTTCAGAGGTATGTCATCTCATGAATGGCTTAAACATAATTCTAGGAGTAAAAGCCCTCTGGTTTCAATCGATTTCATGCATTGTACATTGAGAATTTTGTGTTTTCATGAGGACTATGCATCTAGTGTAATTTTCATGCATGAACTAGCCCTAATTAAGTAAAAAGGAAATTTCTTGTTTACTGCATAAACCTACACATATTGTTTGCCTATACTCATTTCTATCATGCTATATAAGTTTATATATGTTGATTTCCAGGCATGATGTGTCTTGGATTAGTATTTTTGTGAAGTTTCTATAATACGGGAGGAAACGGTCTTCTTGTAGACCGCCAGAAGACCTAACGGTCACACGATAGACCGTTTGGCCCAGTGAAACGGTCGCCCACTAGACCGTTTGAGTTTTTGAGTTTCTGTAATATTGTTAACCCGAGACATATTACAGATTTGCTCTATTTAGTGTATAATAAGCCTACTTAATAGATTTCATTCCTATTTTCAAGTACTATTTTCACGTACCTAGATATGCTGTAGTGGATTTCATGTTCTTTATGCACTTATGAATTATTTTAAACATAGATTAATTTCATGTCAAATCATATACTCTTGTATTAAGTGCGTATTTCAAATGTTAAGATGAACGAGATTCACTCTTGATTTATTATTGTCTCTTCTCATCTCAGAGTCATTTCTATAAGTACATGGCATGTACTCCGGTATGTGGCCATTAGTTACACTCTTTGCACTTATAGGCACACCATCTTGGAGTTGATAACCTCTCCATTGGATATTCCTTCTAACGGACTACAAACTCTTGTTTCAAGGCCTCTGTAAGACTCCGCGAGGCTGGGATTCCCACTAGGACGCCGAGCTAGTTGTACCATTAAAGCCCATTATCTAGAAAGCACTTTTACCGGTGTTTTATGTATTCTGGACCTTAGCGGCCATCTAGACGACCGTCTGATTCTGTAAGCGGCCCTGCACTAGACCGCTAAGGGATACTAACAGCCATCCCCTAGACTGCTAATGCTCCAGATAGTTTTATTTCATCGAAGTCCTTATTCGATGAAACGATCCAAGACTAGACCGCCAGGCGTGCTAAATGGTCCAGTAATAGATCGCTTGGTTCCTGATTGTGTCTAACCCGAGGTTTAATCCATGGGGTTGGTCTTCTTGATATTCTAGATGATCTTAGGATTATCTACATAATCTGAACTTGTGTTGTGATTAACATGTTAATAAAGTTATGGAATTAAATTAATATATCGTTATGCTGTCGGAATGATACCGTAGTATAATATCCTTTATAAGTCATTTCTTGAAATCCCATATTCATGTTCTAAGCATTCTATACCTTGGATACTTTATCACATGGACTTTGTTGAAATGGAAATTACTTGCCAAAATTATTTTTATCTCGTGGAAGTAGCTTGATGTACAACTTGAAGATGCAAGGGCGGGCACGGACGGTGTCCAAGGGCTCGATACTAGTCCCCTCGGTGGATGGCCGAAAATGTACTATAAACCATGGGGTACGATGAGTACTGGCGTCGCATTACGTTGGGAGTACTTTTTTTATATGCGGGTGAAAACCACGAGGCTCATAATGAAATTTACATTCTTGATAAATGACTTTCTAGTATATAACCTTTACAAGGTTGTGTAAAGTACTTTCTTGTTACTTGCTCGTACTTTCTTGTTCATGAAAGGCCAAACTTGTCTCTACATGATCTTGATTTATCATGTCTCTATAGCTCTTATCTTTCGTACTTGGTTTTATACGCATGATTTATCGTATCTCATTTTCTAGAGGTAAAATGTTAATTATTTACATATTACCTTCATGTTGATGCGAAGATACCTACTGGACAAGTGTGCTCATACCTGCTTTCTCAATTTTCCAGGAAGTACAGGGGAATCAGATTCGGAATATATGAATAGCGGGTCTGAGAGTGATTGAAGGATAAATGGACTGAGAGAAGCCATAGTCATTTAAGTCTAGTCAAGTCTTATTGTAATTTTTATTTTCTTGAGTCAAATAATGTAAGGTATCATGTCGTGGTCTTATGTACTTTTGATCATCATTATGAAATAAAGTTTGGAGTTTTGAACCACTATTGATGTAATTATGTTTATGTGTAATTGTCTTGCACTCTAATTTCTTGCTTGCAAGAGACTTACCCTGCCGACTGTTCACGTTCTGAGAAATTCTTCCGTTGTACTACATGCTCGGGGCGTGACACATAGTGCCCATATCTGCTCTAGAAAGCAGTCTTGTATATGTCTTCATCTTTGATCCTGAGCTGATGATAACCTGACCTGAGGTCTACTTTGGAGAAATATTCCGCTCCCAAAATTTGATCAAAGAGCTCATCGATATGCGACACGGATATTTGTTCTTGATAGTAAGTTGATTTAGTCGCTAGTGGTCGATACATAGCCTGAGGACAAATAAAACTAGGGCATCCCAGGAGGATGTGCTAGGTCGAATGAAGTCCTTGTCTAACAACTCTTGAAGTTGCTTCTTCAATTCCTTGAGTTCTGTAGGGGACATCTTGTAGGGAGCTATTGAGACAGGTGCTGCTCCAGGAACGAGTTCAATTACCCGGTTTACTTCCCTTTCGGGTGGTAAACTGGGTAAATCCGATGGACACACATCGGGAAACTCATTCACAATGGGAATATCTTCTAAGGTGATCTCTTTGGACTCGGTGATGATTACGGAGGCAAGAAAAGCTTCACATCCTTGCGAAATGAGTTTGCAAGCATGAAGAGATGAAATAATGGTAGGATGCTTCCTATATTTGATACCTAGGAAGGAAAATCTTGGAAGACTTGATTTCTGAAAAGAGATTATCCTATTCTGACAATTTATATAAGCGTCATGATCGACAAACCAATCAACACCTAGGATAGCATCGTAGCCTTCCATGTCAAGGCATACGAGGTTTGCAGGAAGATTATGACCTTCTACCATTACCTCACTATCGGGGTAGTGGGTTGTAAGTTTAGTTCTAGGACCTAAGGGTGTAGTAATGACTAGGTCCGATGGTAGAGGAACTGATGAAACTGGCAAGATTTTTGCAAAGACAATAGATATAAAGGAATGAGAAGCACCAGTATCAAATAACACGAATGCAGGATGGGAATAGATGTGAATGGTACCTTCCATCAGCCCATCATCGTTGGGCACTTCTTCATCGTCCATAACAGCGTTAAGATGAGCCTCTCGCTTGCGTCCACAGCTGGAAGATTGATCCTTCATGAGGGGGCAATCCGGCATGCGGTGTTCTCGGCTGCCACACACTACCAGAAAAGGCGATATTTCAGACGGCCAGCTTCCGTCTGGAATCCATCGGAAATTCCGTCTGAACTCCATTTTGAAACGGATTTCGGACGAATTTCGGACAGAAAGATGTCGTCTCATATTTTTTGTTACAAATTTCAGACAGATTAGTATTTGTCTTAAATTCCGTCTTAAATTTCATATGGAATAAATTCCGTGTCAAATCCCGTCTGTAAATACAAGTTTCGGACAGATTAATATCAATCACAAATACCGTCTGAAAATTTGACACGGAAAATTTTTCGTCTTAAATACTGTCTGAAATGAGTCCGTCAAAAATTTCACACGGAAAATATTCCGTGTGAGACACCGTCTGAATTTCTCCGTCTGAAATACCGTTCCAATATCCGTCTGAAATTTCAGATGTAGATTTCAGATGCATACGCTAAAATCTGTCTGAAATTTCAGATGCACACGTACAAATAGAAATTTATATCCTTCTGAAAATTCAGACGGATCCGTCTGAAAAAACTTCCATTAATTTTTTTAAAAAATAAAAAATTATTTTAAAAAACTTGTTAAAATTCAAACTAATGACTAAAAACAAAACACATAAATAAGAAACTCAACATTCATAGATAAAAAAAATGCTTAGAAAATATCCTCCTCCACATCGTCCATATGCTCGTCCCTGCCCTGCTCATCTCCTCTGTCGCCGCCCGCTGAAGGATCCTCTTACATTAACAAAATAATAACATTCATTCATAGATAATAATAATAATGCGCAGATAAATTAGATATTTTATTACATTAGATAAATTGAAATCAAACATAATATCAAATCGATAATTGCATAGATTTTATAGACCCCAACAAACCTAGCTATCATCAGTAATTTGAATTATTTACATTTACAAAATACACTTTTGAGCGTCGGCCCCAAACCGGGTATCCGATTTGGATTCCACTAGTTCTCACAAGTCTATTTTATGTCCCAGGTCCTGTTGGAATGATCGGCACGCCGATCAGACCGGTATTTCAGATTTTAGACTCCCAGACCCCGACTTCTTTAATTTTAGACTAAGTGTATTTACAAAATGCACTATTGAGCGTCGGCCCCAAACCGGGTATCTGATTTGGATTCCGCCAGTTCTCACAAGTCTCTTTTATCTGCCCGGTCCTGTTGGAATGATCGGCACGCGGATCAGACCCGTATTTCAGATTTTAGACCCCCGGACCCTGACTTCTTTAATTTTAGACTAAGTGTATTTACAAAATGCACTTTTGAGCGTCGGCCCCAAACTGGGTATCCGATTTAGATTCCGCCAGTTCTCACAAGTCTCTTTTATGTCCCAGGTCCTGTTGCAATGGTCAGCACGCCGATCTGACCGATATTTCATATTTTAGACCCCTGGACCACGACTTCTTTAATTTTAGACTAAGTGTATTTACAAAATCCACTTATGAGCGTCGGCCCCAAATCGGGTATCCGATTTAGATTCCGCCAGTTCTCACAAGTCTCTTTTTTGTCCCAGGTCCTGTTGGAATGATTGGCACGCCGATCAGATCGGTATTTCTGATTTTAGACCTCCGGACCCCGAATTCTTTAATTTTAGACTAAGTGTATTTACAAAATGCACTTTTGAGCGTCGACCCCAAATCGGGTATCCGATTTAGATTATGCTAGTTCTCACAAGTCTCTTTTATCTCCTAGGTCATGTTGGAATGATCAGCATGCCGATCAGACCAGTATTTCAGATTTTAGACCCCCGGACTCCGACTACTTTAATTTTAGACTAAGTGTATTTACAAAATGCACTTTCGAGCGTCGGTCCCAAACCGGGTATCCGATTTAGATTCCGCCAGTTCTCACAAGTCTCATTTATGTCCCAGGTCCTATTGGAATGATCGGCACGCCGATCAGACCGGTATTTCAAATTTTAGACTTCCGGACCCCGACTTCTTTAATTTTAGACTAAGTGTATTTACAAAATACACTTTTGAGCGTCGGCCCCAATCCGGGTATCCGATTTAGATTCCGCCAGTTCTCACTAGTCTCTTTTATCTCCCAGGTCCTGTTGGAATGATCGGCACGCCGATCAGACCGGTATTTCAGATTTTAGACTCCCGGACCCTGACTTCTTTAATTTTAGACTAAGTGTATTTACAAAATGCACTTTTGAGCGTCGGCCCTAAACCGGGTATCCGATTTAGATTTCGCCAGTTCTCACAAGTCTCTTTTATGTCCCAGGTCATGTTGGAATGATCGGCATGCCGATCAGACCGGTATTTCAGATTTTAGACCCCCGGACCCCGACTTCTTTAATTTTAGACTAAGTGTATTTACAAAATATACTTTTGAGCGTCGGCCCCAAACCGGGTATCCGATTTGGATTCCGCTAGTTCTCACAAGTCTCTTTTATGTCCAAGTCCTGTTGGAATGATCAGCACACCGATCAGATCGGTATTTCAGAGTTTAGACCCCCGGACCCCAACTTCTTTAATTTTAGACTCAGTGTATTTACAAAATGCACTTTTGAGCATTGGCCCCAATCCGGGTATCCGATTTGGATTCCGCCAGTTCTCACAAGTCTCTTTTATCTCCCAGGTCCTTTTGGAATGATCGGCACGCCGATCAGACCGGTATTTCATATTTTAGACCCCCGGACCCCGACTTCTTTAATTTTAGACTAAGTGTATTTACAAAATGCACTTTTTAGCGTCGGCCCCAAACTAGGTATCCGATTTGGATTCCACCAATTCTCACAAGTCTCTTTTATGTCCCAGGTCCTGTTGGAATGATCGGCACGCCGATCAGACCGGTATTTCAGATTTTAGACTCCCGGACCCCGACTTCTTTAATTTTAGACTAAGTGTATTTACAAAATGTACTTTTGAGCGTCGGCCCCAAACCGGGTATCCGATTTAGATTCCCCCAGTTCTCACAAGTCTCTTTTATGTCCCAGGTCCTGTTGGAATGATCGGCACGCTGATCAGATCGGTATTTTAGATTTTAGACCCCTGGACCCCAACTTCTTTAATTTTAGACTAAGTGTATTTACAAAATGCACTTTTGAGCGTTGGCCCTAATCCGAGTATCCGATTTGGATTCCTCCAGTTCTCACAAGTCTCTTTTATGTCTTAGGTCCTGTCGGAATGATCGGCACGCTGATCAGGTCGGTATTTCAGATTTTAGACCCCCGGACCCCGACTTCTTTAATTTTAGACTAAGTGTATTTACAAAATGCACTTTTGAGCGTCGGCCCCAAATCGGGTATCCGATTTGGATTCTGCCAGTTCTCACAAGTCTCTTTTATGTCTTAGGTTCTGTTGGAATGATCGACATGTCGATCAGATCGGTATTTTAGATTTTAGACCCCCAGACCCCGACTTCTTTAATTTTAGACTAAGTGTATTTACAAAATGCACTTTTGAGCGTCGGTCCTAAACCGGGTATCCGATTTAGATTCCGCCTTTTCTCACAAGTCTTTTTTATCTCCCAGGTCATGTTGGAATGATCGGCACGCCGATCAGACCGGTATTTCAGATTTTAGACTCCCGGACCCCGAGTTCTTTAATTTTAGACTAAGTGTATTTACAAAATGCACTTTTGAGCGTCGGCCCCAAACCGGGTGTCCGGTTTAGATTC
Source organism: Amorphophallus konjac (assembly GCA_022559845.1). Lineage (NCBI taxonomy): Eukaryota > Viridiplantae > Streptophyta > Magnoliopsida > Alismatales > Araceae > Amorphophallus > Amorphophallus konjac. Next base: position 107,166,726 of record CM040127.1, read on the forward strand.
CGCCAGTTCTCACAAGTCTCTTTTATCTCCCAGATCCTGTTGGGATGATCGACACGCCGATCAGAACGGTATTTCAGATTTTAGACCCCCGAACCTCGAATTACATGAATCCTTCTAAACTAAGTTAGTTTTGAAAACACACTTAGTTTTGAATTGAGTTATTTGAGCGTCAGGGTCAAACAGGATATCCGATTTGTAATCCGTCAGCTAACTCAACTCTCACAACTCACGTGTACATCGCAAGTCGTGTTGGAACGATCGACACGTCGATCAGGCCAGTATTTCATATTTTAGACCCCCGAACCCCAAATTTTCCCAATTCTTCTAAACTAAGTTACTTTTGAAAACTAACTGAGTTTTTAAATTAATTATGAATATAATTGAGTAATTCTATCAAAATAAAAACATAATAAACTTGAACCTGCTGGGCCTGTGCCGTGGTGGTGGTGGATCCATGATGGAGAATTCCAGCCTGGGAGAGGAGGCCACTGATTACCTGCAACATGGTTGCCTGCTGGCTAGATATCTCCACTCGGGTGTGCCGCGACACCTGCTGCTGCAAATCATCAATCCTTCTTTGGACGATGTCCATGACGTCACTGGCTTGGGAACTGGGGGTAGGTGGAGGTACACTGAATGAACTACTGTAGGTTTAGGCAGAGCTTGAACTCGCACACGATGATATCACCGCGCTAGAGTCCAGGCTCTCCCCAAAACCATATAGCCGACCTTTCTTCGATACGCCAGCTGCTGCCACCCATTCCATCGGATCGAACTCCGGCTGCTTCATGTCTCCCTCCTCGTACTTCTCTGTCACAGCTTTGCTATATGTTTCCTAAAAATTGAAACATTTGACTAGTCAATTTCATATGAATCAATCCGATTTAAATGAACGGTAGAAGTTGCATATGTAGATAAACTTACCGCTACTGAGTGAGCTCTCTCACTCACAAATTGATCTGTCCCCTTCTTTTTGTGTGTTCTATCGAACACCTCGAGGAACGACAGAGCTCGATTAAGCTCCACATCCTGTTATACAAATGATGCCAAAAAACATCATATATATTAACATAATGTAAGAAGATAAATTGAAACATTACTTACCATTTTTTGTTTATGAGCCGCGAAAGAGATGCACCCACTCATATGCAAATTTGCTCCCAGTTTTGACGCCCTATTTACTTTGGCTTTTTCGGACTTTGCTATCCAACTGGGATCAGCAAATTTGTCACATGCTATCTCCCAATCCTCCTTCCTCATCCATAGAGGGTGGTGCTCCTTCCACATATGTTGGTCTTCACTCCCACCAACCTTATTTTTAGCGTGTGCTCGGGCCTCATGTACTTTCTTTCAGAAATTGTCCTGCATTGTCTCCTCCCAGGCCCTCCGACATCTCGCCGCGTCATGTCCACACGTGAATTGATAAGAACGCTATAAATAAAATAAGTTTCACACTTAGTATACTGTTGGGAATTGAGTTTGGAAAATACTTGAATTAATTGATGTAATTACGTACTGAGAACATGTCCCATAAGTTGTCGTGGACTTCCACTGGAAATTCTTTGAAAGACGTTGCTGCGCCGGGCACATGTGCCATTACTAGAGAGTTGGAATGATGGACAGCCTCGTGAGGTTCAAATTTCTCACTACAATTACAAGTGTCAAAATATTCATATTAGACAGTTGAAGGCTAAATAATGAATGTAATAACCTTATAAATTTACCCAGAGATCCAGCACGGGCGACGTCCATCGCGGGTCGTGCCTCCCTCGTGACGACTGCTGGTATCGTCAAGTGGCTGAGTGGTGGGGGCGTGCCCTGTTTAAAGACAAGGGGGAGGGGACTGTGAACTATAAGAATTAAATATCATAAGTAAAATGAATATTTTGCTGAAAATAAAAATTTACTTAATTGGGAAAATACTGCGAACTGTAAGAATTAATAAACATAAGTAAACTGTCAAGGACTGGAAGGCTGGAGCTAATCAGTTCTGTCCTTTCATCCTACTCAATCTATTGGGAAGCTGCCTTCATGCTACCTGCAGGGTTAATCGAGGAAGTTGAAAGACTTCTGCGCAATTTCTATTGGAATGGTCATTCTTCCAAGGCATCAACTCACATGGTTTCTTGGAAGCAGATATGTAAACCCAAATCTGAAGGGGGGCTCAGAACCAAAAACCTGAAGGAATGGAATCAGGCTTCTTTATGTATGCTGCTATGGGATATTCTACAGAAAAAAAAATCTGTATGGTATTCTTTGATCTAGGTATCAAGTCACATTGTTTACTCAATTTCAAATGGCCAAGGCACAAATCTATGGTCTGACCCGTGGCTGAATGCCAACAGCATCAACCAATTGTATGGAGATCATATCAGACAGGATTTAGAATTAGGAAAAAATGCAAATGTGGGCCTCTTTATCTCTGAAGGGCAGTGGGTGCTTCCAACTGCACTATCTATGGAAATGGCTGATTTGTGGAATCTTGTTAGGCAAGTTCCAATTCATAATGAATCTTCAGATGCCATCAAGTGGAAGAACCATGAGCAGATCATGAAACCAAGTACCATCTGGGAAGAGATTAGGCAAAAATCCTACTACACAAATGCCTTCACATTACACATGGCAGGCGGTTCTTAATAAACTGCCCACAGCAGATAATCTACAAAAGAAGGGCTTTAACATTCCTAGTATGTGTGTTTTATGCAAACAGAACAGGGATACTCTAGATCATCTATACTTTGAGTGCCATATACCAAGTGGATAAACATAAGCAGATTCTACTCAGATTTGACCTCCATAGGCAACCAAAAATTAATACAAACTCTGAAAATTAAAACATACATACCTGTAGCGGGAGGTGATGGGGATGGCGTCTATAAAACAACATGTTGGAGGGCACTGGGACCTGTAAGAATTAATAAACACAAGTAAAATGATATAAATGATTCTATGGCCCATATTTGGGTTTTTTGGAAAGGATCATTGAATTTCTCTGTGCTATGTCGGGATGAGCAACATATTTCTCTTGTTCAAACAAACTCAAATATGCATTTTGGATGTGGATGAAAAGCTAGGGGGTAATCCTCCAAAAATGGTGTCCATGTTAGATTTTAAGGAATGTGTGTCCGACTGTGATCTTTTTGATGCTGGTTTAAAGACTTCTTTAAAGACTCAGTTTTGGAGACCAAGATTTCATTAGATTAGCAGATTCAGATTCGATTATGCATGACATGTAGTGAAGTCTAATAAGAAATGAGACTCTAGAAACAATAATGCCATTTGAAAGACTATGAAATGTAGTACTGAGACAACCTCTTGATTCAGGGTACTAGGTGGAGGTTAATCCTCAACACATGATATAGACTTTCAGACAAACAGAATTTGTCCTTCCATCTCATATCATTTGATATACCTCTGAAATCAAGATAACAAATGTATGATGTCCATCAAGTATTCACAAGACAAGGTCTGAATCTTTATTTAGAAGCAAGGAACATTCAATCATAAAATCATTCTTAACAATATCAGGTCATTTATTTAGTTCAGTGAATTGAAACTAATAACTGAATTCAGAGAAATTATTCAAACATATATTTTTAGACAGACAAATCATGAGCCAATTTCAGTCAGATCAGTAGATTTATTCCAAGGCAGACAGACATGAATTCACAAACCATTTGAGAAGCTTTATTCAAATCATATCAGAAGGTTTCTCAAACAGCATCATAGCCGAAGCCAGAGAACTCATTAGATGGAGTTAAATATCTTCAAACTATCAATAGCCAGCCGGCCCTCATTGAATGTGATTCAAATATCCTTGTGTAGAGTGTTATCAGACGGATATTTTACTGAAAATCAAATATGGTTATGAATTATAGTATGACTTTCTAAAAAAAATAAAATATTCTGCTCAAAATTAAAACATGCATACCTGTAGCGGGAGCTAGTGGGGATGGCGTCTGTACAACAGGTGGGATGGTATTGGGACCTGTAATAATTAATAAACATAATAAAAATGAATATTTTGCTGAAAATTAAAACATACATACCTGTAGCGGGAGGTGGTGGGGATGGCGTCTGTAAAACAACTGGGAGGGTATTGGGACCTGTCAGAATTAATAAACATAAGTAAAGTGAATATTTTGCTAAAAATTAAAACATACATACCTGTAGCGGGAGGTGGTGGGGGTGGCATCTGTACAACAGGTGGTCGTGAGTCGACACTTGGACCTATAAGAACATTCTTTTAAGCTAGTAAATGATTATGACATTTATATAGCTAACTATTTTAATAGTTATACATGTACCCGAAGAAGACGCGAAAGAGGAGGGAGTAGAGCCCCTGTCACTGCCCTGTCTCCTCCCACTCCCAGTACGGCCTCCTCGGACCATTTCTTTATTATTAACAAAACAATTAATACATATTAATACTCAATTAGATAAGGCTAGACCAATGTTATTAAAAATTATGAAAAAATGAACAATTATCTTATAGAATTACAAAAATGTGCCTCCCTCGATCATGTTGATGATATATCTAACTCATCATCATCTTCATCATCCATACTTGTCTCATCAGATTCGAACTCTTCCTCTTCATCCGATTCCTCCTCCCCTCTAACATCAACATTTAGCTCCGTCAGATCGACTTCTTCCACTTCATCGCTGTTACGTAATGATAGCGGCTCATCAGATTCGTCCAGATTAATATGCGTGCGACCGACAACACCGACTTCGTCTGATTGAAAATATTCAGCACTGGTAACTTCTAAGGGATTTTCACTCATATTTAACTCATAAGTGGGAAAGAGTTTTGATTTAACCCTGCAAACTGCCCACCAATCTTTATTCTCCGATGATGGGTAGCTTGAATAATACACTTGTTGGGCTTGTGCGGCTAAAATGAACGGTTCATAGGTATTAAGTTTAGACCTACGTTTGACATCGACAATCCCATAAGTTGTGTCATGTCGGACAGAATTAGGATCAAACCAATGACACTTAAATATGTATACGTGATTGTCTCGTCCCAAACACTGTAGTTCTAAGACTTCATCAAGAAGACCGTAGTAGTCTAATTCCACTTCGTTGTATAAACTTCCCTTAACAGATACGTCGCTGTTCATCGTAGACTTACTTTGTCCATAATCCCTCGTATGAAATCTGTATCCATTCACAATATATCCTGGATAGGCACGGGCAACCGTCAAGGGGCCATAAGCTATCTGTTGTACTCTTTGATCAGTAATGAGACCTTGTTCAACCTATATGTAAATTCTGATTAGTTGTAATAAGGTTCAATCTCCTCAACATACATAACCTTAAACATATATATTCAAGGATCGACACTAACCTGATGTCTTAGCCATTTGGCAAAAAACTTCTCGTGTTCTTTTTCAATCTCCACGTCTTGGATATTCAGACATTTTTGTGCTAATTCTGAATCAAATTGTCTGCCTGTAATGTAGATACACTACTACTTTAAATGAACTGCAAAATAAGAATGAACAACTTATGGACATCGCTGGAAATGTGAGTCTAAGAACTTACTCTGTTAGGTTCGGTGCAAGTATTCAGAGGGGGGGTGAATGAATATACCCTTTAAAAAAACTTTCGCCCAAATTAGAATTCTAGTGCTCAGAACTGCGGAATAAAAACACTAAGACTAACTATAGGAAAACTACTCCAGTCATCTACTGAACTTGTAGACAAATATGAAGAGTGCTCCTAAGCAAACATGTAATGTGGGCAGCAATTAGACAAATCAAACATACACTCAATAGCACTGTCAAACATATAGTATGCGCAGCAGACAAATGAACACTTATAGAACATTAAACCAAAGCGCACCTAAGCATTCATCTAGCGCCAATCAGATAGAAGAAATCAAACCACTACACAATGATTTTTAGGTGGTTTGGTCCAGCAGACCTACATCCACCCCACACTCAAACCGAGTGTAGATTCCGCTGACTCACAGCTTGAACAGCTGGGCATCACAGCTTGCCATACAACCGCTGGGCAACACATCTTACCGTCCGAGGAATCCTCCTCGCCCGCTGAGCAACACAGCTTGCTGTTCAGTGGAATCCACCACTGCAACCGCTGGGGATTACAACTTACCCGTCCAGAGGCAGCACCTCTGCAAATGCTGACTAACAGCTTGAAGAAAGGATAAAATAGAAAATGAAAACAAGTAGCACCAGCAACTGAAAGCTGTAAATAATGAAAGCACAAATGTAGCTCCTAAGAGCTGACTGGCCTGGATTTGATCCATGGTCCAGTGAATGCAGATCTCTCTCGATCTCACTATCTCTCCTCTACTTCTTTCTCTTCTTCTTCTCTCGATAGCTCTCTGTCTCTCTTTTCTCTCTTCTCTTCACACTCTACTCTTTTTTTTCTTTTGTTCTTCTTTCTATCTGGATCGTGGAAGCTCTCACTCTGCCTCTGCTTCAGTCGATCACGATCTGTCTCCTTCAGACAAAGGAGACTCCCTTATATAGCATCAGCAGATTAGGGCGGTCGTGTGCTCTCCACATCTCCTGCCAATAAACCTCAGTCCACGTGGCAGCATTTCAGCACAGTGCTTCCACGTGTCACGATCAGGGAACCTCATCCTTCCTTGGATCACGAGCCATGTCAGCAATCCCAGTACCAAATCCCTGTCAGTCAGTCGAAATAAACGTATCAGTTCAAGTGTAAACTCTGTACACACTTTGAAGGTGAAATGTGTATAGACTTTATAAGCAGTAATTAAATAAGTGTGTACATTGAGAACCGATGTATAGACATTATGAATCAGATCTGAAGCAGTGTATAGAGTTGCTGAAGTGTAAAGCAATGTATATACTTCACATAAGCAGAGCTATGGCATTGTATAGACTTCACGTTGTGAAGCAATGTATACACGTAGCTGAAGACTGCCAGTCGATGCTTTGACTTGGCTGAAGCCAAACGCTAAAGTAATGTTCAGACATTGAAGAATACAACGTGCAGCAGTGTACAGACTTAGCCAGCAGACTAGTCCGATGTACACACTTGCTCGTTGTTCAGTCTTCATGAACGATGTATGGACTTCAAGACTAATATGCACAATGTACAGTCTTTGCGAAGGTAGTGCATTGTATAGACTTCAGGTGTGAAGACATTGTGAATGCAAATGCAATGTTCAGACTTCAGATGAGAAGGCACTCACTGTACATACTTGCTGAAGAGAATGCAATGTGCAGACTTTGACTCGATGTACATACTTCACAACTGATGAATGCAATGCAATGCAATGCAATGTATAGACTATGCCTTAGAACGAATGTGCACACTTGAAGAGCATTCAGTAATGTGCAGACTTTGATGCATATGATGCAGCCAATGTATGGACTTGAGCAGTCTACTGCTGAACAATCGATGTATAGACTTCACAGTCTGCTAAGCAAACAATGTATGGACTTGGCCGAGGCAGACTAAAGAAGCACAATGCATGAGCAAGCCTAACGGATGTACAGACTTCCTGAAGTGAAGAAGTTGAGTGTATAGACTAGACAACAAAAGGGCTGTACAGACTTGATCAGTGCAAAGGCAATCGGGTGTATAGACATTCACAATGTGCAGACTTGCCAAAAGAAGCTCTGTACAACCTTGATCAGATCAAGACAACTGAATATATGGACTTCCAATGTGTAGACTTTGTCTATTAGTCCATTGTACAGACTTGAACTGAAGACCAATGTATGGACTTCAAAACAGATGCTAAGGCCAAGAGGAGTGTATAGACTTTCACGATGAATAGACTTGGTTCCGTGAAAGCTACAGTGCAGTAAGATGTACCGACTTCCTATATGAAGACAATGGCTGTACAGACTTGGCCAACCAATCCGATGTAAAGACTTGAGGCATGGAGGCCAATGTGCAGACTTGGAAAGTTAAGACCATTGTACAGACTTCACCTCGAGCCAGCTATAGTGAAGGAATGTATAGACTTCACCAAGACACTGCATGAACAATATGATGCGATGTGCAGACTTGGGGTTCCACTGTGGATGTATAGACTTGAGCAAGACCGATGTATAGACTTTGGAGCTCAAAGGCAATGAATGTATAGACATGGTCTCAAACGAATGTACAGACTTCAGGGATGCAGACTCTGTATAGACTCTGAGGTCCAAAGGCAATGTACAGACTTTGCCTTAGAAACGATTGTATAGACTTGGCTGCTTGACCCACTGTACAGACTTGGAAGATTGAACCAATGTATGGACTTGGGGTTCTGAACGTAGGTAAAGACTGGGAATGTATAGATTTGCCCAGTGCTGCCAATGTATAGACTTTGATGCTCAACGTAGGTAAAGACATCAGTGTACAGACTTTGGCAAAGGCATGAGACGTTCTCTAATACGATGAAGTCTGTATAGACTTTACAGTAAATATATGCTCAGTGAGACGCAAGTTGAGACGATGCAATGTACAGACTTGGAAGCATATGAACAGCGCTGTACAGACTTAACATAATACGCTACATGAGACGGTAGGCTGTACAGACTTAGCCTAAGACAATGCATGAGACGGACGATGTATAGACTTGCGTTACTGTAGCGATGTATAGACTTACTATATGCATACGAGACGCTAAATGAGATGGTGACTCTGTGCATGAACAGTGATGTATAGACTTGCATGAGACGGTCAGTGAGACGCACTCTCAGACTGTACAGACTTGAGGTTTCAACAGAAGGCTTTGAAGGCGATGTACAGACTTTACCAATGTGTAGACTTGATGATGAAATAGTCTGATGTACATACTTGATCAAGACAAGGCAGTTGAGTGTATAGACTTTGACAAGCAAACGGCTGTACAGACTTTGCCTAAATGCAGGACACTGTATGGACTTGCCACCAATGTATAGACTCAATGCAAGCAGATGGATGTACAGGCTTGGCGAATGCAATGTATGGACTTGCAGACAGAACACATGCAGCGAATAGACTTTTGCAGATAGAACACATGCATTCTCCAGATAATATACCAGTCACAGTCATATACATTTTCCACATAGTATATCAGTTATAAACATGAATGTTGGTTATCATTCAATGTGGTGACTCATTCCTGTTGCTATCATTAAAACACCACAATCATCAAAGCACAAGGGGCTCATCAAAGCACAAGGGGCACAACAATCTCCCCCTTTTTGATGATGGCAACATAATGAGTCACACTGACTCGTCAAACTATTCTCCCCCTTTGACATAATCAAAAAGAAGGGAAATGGTTTGAGAGACAAATTCAACATACAAACACAGCACATAAATTCAGAGAATGAGTCATGGTTCATTAAAATGAAGTTCTCTCTTATGACAATGAAACAGCTCTCCCCCTATCAACATGCATGATTGACTACTCTCCCCTTAACTGTAGATAAACCATAACACCCCCTGAAGCACAGGAATGGACTCAGGTTATCCAATAAATTAATCTGAAATCTGCCATTACAAAGAATCTGAATTTTGGTGAAAAGACCACAGAATCAGAATTTGTTGCAGAACAAGATGGAAGATTCCAATAGTGTGGAGAAGAGTACATCTCAGGAGTCAATCAACTGATAGTGCAGCCAAGTGGTGGGTTGAGAAATAGTCAAAGCACAATACATCTCAAGGAATCAATCAATAGCAAGATGTTAATCAGGCTGACTGAAAAGAATCTGATCATGAGAGATTTTAAAGCATCCATCACAACAATAAGTCTTAAGAAGATTAGACTCTTCTATCATAACGGGTTATGAATTTGCAGCTTAACCAATCTGATTTAATTTTGATGTATACCAAATTTGCCAAATTAAACTTAATACTCATATCTGAATCCAAGTTTTAATAAAAGTGAACCAAATAGTCAGAAAACACTCAAAAATAATCATCTTTTATCTTACACATATGATCTCAATTGCACCTTTGAAAAATATGCAGGTCAGTACTGAAGTTAAACACTTTTTCAAGAACATGAGTTGACAGATTTTTTAAGATAATTTTATTTGAAGCACATTATATTTTTCCTGAGCAATTTAAGTTGATCAACACCTTTTTACATGAGGCACAACAAGTCTTAGTTGAAGTGACCCAGTTACTTAGTGTGATAACTGTCATTGCCTCTCACTTTGAGAGTAGAGTTAGCAATATGAGTGTCTTTTTACATGAGAAGACACCTTTATCAGAGGCCAGACTCCCCAGCTACTCAACACAAATAAGTTATTGCTCTGTCAGGTTTTGTTTCACTAAATTTTTATTAGAGATAACTATGGCACCTCATGACATGAGTTACTTTATTTCATTGATAAAGAACTCAGTTTCTCAGTGACCGAGTCATTGCTCTGATGTCACAATTTTTTCATTTAGTCAACTTTTTTCAAATTAATGTTTAACCACAGAACTCACTATATGCATCTTAACCAAAGAAGCCCTGAATTCAAATTTTCAGATATCTGATGAGAGAGTCTAAGGTTTACATGACACATGTGGTTAAAGTTTATTAAACCTTATCATTCAGATATTTTCAATTCATTTAACTACAAATCTGAGAATACATTAATCTTATATCAGTCTGATTCAGTGGTAATTCTTAAACCTATATGATAGAAATTTCTACAATGTTCTCAGACTGAATTGCACGACATGCAGCTTAAGTTCCTCAGACCAGATCTGTAAATGTAGCTGACCAACAACTCAATAATGGAGCCAAAATAGTCACACCAGCTAAGAGGTATATGAATAAAGAGTACAAGCTGGTGGAGGAGTCAATCAGCAAGAAAAAAATATTTCAGAAGGGTGTACATCAACACACAGTGGCTGAGTCTGGAATTCAGACAGATTAGCTGACAGATAGTATCATGAAGGGAGTTGAAAGAAACTCTTCTTTAACAGCTCAACAAATAGAAGACAGAATCTTTTTTAAAAAAAAAATTTATGATATGCACTGCCCTTCATATGAGAAGTATGCAACAATTCTGATAAGGAGAGCATGATGACCAAGCAGCAGCAAACAAGCTCCCCCTGACAAAATGCATGATATGCAATGAATCATTTCTTTTCAATTTTAATTTTCTTCAAATTGATGATATGCAGAACACTATTCTATATGAAAACTAGACCCATGGTACTGGGCGGATGACTTGGTCCAAGGACCACCTCACACATGGCAGTAGCATCAAGACATACTCTATCTGCCCTTCAGCACTGTTCCATTTAATATACCATGATGGCCATGAATGACAATTGCAGTGCCAATGCAGTTCTATATGTAGACAGTTACTTCTTTTGGAGTTTTCAGTATGATGATGCGCAATGCATTCACTATATGTATGCATATGCAATTTCAGACAATCATCAATATGCAAATTATGTATGAGGATAATTCAGAAAATCTAAACCTGACAATGCTGAACATGAAAGAATGTGCAAAACTCATATTCAAAAATCAGATTTAACATGCTATGCAGAATGTTTACTCAAACATCATAGCATTCTTTATTCAAATAGCATCATGAGAGAGCAATCAACTTTTCAAGATAAATCAATTTAGCATAGACAGATCATTATGAAATGCAGTCATTGGACACATGCATTAACTGTAGCACTAAATGACCCATTCAAGCTCAGTGCAAGTTATGCATTTAGCAACAATCATACAATTGTATTGATACGAAGTCTATATAATGCATCAACTATCTGCACTAAAGAATCATTCACGCTTAGTGCAATAGATGGCAAGAGAATATCAATTTGAGTAGAATTTAACTTCAGTAGCTGAGTCTGGAATACAGACTGATCAGCTAGACAATAAGAGATCATCAAAAATCTAACAAGCAAAAACAACAATTTCAGATGATGAATTTAAAACAAAGTTCAGAACTGACCTGAAAGGTAGAATCCTGGGGTTTCCATTTGAGTGCCTTGGTCTGTTAACCCCTGTTTATTCTTTGACCCAAGGCACACCTGTAACACTATGATCATTTTGATCCTGCAGGGACCCAAGCAGCTTTGGGTCCTGCATTTACCCTGACAGGTGTTCTAAATATTCTTTTTGCAGCATCATCATCAAATTCCATTAGAAAACAATCAGACATAGAGTGTCCAAAATTTCCACAATAATAACATGAAGCCACATACTTTTTATTTTTATTCTTCATGTTAGCAGAAACATGATGCCCATGTGCATGCCCATGAGTATGAAAATTATGTGTATGAGCATGAGTATTTCTTTTATTGACATGAAAATTTTTCTTTTCATACTCAACCAGCCTACAGTTGGCAGCTTTGTGGCCTAGCTTACCACATTCAAAGCAGTAACAATATTTTTTCATGAATTCAATTTTCTTCTTATCAACAGCATTGGGAGCAGAAAATTTTACAGATTTAGAATTAATTCTACTTCCCTGAGCATGCTAGCAGTCTTTGACTTTGTGGCCATGCCTCCCACATTCGAAGCACCTTGGGTGCTTACCTCTTTAGCCATTAAAACTCCATGAAGGCCTAAACCAACACTCAACAGCTTTATGACCACGTTTGTTACAATTATAACAAATGATGTGTTGGTTTGAAGCAGACATGTTTCTTTTGGGGTGGTGATGACTATTTGAGAAAAAGTTATAATGCATCATATCATCACTTTTCATCACATTGCAGTCATCCATATAATGACCATGCCTACCACAGTAGTAGCAAGAGACATCAGATTTCGTAGGAGCATGGTTTCTATCATATGATTTCTTAGATGCATGCGAATGAGTACAAGAAGCATCAGATTCAGCAGAGCTAATAAATTTCAGAGTATAACCAGAATTATTCTTTGCCTTCTTTGTTTGACTTTTTCTTTTCAATTTCTGATTATTCTCAACAAGTTTTGTTTGCTTTTCAATTTTCTGAGCTTTGAACTGAAAGACAGATTTTGAAGGTGACTTCTGATTTTCCTTTTGTTTTGGGGATTGCCTTGAAGTACCAGCTACATCAGAGCCTTTCACAAAAGTGGCATATAGCTAGTTTTTAGAGATTTCCTTCACATCAAAATTACAGTTTGTTCCCCTTTTTGAATTATCATCCATCCTTTTCACAACAGCTTTTATTTTTGTTTCAATTTTTGCAGACTTGGATGATAAGTTTTCCAGATCATGAATTTTATCTTCCAAAGATGCTATATGAAGCTCATAACTGGCTATTTCTTGTTCACTGCAATTAACACATTCACTTAGAACTTTGTTTGCAGTTTTATACTTTTTAATTTCTTGTTCCAAGTTGTTCAAGATTTTTAATTCATCATCACAGACAGCTTTTCCCTTTTCTGTGGTAAGGAGTCTTTCAGACAAGCCAGTGTTTAAACACTTTAATTTTTCAATTTCAGCTTTCAGTTCAGTGTTTTCTTCTCAAAATTTTGAGGTTGAGCTTCTTTAAAAACTGATTTCTCCTTTTCTATATATAGTCAGAAACCTCTGTGAGAAAATAGTATTTAAAACCATCAGTTTTTTGTTTTGTTCCCTCAATTCTTTGTTTTCTTCAGATAGCTTCATGACTCCTTCATTATATTTTCAACTTCCAGAGATCAGCTCTAGCTTTTCAACTAGCTCCTCTTCTCTTTCCTCCACTTTAATTTTCTCAGCCACCAAGTTTTTGTGATCCTCTTTAAGTGAGACAATGTGTTTACTCAGCCACTCATTCTCACTATAAAGATCTTTATTACGTTCTCTTAGAGCTGAGCACATATCACAGTTTGATTTAGCAAAAGAAGAGTGTGAAGCCTCCCCATTGATTTCATTTATTCTAGCCTTGAGTTTTTCAATTTTCTTTTAACCCCTAACGTTTTCAAGCCTTAGTTTGTCCATTTCAGAATTAACTTCAGTCAGTTCTTGCATACCTTTTAGATGCTCATTATTCTTATCATTCAATTGATTCTCAATTTCTGACATTTTTTCTAAGCATGTTTGTTTTTCAATTTCTAGAGATTTGATTACTTCCTTTTGCAATTTACCATCATGATCGAACTCTTTTATCATGTCTTCTAAAATAGCACATGCCTTACAAGAATTTTCATCACTTTTCAGACTATCTCTTAGTTTTGCATTTTCACATTCCAATTCTCTTATTTCGTACAACATCTCCTTTTTCAATTTTTTCTTTTCAGATTTCAATTGTTCACATTTATTATTGAGTTCCTCATTTATATTCCATAGATCATCAATTGAAAGTTCTTCAGGTTCAGAACTTACCTCGGATGAAGTTTCATCATTAGCATTTCTCCGATCAGCCATCAAACATTTGCTGTGATTCCTGATTAGCTTTAGCTTTTCCAAAATGTCTTTGGCAGATCTGCAAGAAGAAATGCATTCGATTAGAGATCTGTCAATTGATTCTTTTAATAAAACTACAGCTCTAGTATTGACAGAGTCTTTCAGCTTATCCTTCTTGGTCCATTTGGATTTATCCTTTGATAGTTTATATGGACCGTGAGTTATTACCTTCCACAAGTCAGGATCGGTTGTGCTTACATACCGATGCAACTTTTCCAGCCATGGGCCAAGGTCATCACCTCTGAATATCGGAGGATTAGCCATCAAAGCAGATAACAAGCAGACTCAAAGCACAAAGCAATCGATAAGAAAACACCACAACCAGATAAGCACGGCAAAGTACTAACTCAGTGAAACTAAACAACGAGCACAGAAAGCACACTCTGAAATGCACCAAACACTAGCAGGATCCTCTACAGATTGTTAGATCTGATAGATCAGAGACCCGCTCTGATACCAAGTGTTGGGTTCGGTGCAAGTATTCAGAGGGGGGGTGAATGAATATACCCTTTAAAAAAACTTTCGCCCAAATTAGAATTCTAGTGCTCAGAACTGCGGAATAAAAACACTAAGACTAACTATAGGAAAACTACTCCAGTCATCTACTGAACTTGTAGATAAATATGAAGAGTGCTCCTAAGCAAACATCTAATGTGGGCAGCAATTAGACAAATCAAACATACACTCAATAGCACTGTCAAACATATAGTATGCGCAGCAGACAAATGAACACTTATAGAACATTAAACCAAAGCGCACCTAAGCATTCATCTAGCGCCAATCAGATAGAAGAAATCAAACCACCACACAATGATTTTTAGGTGGTTCGGTCCAGCAGACCTACATCCACCCCACACTCAAACCGAGTGTAGATTCCGCTGACTCACAGCTTGAACAGCTGGGCATCACAGCTTGCCATACAACCGCTGGGCAACACATCTTGCCGTCCGAGGAATCCTCCTCGCCCGCTGAGCAACACAGCTTGCTGTCCAGTGGAATCCACCACTGCAACCGCTGGGGATTACAGCTTACCCGTCCAGAGGCAGCACCTCTACAAACGCTGACTAATAGCTTGAAGAAAGGATAAAATGGAAAACGAAAATAAGTAGCAACAGCAACTGAAAGCTGTAAATAATGAAAGCACAAATGTGGCTCCTAAGAGTTGGCTGGCCTGGATTTGATCCACAGTCCAGTGAATGCAGATCTCTCTCGATCTCACTATCTCTCCTCTACTTCTTTCTCTTCTTCTTCTCTCGATAGCTCTCTGTCTCTCTTTTCTCTCTTCTCTTCACACTCTGCTCTTTTTTTTTTCTTTTGTTCTTCTTTCTGTCTGGATCGTGGAAGCTCTCACTCTGCCTCTGCTTTAGTCGATCACGATCTGTCTCCTTCAGACAAAGGAGACTCACTTATATAGCATCAGCAGATTAGGGCGGTCGTGTGCTCTCCACATCTCCCGCCAAGAAACCTCAGTCCACGTGGCAGCATTTTAGCATAGTGCTTCCACGTGTCACGATCAGGGAACCTCGTCCTTCCTTGGATTACGAGCCATGTCAGCAATCCCAGTACCAAATCCCTATCAGTCAGTTGAAATAAACGTATCAGTTCAAGTGTAAACTCTGTACACACTTAAAATGAAATGCATTGTATAGACTTTATAAGCAGTAATTGAATAAGTGTGTACATTGAGAACCGATGTATAGACATTATGAATCAGATCTGAAGCAGTGTATAGAGTTGCTGAAGTGTAAAGCAATGTATATACTTCACATAAGCAGAGCTATGGCATTGTATAGACTTCACGTTGTGAAGCAATGTATACACGTAGCTGAAGACTGCCAGTCGATGTATTGACTTGGCTGAAGCCAAACGCTGAAGCAATGTTCAGACATTGAAGAACACAACATGCAGCAGTGTACAGACTTAGCCAGCAGACTAGTCCGATGTACACACTTGCTCGTTGTTCAGTCTTCATGAACGATATATGGACTTCAAGACTAATATGCACAATGTATAGTCTTTGCGAAGGTAGTGCATTGTATAGACTTCAGGTGTGAAGACATTGTGAATGCAAATGCAATGTTCAGACTTCAGATGAGAAGGCACTCGTTGTACATACTTGCTGAAGAGAATGCAATGTGCAGACTTTGACTCGATGTACATACTTCACAACTGATGAATGCAATGCAATGTATAGACTATGCCTTAGAACGAATTTGCACACTTGAAGAGCATTCAGCAATGTGCAGACTTTGATGCATATGATGCAGTCAATGTATGGACTTGAGTAGTCTGCTGCTGAACAATCGATGTATAGACTTCACAGTCTGCTAAGCAAACAATGTATGGACTTGGCCGAGGCAGACTAAAGAAGCACAATGCATGAGCAAGCCTAACGGATGTACAGACTTCCTGAAGTGAAGAAGTTGAGTGTATAGACTAGACAACAAAAGGGCTGTACAGACTTGATCAATGCAAAGGCAATCGGGTGTATAGACATTCACAATGTGCAGACTTGCCAAAAGAAGCTCTGTACAACCTTGATCAGATCAAGACAACTGAATATATTGACTTCTAATGTGTAGACTTTGTCTATTAGTCCATTGTACAGACTTGAACTCAAGACCAATGTATGGACTTCAAAACAGATGCTAAGGCCAAGAGGAGTGTATAGACTTTCACGATGTATAGACTTGGTTCCGTGAAAGCTACAGTGCAGTAAGATGTACCGACTTCCTATATGAAGACAATGGTTGTACAGACTTGGCCAACCAATCCGATGTAAAGACTTGAGGCATGGAGGCCAATGTACAGACTTGAAAAGTTAAGACCATTGTATAGACTTCACCTCGTGCCAGCTACAGTGAAGGAATGTATAGACTTCACCAAGACACTACATGAACAATATGATGCGATGTGCAGACTTGGGGTTCCATTATGGATGTATAGACTTGAGCAAGACTGATGTATAGACTTTGGAGCTCAAAGGCAATGAATGTATAGACATGGTCTCAAACGAATATACAGACTTCAGAGGATGCAGACTCTGTATAGACTCTGAGGTCCAAAGGCAATGTACAGACTTTGCCTTAGAAACGATTGTATAGACTTTGCAGCTTGACCCACTGTACAGACTTGGAAGATTGAACCAATGTATGGACTTGTTTCTGAACATAGGTAAAGACTGGGAATGTATAGACTTACCCAGTGCTACCAATGTATAGACTTTGATGCTCAACGTAGGTAAAGACATCAGTGTACAGACTTTGGCAAAGGCATGAGACGTTCTCTAATACGATGAAGTTGTTGTGCCCCTGGCCCCTGTGGCTTGTGGTTTTGATGATTGGCTTTAGGGGTTTGTGATGATTGGTTTCAATGTGAGTTAATCACTGTGAATCACCATGGTTTTATACAGTCATTCTTATATTCAGTCTGTCTTTCAAATGTTCATTCAGTATTTCATATGTTCAGTCAGTTTATCTGCTTACACTATGAGTCATTGCATTTGAAGTTCAGTCTGTACACTCATCTGTCTGCATGTGTCACCAAGTCCACACATTGCATCATGTGTTTCTTCATGAAGTCTATACATTGACATGCTACATCTCTTGAAGTATGTACATCCTCTTCAAGCATCTCAAAGTCTATACATCGCCTTCAGACTTTCAAGTCTATACATTCCATGATCTTCCAAGTATGTACATCCACAGTGTGACTTCAAAGTCTGAACATTGTCTCACTCCGTCAAAGTCCATACATTTATCTTCTCTTCAAAGTCAGTACATTGGCGTTGGGCATCAAAGTATATACATCGCCTTCTGCAAGCTTTATTGCAAGACTGTACATCGGTTTGATATCAACAAGTCTGTACATTGGGTTCAACTCTCCAAGTCTGTACATCCACATTCAATAGGTAAAGTCTATACATTCTTCAGCTGGAACTGTGCAAGTCTGTACATCGTTACTTGCCAAAGTTTGTACATTGGCATCTGTTCCTACATTGCACTTCCAAGTCTGCACATTGGGTTCTTTACCTACGTTCATCTTTGAAGTCTGAACATTGGAAGTTTTACCTACGTTGCACTTCAAAGTCTATACACTCGTTGTCTTTCATTGTTTCAAGTCTGTACAGCCTTTCCATTGGAAAGTCTATACATTGGTCGCTGAATGATCTTCAAGTCTATACAGACCTTGACTCGCTCAAGTCTGTACATCGGCCTGCTATCTTTGACAAAGTCTTCACATCGCGAAGTTTATACACTCAACTCCTTCACACTTCAACAAAGTCTGTACAGCGGCTGTCTTCACAAAGGAAGTATGTACAGCCGTTCACCTTGTGAAGTCTAGACATTGGATGTGCATGGTCTTGAAGCATTTAGGAAGTCTGTACTTTGGTCTGCTTTGCATTGCATGAAGTATGTACATTGCACAGCATGCATCAAATCCAAGTAGGTACATTGTCTGTTCATGAAGTATATACATTGCTACAGTAACGCAAGTTTATACATAGTCCGTCTCATGCATTGTCTTAGGCCAAGTCTATACAGTGATTGTCTCATTCAGCGTCTCATATGCACATTTGAGTCAAAGTCTGTACAGCCCAAGTCTGTACACTGAGGACGCTTGTTAGCCTTCAAGGTCTATACATTGTCTACAGTGCATCCAGCAAGTCTATTCATTGGAGTGTCTTGTTCAGCGTCTCATGGCAAAGTCTGCACATTCTATTGTTCAACTTCTGCATGCATTACATGAAGTTTGTACACTGCATCGTCTCAACTTGCGTCTCACTGAGCATCCATTCACAGTAAAGTCTATACAGACTTCATCGTCTTAGGGTACGTCTCATGCTTTTGCCAAAGTCTATACAGTCTGTTGCAGTGTTACACTATATGCTTCACTCTAAGTCTACACACTCATGAGTGTCTCATCAAGTCCATACACTGGCCTTGAGCTGAGCAAGTCCATACATTGGCTGTTGTCCCTCAGAGTCTGTACATCGCAGTGAATTGAAGGTTGCCTAAGTCTGTACAGCCGTTGGCTTCTTATGTGTAGTCCATACATTGAGTAAAGTCTGTACAGAGTTTGCATTGCATCTCATGAAGTCTACACATTGGTAAAGCTAGTGCATGCATTGTTCATCACCTGCCTTGTTCACTGCGTCGACGCAGACACTGGATGCATTGACGCATTGGCCAGTTGCCAAGGGCGTGAGCATCTCGTTTGAGGAGCTGAGGTGACGCTGCACATTGGAAGCGTTGATGCCTTGGGCTGATGTTCAAAAGTCTTTTGATCAACATCAAGTCTGTACATCATGTAGTCTGTACTTTGGTCTTTGTCTTGAACAGAAGGCCTAAGTCTACACACTCTCCTGTTCTGTTAATGCATTCATCCTCACAAGTATATACATTGCTTTTGCTATATCTGCTAAAGTCTTCAAGTCTATACACTCTCTCATTGTACACACTTACTCACTTGCTGTTCTTCAAAGTATGCACATCGCATAGCTTCACATATTTGAAGTCCATACATTGGAGAGTTTGTACATTGCTGTCTGCCTACAACGTAGAGTCTGTACATTGCATGCTCGCTGCATCATCAAGTCTATACACTTGCTAGATTGATTTCAAAGTCTATACAATGCTTTACATTCACAGAGTCTGTACAGGGTGTTTGGACTTAAACTGATGACTTATCCGATGCTATCTCTGACAGGGATTCTTACCGAGATTGATGATCTGGCTCGTGATCCCAGGAGGATGAGGTATGCAGATGCTGACACGTGGATGAAGCTGCCTCGGTTCTGGCGAATTCCTTGGGCGGGAAAACGTGGAAGCCACGCGCCCAGGAGATGATGATGCTGCTGCTATATATATGAGCCTTCTTCCACTAAAGAAGGTTGATCGAAGATCGAAAGAAAAGGAGCAAAGTCTATACATCCAGTCTGAGAGCAGAAGAGAGGATTCGATCCAGAGAAGAGAAGAGATAGAGAGAGAGCCTGCGAAAGAAGAAGAAAAGAATGAGAAGAAGAGCAGAAGGAGAAGAAGAGTAAGAGAGAGTTAGAGAGCTCGTGAGGGTTAAGAGAAAAAGAAAGTGAGAGAGAAGAGAAGAGGAAGAAGAAGCTTCATCCGAAGACTAGCTCCTACTGGACCGTGGATCAGATCCAGGCCAGTCAGCTCCGTTGAGAGCCACATCTGTGTTTTCATCTTTACAGCCTTCTGATTGCTGTGTTATTTTCGTTTATTATTTTTCCTTTGTTTTCTGATTACCTTTGTACTTCCGATCCTCTGGTCTGAGGTCGGGTCCCTCCTGGTCTGGAGGAAGAGAGGTCTGCGACCTCTAGTTTCCAAGTGGCTGGGAGTCACTTGGGTGTCCCTCCGGTTGGGAGGAAGAGGGGAGGCTGTTCCCCTGGTCAAGCTGTGTGGCAGCAACTGTTTGCAGACTGAGTCTGCTTGGCTCTAGCGTTTGATAGTGAAGCCTCACTCCGGTTGGGAGTGAGGGGTAGATGTAGGTCTGGAGGACCGAACCACCTAAAAATATCTTGTACAGTGATTTGATTGTTTGCCTTGCTTCCGCTAGATGCTTGAATAGGCACGCTCCAAGTGTTTGTATTTGAGTTGAATCGAATTGGTTCTATTCTGTGTCTATCTCTAGCATCTAAGTTTTTATTTGGCCATTATTCATAGAGGGATACATTCACCCCCCCTCTGTATCCGGGCCTAGCACCCTAACAGTTGGTATCAGAGCAGTGTCTGCATACAAGGTCCAGCGACCTGCAGATTCAATCTTGCAGTCTTAGGTGCTAAATTATTTTTAGTGCATCAATATTCCTGTTGCATTAATATGTTGTGTTCACATGGCTCATCCATCGGTTTTCAGTGGTACACATTTTAATGCATGGTTCACTAGTCTGAAGAATTATGTCAAATCGGTGAATCCAGACCTGTGGAAAGTGATTTCACATGGTCCTCATAAATTACCAAAGAAAAGGTCCAAATGGACTGACAGTCACGAATCAATGTATGAGGAGAATCAGACAGCTATAAATCTGATGAAAGCAGCCACTGACAAAGCCCTTCACTCATGTTTCCTTGATTGCAGATCTGCAAGGGATATGTTGGAGATGATGAAGAGAGCCGGGAAAGGAAATCAAACAAGCTGCATGATGGCCAACAGAAGTAATCAAGGTGGTAGCGATCAAGGCAGCAATCAAAGTGAAGACGATAATGATGAGGAGGTAAACCCTTTTGAGAACTATACCTTGGATGATTGGGAGAATTCATATGCTAAATTATTAGAGTCTCATGAACAGTTAAGAGAACAATACAAAAAATTGAAGAAGAATAGTAGGTCAGACAGTTTCAATTCTCCATGTAAAAACTGTGCTGAACTGAAAAATGTTCATGATGCTTTTATGTCTGATATTCAAATGTTGAAGAAACAAATTTCATTGCTGAAAATTGAAGATCAAGATCATGTAAAGGAAATCTCTAAACTTGAAAAGAAACTTAGCCTAGCTAGTCATGATTCTGTTCAGAGTAAGGATTTGCTGAAAGAACTTGAATGTGTTAAATCTGACTTAAACAAGCTGAAAAATGAGAATGACTCTCTCAGAAAGTTTTCTAAAGAAAATGAAGAACAATTAGAGAAACTTAAACGAGAGAATGATTTGCTGATTGAAAAACTTAATGTCATAAAGTCTGTAAACATAGAATTACAGAAAGATCTTGAAAAACAACAAAAAGATATGAAGGAAATTGAAAATGGAAGAAAGTATGAAGTCAATTCAGAAGATCAGCTTCTAATAAATGAATTGGTTCAGAATGACAAACTTAAGCAAGAAAATGAGAAATTGAAAATGTTGAACTCCACTATGTCTGAGAGACTTCTAGCTTTAGAAAGAGGTAAAAGTGTTTGCTTTGAAGATTCTGATAAACTGAGCAATCTGGAAAATGAAATTGAAGAATACAAAACAGCTAACAAGGTTTTGAATGAAGTTGTCAATTGCTGTGAGCAAGAGATTGCCAGTTATGAGATACATATTTTCTCTTTAGAAAATGAAATTCAGGATTTGAAAGTTTCCTTGTCTAAATTTGTTGATGGGCAGAAAAACCTAGACAAGCTACTAGGTATAAAAATCAATCCTAGGAAGGAAGGGCTGGGCTACAATAAGATAAACAAGAAGTAACTTCAGAACAAAGTTATGACATCTTTTGTAAGTGGTTCAGATGTATCCACCACCTCTAAAGACAAACAGCCCATTGCTCAGAAAATGTTGGGAGCAAAGGATAACTTTAAGAAAGAGGGACTGGGCTACAGTCCAGTCATGAGGAAGGTTGATGGATCCAACTTGAAAACTGTTTTTGTTAAATCATCTGAACAGGAAAAGCCTTCTACTACATCTTCAATTCAGTACAAGGCTAAGAAAACAGGAAAAGAGGATAAAAATCAGAAAAGGACTGTAAATCAGAAAATAAATGAAAAGGGTTCATCAGTGTTTGCTGATCACAGTCCTCACACACACTCACATGCATCTAAAAAGAAGATTATCTGTCATTACTGTCATAAAGCTGGACATCTGATGCATGAGTGTAAGTTGATGGAGAATGATGATAAGAATGCTAGGAGATATCATGATAAAAATCTTTCATCTCAGAAAAGGAAAGTTGAGTGTTTTTAGTGTGGTAAACTAGGACACAAAATTTCACAATACTGGTTTGTTAGTGATAAGAATAAATTTCATGCAAACGATCATGCTCTTAACAAGAACAAGTCTGTTCCAATAAACCAGCATATGACATGCTTTAATTGTGGAAAATTGGGTCATAAGAGATTTGAATGCTGGCTGAATGCTGGTAAGAAAAGTTCTAATTCATGCTTTCACTGTAGCAAGATGGGCCACATTGTAGCCCACTGTTGGCATGCTCAGGGTAGAAAATTAAATTCTAAACATGCCATTGGAAAGTCTCCTGCATGCTATCACTGTGGGAAGCCAGGCCACAAGGCTGCAACCTGTTGGCTGGCAGAATATCAAAACCAAACTGGTTTTGGTAAATAGAATTCTTATTCTGTTAACATAAAATCTCATGCATATACACATGGATTTCATGCAAATAAGAATGTGCATAGATTAAATCCAAAATCGGGTGCATCTTACTATCATTATAGTAAACAGAACTCTCTCTCTGCCAATGAACTTCATGACAACAGTAATGTGCATAAGAGGAATTTGAAATCTGCTAATTCATGCCATTGTTGTGGACAAATTGGTCACTCAATGTATAATTACAATTTGATGAAATCTGATGACCTTCATGCACGAAAATTGTTGAGAAAACTTGCTAGGAGTAATACTGTCATGTCAGGACCCAAGACTTCTTGGGTACCTGTTTGTGTAAAATAACATTGCTATGCAGGTGTGCCTTGGGACTGGAATAAAAAGGGGTAATGATCCAAGGCACTCAAGAAGAAAACCCCATACTGAACTTTTCAGGTAAACTTCCTGCTCTTCTTGTTTTTAGTTTTAATGCATAGCAAGTTAAATCTGTTTTTGCATTTTCATTCATCATCTGCCATGTGCATTATTTTCTGATCATGCATTTGCTGAGAGTTCTGTATAAATATCAGATTAAAGGGGTTGTCTGTATCTGATGCATACATAGGCTAATTGCAATTGCTTGATAATTGTGTTATGCATAAACTCTGAAAACAAATTGCATTTCAAATTTTCTAAAAAAAAAATCTGAACTGCTTATGAGTGTGACTTGAAACTTGTGTGTTGCAATAGCTCACTGAAATTCTGAATTGCATATAAGACTGCATGTTGAATAAATTTGCATGACCTCAATGGTATATAAATGGTAAGGTACCAAAAGGCAGGGAGGTCTGTCTAGAGGTTCTTACTATGTGTGAGGTGATCTATTAGACCAAGTGCTCCGCCTAGTACCATGGGTCATTTTGCTTGATAGGACAGTCTGAATGTGCATGAATCATTTGGTATCATATGTTCAGTTTTCAGTGCAAACATTGCATGTTTTCAGGGGGAGTTAGTTGCATATCATTGCATAGCATTCAATGTGAGTCTTTGCATGTCCCTGCATACATATAGTGCATTGCATTGCCTTATATTGAAAATGCCAAAAAGAGAGTTTGAATGCATATTGTGAGGGGGAGTCAATGCATTGCATATAGGTTGTCAAATGCATACATGTGTCAGAACTCATTGCATATCCTTTCTTACTGATTTTGTTGACAAACCTTAATCATACTCTGAAAACTTTGAGCTTCACAATATCTCTTAACAATTGGTATTCCTCCTATCAATTGGTATCATTTGGGTTCAGAATTCCATCAGTCCTTCATGAAGATTTCAATGGGACTATCTCGATCATAAATCTGAAAAACTCTTGAACTAGAAATCTTCTATTATACAGTTTTATGAATGTCTGAAATAACTCATGTGGTTTAAGTTTAATGTTCATGGAGTTTGACTTTAAAATCTCTTTAAAATATCTGAAGCATGTTTAATAAACCTTAACCATTTGTTTCATGCTGTATCTTGTGAAAAATTTCTGAAATCTGCACTTTTGAATACATGACTTTAATTGGTTAAGTACATGAAACTATTATTGATTTGAAGCAAATGAATGTCTCTGAAATGTCTAAAGGGTTATATCTGTCAGAGCAATGACATTGGTCACTGAGAAACACAAGTCCAAAGGACTGTGTCATGAGGTGCCTTAGTTAACTCTGCATAAAATTCATTAAAAATCAGGCAGAGCAATGGCATGCACACGGAGAAATACAACTCACTCATTAAAAAATGATTTGTAGCCTGTCATGATGTGTAAATGCTAACTCTGTTCACATAAAGCATGACAGTTAGTCACACTAAGGGCTTAGAGATATTGGCCTCTAATCAAGGTATATCCTCTAATTGCAATGTGTGCACTGAACTAGAGTGCTCGTAAAATTTGTAGCAAGAAAATTGTTGAACAAATTGAAATATCTGAATATTGATGTTAAAATCAAATTGCTACAACCCTAGACGAAATCATATGACTTCATAATTGCTTGATTTCAATACTGATGCATGTAATTCCGAAAGAAGTCAATAAATTTGATTGTGTAAGAGAAAGGGAGTTTTATCGAGATAAATATGAGGGCTTGGTTCATTTTTATTAAATCATGATTTTAGATATCAATACAGAATTTTATTGATAAACTCTGCATACATCATGTTTAAACCATACTATTCAATAAAACTCATTCATAACCCCTTATAATGGAAGACTTTGAAAACTTATGTTTTGGATTTATGAGATTGATATCTCTTTGAAAATCTGACTGAACTTCTTGTGATTGAGCTTCTTTGAAAATCTGCTACTTGAAACTCTTCTGCTCAATATCATTGATTCATTGACCTAAACCTCTCCTTGTTATCCATCTCATAAGATTCCACTTATTGAGGGGGAGCTTCCATGTCATATGCATCATGCTGCATAGAAACTCTTAAAGGGGGAGCATTGTGTTCTTGCATTCATATTTTTAGGGAGAGCTCTTGCATTTTGGTATCTCCTTCTGCATCTGCATTCATATTGATTACATCAAAGGGGGAGTTTTTTTTTCTTTTCCAAAGGTGGAGAATTTTATTCAATCATTGCATGCTAGTTTGCTTTAACTTCTCAAACTATTTTCTTTTTGATGAAGTCAAAGGGGGAGAATAGTTTGAGTCATCAGAATGACTTTCATAAGAATGTCTTACATCATCAGAATGACTCACTGTGTATTGTTGCCATCATCAAAAAGGGGGAGATTGTTGTGCCCCTGGCCCCTGTGGCTTGTGGTTTTGATGATTGGCTTTAGGGGTTTGTAATGATTGGTTTCAATGTGAGTTAATCACTGTGAATCACCATGGTTTTATACAGTCATTCTTATATTCAGTCTGTCTTTCAAATGTTCATTCAGTATTTCATATGTTCAGTCAGTTTATCTGCTTACACTGTGAGTCATTGCATTTGAAGTTCAGTCTGTACACTCATCTGTCTGCATGTGTCACCAAGTCCACACATTGCATCATGTGTTTCTTCATGAAGTCTATACATTGACATGCTGCATCTCTTGAAGTATGTACATCCTCTTCAAGCATCGCAAAGTCTATACATCGCCTTCAGACTTTCAAGTCTATACATTCCATGATCTTCCAAGTATGTACATCCACAGTGTGACTTCAAAGTCTGAACATTGTCTCACTCCGTCAAAGTCCATACATTTGTCTTCTCTTCAAAGTCAGTACATTGGCGTTGGGCATCAAAGTATATACATCGCCTTCTGTAAGCTTTATTGCAAGTCTGTACATCGGTTTGATATCAACAAGTCTGTACATTGGGTTCAACTCTCCAAGTCTGTACAGCCACATTCAATAGGTAAAGTCTATACATTCTTCAGCTGGAACTGTGCAAGTCTGTACATCGTTACTTGCCAAAGTTTGTACATTGGCATCTGTTCCTACGTTGCACTTCCAAGTCTGCACATTGGGTTCTTTACCTACGTTCATCTTTGAAGTCTGAACATTGGAAGTTTTACCTACGTTGCACTTCAAAGTCTATACACTCGTTGTCTTCCATTGTTTCAAGTCTGTACAGCCTTTCCATTGGAAAGTCTATACATTGGTCGCTGAATGATCTTCAAGTCTATACAGACCTTGACTCGCTCAAGTCTGTACATCGACCTGCTATCTTTGACAAAGTCTTCACATCGCGAAGTTTATACACTCAACTCCTTCACACTTCAACAAAGTCTGTACAGCGGCTGTCTTCACATAGGAAGTATGTACAGTCGTTCACCTTGTGAAGTCTAGACATTTGATGTGCATGGTCTTGAAGCATTTAGGAAGTCTGTACTTTGGTCTGCTTTGCATTGCATGAAGTATGTACATTGCACAGCATTCATCAAGTCCAAGTAGGTACATCGTCTGTTCATGAAGTATATACATTGCTACAGTAACGCAAGTTTATACATAGTCCGTCTCATGCATTGTCTTAGGCCAAGTCTATACAGTGATTGTCTCATTCAGCGTCTCATATGCACATTTGAGTCAAAGTCTGTACATCCCAAGTCTGTACACTGAGGACGCTTGTTAGCCTTCAAGGTCTATACATTGTCTACAGTGCATCCAGCAAGTCTATTCATTGGAGTGTCTTGTTCAGCGTCTCATGGCAAAGTCTGCACATTCTATTGTTCAACGTCTGCATGCATTACATGAAGTTTGTACACTGCATCGTCTCAACTTGCGTCTCACTGAGCATCCATTCACAGTAAAGTCTATACAGACTTCATCGTCTTAGGGTACGTCTCATGCTTTTGCCAAAGTCTATACAGTCTGTTGCAGTGTTACACTATATGCTTCACTCTAAGTCTACACACTCATGAGTGTCTCATCAAGTCCATACACTGGCCTTGAGCTGAGCAAGTCCATACATTGGCTGTTGTCCCTCAGAGTCTGTACATCGCAGTGAATTGAAGGTTGCCTAAGTCTGTACAGCCGTTGGCTTCTTATGTGAAGTCCATACATTGAGTAAAGTCTGTACAGAGTTTGCATTGCATCTCATGAAGTCTACACATTGGTAAAGCTAGTGCATGCATTGTTCATCACCTGCCTTGTTCACTGCGTCGACGCTGACACTGGATGCGTTGACGCATTGGCTAGTTGCCAAGGGCGTGAGCATCTCGTTTGAGGAGCTGATGCGACGCTGCACGTTGGAAGCGTTGACACCTTGGGCTGATGTCCAAAAGTCTTTTGATCAACATCAAGTCTGTACATCATGTAGTCTGTACTTTGGTCTTTGTCTTGAACAGAAGGCCTAAGTCTACACACTCTCCTGTTCTGTTAATGCATTCGTCCTCACAAGTATATACATTGCTTTTGCTATATCTGCTAAAGTCTTCAAGTCTATACACTCTCTCATTGTACACACTTACTCACTTGCTGTTCTTCAAAGTATGCACATCGCATAGCTTCACATATTTGAAGTCCATACATTGGAGAGTTTGTACATTGCTATCTGCCTGCAACGTAGAGTCTGTACATTGCATGCTCGCTGCATCATCAAGTCTATACACTTGCTAGATTGATTTCAAAGTCTATACAATGCTTTACATTCACAGAGTCTGTACAGGGTGTTTGGACTTAAACTGATGACTTATCCGATGCTATCTCTGACAGGGATTCTTACCAAGATTGATGATCTGGCTCGTGATCCCAGTAGGATGAGGTATGCAGATGCTGACACGTGGATGAAGCTGCCTCGGTTCTGGCAAATTCCTTGGGCGGGAAAACGTGGAAGCCACGCGCCCAGGAGCTGCTGCTGCTGCTGCTATATATATGAGCCTTCTTCCACTAAAGAAGGTTGATCGAAGATCGAAAGAAAAGGAGCAAAGTCTATACATCCAGTCTGAGAGCAGAAGAGAGGATTCGATCCAGAGAGGAGAAGAGATAGAGAGAGAGCTTGCGAAAGAAGAAGAAAAGAAAGAGAAGAAGAGCAGAAGGAGAAGAAGAGTAAGAGAGAGTTAGAGAGCTCGTGAGGGTTAAGAGAAAAAGAAAGTGAGAGAGAAGAGAAGAGGAAGAAGAAGCTTCATCCGAAGACTAGCTCCTACTGGACCGTGGATCAGATCCAGGCCAGTCAGCTCCGTTGAGAGCCACATCTGTGTTTTCATCTTTACAGCCTTCTGATTGCTGTGTTATTTTCGTTTATTGTTTTTCCTTTGTTTTCTGATTACCTTTGTACTTCCGATCCTCTGGACTGAGGTCGGGTCCCTCCTGGTCTGGAGGAAGAGAGGTCTGCGACCTCTAGTTTCCAAGTGGCTGGGAGTCACTTGGGTGTCCCTCCGGTTGGGAGGAAGAGGGGAGGCTGTTCCCCTGGTCAAGCTGTGTGGCAGCAACTGTTTGCAGACTGAGTCTGCTTGGCTCTAGTGTTTGCTAGTGAAGCCTCACTCCGGTTGGGAGTGAGGGGTAGATGTAGGTCTGGAGGACCGAACCACCTAAAAATCTCTTGTGCAGTGATCTGATTGTTTGCCTTGCTTCCGCTAGATGCTTGAATACGCACGCTCCAAGTGTTTGTATTTGAGTTGAATCGAATTGGTTCTATTCTGTGTCTATCTCTAGCATCCAAGTTTTTATTTGGCCATTATTCATAGAGGGATACATTCACCCCCCCCCCTCTGTATCCGGGCCTAGCACCCTAATAGAAGTATGTATAGACTTTACAGTAAATATATGCTCAGTGAGACGCAAGTTGAGACGATGCAATGTACAGACTTGGAAGCATATGAACAGCGCTGTACAGACTTAACATAATACGCTACATGAGACGGTAGGCTGTACAGACTTAGCCTAAGATAATGCATGAGACGGCCGATGTATAGACTTGCGTTACTGTAGCGATGTATAGACTTACTATATGCATACGAAACGCTAAATGAGACGGTGACTCTGTGCATGAACAGTGATGTATAGACTTGCATGAGACGGTCAGTGAGACGCACTCTCAGACTGTACAGACTTGAGGTTTCAACAGAAGGCTTTGAAGGCGATGTACAGACTTTACCAATGTGCAGACTTGATGATGAAACAGTCTGATGTACATACTTGATGAAGACAAGGCAGTTGAGTGTATAGACTTTGACAAGCAAATGGCTGTACAGACTTT
This sequence comes from Amorphophallus konjac, assembly GCA_022559845.1. Classification (NCBI taxonomy): domain Eukaryota; kingdom Viridiplantae; phylum Streptophyta; class Magnoliopsida; order Alismatales; family Araceae; genus Amorphophallus; species Amorphophallus konjac. The sequence continues at coordinate 107,196,751 of CM040127.1, forward strand.
GCCTAAATGCAGGACACTGTATGGACTTGCCACCAATGTATAGACTCAATGCAAGCAGATGGATGTACAGGCTTGGCGAATGCAATGTATGGACTTGCAGACAGAACACATGCAGCAAATAGACTTATGCAGACGGAGCACATGCATTCTCCAGATAATATACCAGTCCCAGTCATATGCATTTTCCACATAGTATATCAGTTATAAACATGAATGTTGGTTATCATTCAATGTGGTGACTCATTCCTGTTGCTATCATTAAAACACCACAATCATCAAAGTACAAGGGGCTCATCAAAGCACAAGGGGCACAACATACTCAACATAAGGTTCAATCTCGATGCAATTCAGAAGAATATATTTCTCAGCGGCATACAACTCTCTATCTTCGAGCGTGCACGTCGAAGAACGTCCGAACGCACGTCCAGGATGCTTAAATGTAGAGAGCCGATCGGACGAATCATCAACTCCCCCACAATCATTACGTGGAGGTCGAGTACGACGTGTTAGAATCTCTGGCTCAAAGTACATGGAACAGAAGTTTGATATTTCTTCAAGAATATATGCCTCAGTAATTGAACCCTCCACCTTCGGCTTATTGTGAACTTTCATTTTTAATTCATGCATGCACCTACAAGAACACGTTACATGGCAATGAAATGTACCAACCATGGATGACATTTAACTTAAAAAAAATTATGACATACCTCTCAAATGGATACATCCATCAAAATTGTAGTGGTCCTCCGACAATAGCCGCGTATGGCAAATGGACGACCAGGTGGTCCATCGAATCAAAGAATGCCGGAGGAAATATCTTCTCGAGCTTGCAAACGGTTGTGACCATATTTTCTTCGATAGTTTGTACATCCCTCAGTCTGAGTTCTGATGCACATAAAATCTTGAAAAACTGACTCAGCTCGATCAGTGCTCCCCATATAGGCTTTGGCAATATGTCACGGAATGCAATGGGCAAAAGTCTCTCCATGAACACATGACAATCATGAATTTTCAGACCAAATATTTTCCTCTCATTAACATTCACACAACGGGCTATGTTGGATGAATATCCATCTGGGAATCTCAACTGTTTTAACCACTGGCACACTTCCTTGATCTGTGTATCATTAAGCACATAAGTTACTTTAGGCTGCACAGTTTTTCCATTTACGTGCTCTAATTCCAGTTCTGGACGTTTACAAAGCATCTTTAAGTCCATACGTGCTTTGGTGTTGTCCTTTATTTTGCCTTTAACTTCATGATCGTATTGAACACATTATCAAAAAAATTCTTCTCAGTATGCATAACATCCATATTGTGTCGTACAAGAAGAGTTGACCAATAAGGTAATTCCTAGAAAATACGTTTCTTGTTCCAGTTGTGATCCTTTCCAAAGCCAGAGAGTTGGCGTGTGCTACCAGACAATTATACTACATCTGATAAATTTTGCACCTGTGTCGCCATATGTCGACCCAACACCCTTTGCAATTCTGCTTCATCCATTTCAACTGTAATTTTTTTAAAGGAGTCTTTTTGCATTCAAAAAGGATGGTCAGTTGGTACCAACCGTCGATGGCAATCAAACCAGCATGCTTTCCCACAATGTTTTAATACAAATGATTTGGTATCTTCCATGCAATAAGGACATGCTAACCTCACATGTGTGCTCCAACCAGATAGCATTCCATATGCAGGGAAGTCACTCATTGTCCACATCAGTGCAGCCTTCATTACAAAATTTTGCTTCCTACAGGCATCATAAGTAACAACTCCATCAGTCCATAATAAATTGAGCTCATCAATCAACGGCCTGAGATATATGTCCAAATTTTTTCCAGGACTTTTTGGACCAGGAATTACTAAGACAAAAATAGATTTTCTCGCTTCATGCACATGTCCGGCGGAAGGTTGTACGGTGTCATGAACACTGGCCAACAAAAATAAGATGCCACTGAACCACCGAATGGATTAAAACCATCTGTGCATAAACCCAATCGAACATTACGTGGCTCCTTTGAAAAAGTAACATGAGTATGACTAAAGTGCGTCCAAGCTTCACCATCGGCATGATGACTGATTATATCATCGGCACAGCGTACTCTTTCGATGTGCCATGTGATGCGGGACGGGACCACGGACACGACAAGCTCGCGATCGTCCCTTAACGAGGGAAGCGTCGGATGTGCGCGGTTGAGAAACCAGCAATGAGCTAGGGTGGTCGGCTCTCTTTTGCGCCCGGATCGGGTTACGGGATGGCTTCGCTCTCTCTCGCAGCAGTGATATTATAAATTGAAGGCGAGCTAGGTATCCCTACACATGCTCTCTAGCAGCGGCATATAAAGCATATAAAGAATTAAGCCAATGCCAAGTGTAAGGGTGAAGGCGATACCTCCACGCTCTCGGTGTGGCGAAGACGGCACCCGGCCAAAGCTCGTACTCCCGGGAACTTAGTACATTATGTTTACAGCAATGCAATTAAGCCCACTCCACGCAGGGAGGTAAAGGGCGACACAAGTGGGCCCGGGAGGACCAAGTTCGGGTTGACGGGCGGTTTCGGACAATGCTTCGGCTTCACGCGTACTCGTGCTAGTGGGGGCCCACGTGTTGACCGGAGGGGTCGTGTGGGGCCTGATGACTCCTCTGTTGTGGAGACACCTGGAAAGCGTTCCCCTGGGATGGAGAGCTGCTGGAACGACCGCCGGACGCCGGGCGGCCCTCGGACGACGCTCGCGGGAACTCGGCCACGAATCTGAAAATTCTATTTACAGGCGCGCGACTCGGAGAAAACTGCTGCTGCGATCAACCCCGTCGTCGGAATGCGACGAGGTTAGCGCCGTTGGAAAGCTGACTCAGAATACCTCGACGTAGGGGTCTTCAAAAAAAATAATCAGATCTGTATTTCTGATCATGCATTTTACAAGCTTGCTGGAATCTGGCCAGAACTGCAGGGGCAGGTTCTGACTTCTCTGAAGATCGATGTTGACCGGAAAGAAGACCTCCGAATCTGGAAATAATCTCTTCAGAAAAGTTGAATATCTCTGAGAGAGGAATCCGGGACTATTTTTGGTTTTCTGATTGGAGACGAAATGGATTTTCTGGGATTTGTTTACTAGACCTGGGTCGGATCTGGGAAACTGTGGGCAAACTGTTCTTGGGAACTTGGACGAAATTTGAAAAATACCTAAAGACCTTACCAAAAATTAAGAAAATTCCTGGTGGTAGATATATGTGGACAAAACTCCCAATAAATTTGGGCGACCCAAAATAAATCCAAAGATGGTTCGAATGGGGTAAATTCAAAGCTGGTGAACAGTAAACAGAACCAGGACAGATCTGGAACTTGGACTTGGATGAAAATAAAAAAATATCTAAAGGATGAATTTTGACGTGATTGTTTTTTTGGGGATAAGGGTTCTAGAGGGGAACCAACCCTGAAATTTTGAGCTTCAGAAGACGAAGGGAGTGATAGCAGGAATTCGGAGAAGAAGGGTCTATCCTGAGTGGACAGAACACCGAAACCGTTGGCGACGACGCGTCGGCGGCGAGACGATGGCGGCGGCGATCACCGGAGTTGCTTCAGATGCTGGAGGGGATCAAGGGGGAAGGGATTACACTCTAGAAAGGGGAGAGGGGGTGGAGGAACCAGGTAGAGAGAGGGGAGGGGCACAAATCTCACTTGGGGGCAAATGCCAATTTTCTCTTCATTAATTCCTTCAATATGAAAAATACAACCTTATATAGGATGCCAACCAAACTCAACCTCAACCCTTGGATCTAGGGGTTTGGATTGAATGGCTGGGATACAATGTGAATCACACATTTAATACATTAGTTTTAATCTAATTTGACCATACTTATTCAACCTTGGACTAGATCCATTCAAACACCACCTAACTAGCCTAATAAGGCCAAAAGAGGGGGCGCCCCCTTCATGGGCCTCTCTTGGGCCTAGGCTGGTCCAAGGGTAGCCAACCCAATCCACACCCATGCTTGGTCCATGGGTTCTCCCATCTAGATAGCCCATGAGAGGGAGTGGCCCAATTGGGCCTTAAATGGCTCTTATGGTCCATAAGGGTGGCATAAGGTCCAATATGATAATCACTCCTAATGGACTCTACCTAGTACTGGACTTGACATAACAAATGGCCCATTGGCTTGATATAAGCCTTACAAGGAGCCCAAAAGAAAGAAATTACACAATTACAATCTTATACAAGCCATAACACACAAATACACTTCACCCGTGTATGGAAATCGCCTTTGATGCCCCATCAATTCTCCCCGGGTGGGAGGAACTCGACCCCGTCGAGTAGGGGTATGGCTGCTCCGGTACTCCGGCGGATCTGTCACCGTGCTAAGTAGCGCGGGTATGCTCCACTCCAAGTGATCGGCACCTACTCATTCCATATATACTCGATATGCGCACTGCTATGGCTAAAGGTGGTCACTCCGAAGGGGCACTCTCAAAAGGAAGGAAACAGCTCGAAGACTCACTAGGAATCACCGCTGAGTCCCTATAGGTGACTGATCCGGATATAGAAGTAAAACCGATCCCATACTCATCGAGTGAGTCGACTCGCTTCACACTCATAAGAGAACGACACGAGCTTGCACAAGACACATGCAGACTCACCATGCACTGACACACAAACAATCGACTCAAAATCACCACACAAACAAACCACACAAAGAAAACACACCGACTCATCTATGACCCTAGACATACCTAATGTTAGTCAGACCCGTACATGGATGACGGCGGACCAGGACACCCGAATATGTGCCATACATACATTTGACGTAACTGGAGGTTGACGTCATGGGGAACTCCTAGACATACTACGATGCACCAATCATGGACATTGGGCTTGGATGCGGGAAGTCCGGGAGGTGCGGGTGGTTTAGAGGGATCGGGGAAACCAAAGTCTTCCTTACCCCCGAGGGATGGTTCGGACCTATGGCTATGTGGAGTTTGCTTGGCCCGAATGGAAAAGGTGGGATAGTGAACTCCGCGGAAGAAGGGTAACGAGTATGAAAACTCGGGAGGGTCACTAGTGAAGGGGTCAAAAGGGTCGAAGAAGGTGTGACCCCATGAAGTGGGTTCCAACATGACATGGTCCCAATCGTGAAATTCTTGAAGGTGCGGGTGGTCACCTTCCTCCGTCATGGTAGATGGGACCGTGTATAGGAAATATGACTCCTCCCTCGGAAGCAAAGTCATGAAGTCGGGCTCATCCGGTAGCGGGAGAAGTAGAAGAACCTCCGTGGTGACACAACCCACGGTGCACTCGGAGGTAATGGACCCTATGGCCGGATGGGTGAAGCTAAGACTAGCGAGTTGGTCAAAGCCTCGGGCCAAAAGATGCGTCAACTCCCATTGTGAATCTAATCCCATGACAAGATCATCCAACGTATCAACATGGTGACGAGATCGAAATGTGGTATGGAATGAGTTGACCGGCACTAGTGGTAGTGTGGGGTCCATTGATGGGAAGGGATGTGGGACCAAGCCATCCTTGAGCCATCTAAGAAGTGGCTCGGCTATGTAAAGTGTTCCCGTAAGAAACACGGGTGGCTCGGGCTTTGGTAGTTCCCACTTTGATGGTTTCGAATGAAGACCGGAGGTAGATAACAATGGAGCATCCATGGGTGGTGGAGTAGCTTGTGTCCTTTCCCACCAATCCGAAATCATTTTCTTTATTTCCTCTAAGGAGCGGGTTGGAGGAGGGACCTTGGGGTGGACTAGCTCCTTAACTCTCGGCTCGGGTGTGGGCCTAGGCTCGGTTATAAGCGGGACTTCCACTCGGTTGGAGGTGCTTGAGTGGGTTGGGATGGGAGTGCCAAGGGGAGGTTGGTTGGTGGTGCATGGGCGGGCCACTAGATTGGGGTCACTTTGGTGGGCTTGGACGGCGGTGAAGGGGTGGGATTGGGTAGAGGTGTGGCCCACTTGATTGTGGGTGAGTTGGTGGGGTTGGTGAGTGGAATGACCTCCGTGGTTGGAGGTAGGTGGGCGGGGAACGTAGGCCCTCCTAAGCACTCTCTTCATTTCCCACCATGACTCGATGGGCCTTAGATTCCTATCCTCCCTCCAATATTTGATGTCCCTCCAAGTTGCAGCGGCTTCACCAAAAAGTCACCTTTTGGCAACATCGACTTGCATGGGCCCGTACATGATGTACACCTCGAAGTAATCATCCATAATGGCTTCCCATTCTAGATAGACACTCGGGTCATCGGACCCGTAGAAATCCTGGGTTTCGGGTCTCATGGGGTGGTTCGGGTGGTCCTTCCATTTGAGATAGTATCGCCACCATCCGGGAGTTTGGGACTCCATGGGACACGGGAAACTAGTGGATGGCCATGCCGACACTCGGACCAAAACACTAGACACGACACTAAGTAATGCAAAGTTGGAATGCACTAACTAATGCACACTAAGGACCCTAGACGTAAACCAAGACTCGGTACGGGGCGGAGACAATCGACCCGAAGGTCACTCGCACAAGTGTGCGGCCTTCCCGATAGGCGTAACCTAACGGTTGGACAACACCTTTTTATATACCGAGTAAAGGGATGTATGCGACCCAAAAATGACTCTTTTTGTTGTTTTAAAAATGTGATGATCCTAAACACGACTTAGACCGACTAATGACTACATGACACTCTTTTTCTTTTTTTGAATGCAAACACCCTAGACTCAACTTGGCTCTGATACCAAATTGATGCGGGACGGGACCACGGACACGACAAGCTCGCGATCGTCCCTTAACGAGGGAAGCGTCGGATGTGCGCGGTTGAGAAACCGGCAATGAGCTAGGGTGGTCGACTCTCTTTTGCACCCGGATCGGGTCACGGGACGGCTTCGCTCTCTCTCGCAGCAGTGATATTATAAATTGAAGGCGAGCTAGGTATCCCTACACATGCTCTCTAGCAGCGGCATATAAAGCATATAAAGAATTAAGCCAATGCCAAGTGTAAGGGTGAAGGCGATACCTCCACGCTCTCGGCGTGGCGAAGACGGCACCCGACCAAAGCTCGTACTCCCGGGAACTTAGTACATTATGTTTACAGCAATGCAATTAAGCCCACTCCACGCAGGGAGGTAAAGGGCGACACAAGTGGGCCCGGGAGGACCAAGTTCGGGTTGACGGGCGGTTTCGGACAATGCTTCGGCTTCACGCGTACTCGTGCTAGTGGGGGCCCACGTGTTGACCGGAGGGGTCGTGTGGGGCCTGATGACTCCTCTACTGTGGAGACACCTGGAAAGCGTTCCCCTGGGATGGCGAGCTGCTGGAATGACCGCCGGACGCCGGGCGGCCCTCGGACGACGCTCGCGGGAACTCGGCCACGAATCTGAAAATTCTGTTTACAGGCGCGCGACTCGGAGAAAACTGCTGCTGCGATCAACCCCGTCGTCGGAATGCGACGAGGTTAGCGCCGTTGGAAAGCTGACTCAGAATACCTCGACGTAGGGGTCTTCAAAAAAAATAATCAGATCTGTATTTCTGATCATGCATTTTACAAGCTTGCTGGAATCTGGCCAGAACTGCAGGGGCAGGTTCTGACTTCTCTGAAGATCGACGTTGACCGGAAAGAAGACCTCCGAATCTGGAAATAATCTCTTCAGAAAAGTTGAAGATCTCTGAGAGAGGAATCCGGGACTATTTTTGGTTTTCTGATTGGAGACGAAATAGATTTTCTGGGATTTGTTGACTAGACCTGGGTCGGATCTGGGAAACTATGGGCAGACTGTTCTTGGGAACTTGGAGGAAATTTGAAAAATACCTAAAGACCTTACCAAAAATTAAGAAAATTCCTGGTGGTAGATATATGTGGACAGAACTCCCAATAAATTTGGGCGACCCAAAATAAATCAAAAGATGGTTCGAATGGGGTAAACTCAGAGCTGGTGAACAGTAAACAGAACCAGGACAGATCTGGAACTTGGACTTGGACGAAAATAAAAAAATAGCTAAAAGATGAATTTTGACGTGATTTGTTTTGTGGGGATAAGGGTTCTAGAGGGGAACCAACCCTGAAAATTTGAGCTTCAGAAGACGAAGGGAGTGATAGCAGAAATTCAGAGAAGAAGGGTCTGTCCTGAGTGGACAGAACACCGAAACCGTTGGCGACGACGCGTCGGCGGCGAGACGATGGCGGCGGCGATCACCGGAGTTGCTTCAGATGCTGGAGGGGATCAAGGGGGAAGGGATTACACTCTAGAAAGGGGAGAGGGGGTGGAGGAACCAGGTAGAGAGAGGGGAGGGGCACAAATCTCACTTGGGGGCAAATGCCAATTTTCTCTTCATTAATTCCTTCAATATGAAAAATACAACCTTATATAGGATGCCAACCAAACTCAACCTCAACCCTTGGATCTAGGGGTTTGGATTGAATGGCTGGGATACAATGTGAATCACACATTTAATACATTAGTTTTAATCTAATTTGACCATACTTATTCAACCTTGGACTAGATCCATTCAAACACCACCTAACTAGCCTAATAAGGCCAAAAGAGGGGGCGCCCCCTTCATGGGCCTCTCTTGGGCCTAGGCTGGTCCAAGGGCAGCCAACCCAATCCACACCCATGCTTGGTCCATGGGTTCTCCCATCTAGATAGCCCATGAGAGGGAGTGGCCCAATTGGGCCTTAAATGGCTCTTATGGTCCATAAGGGTGGCATAAGGTCCAATATGATAATCACTCCTAATGGACTCTACCTAGTACTGGACTTGACATAACAAATGGCCCATTGGCTTGATATAAGCCTTACAAGGAGCCCAAAAGAAAGAAATTACACAATTACAATCTTATACAAGCCATAACACACAAATACACTTCACCCGTGTATGGAATCGCCTTTGATGCCCCATCACCATGTCATATGTCGAGCCGTCTTTGAGGACATATACAACCGCTGTAGCCTAGGCACAAGAGGGAAGTATCGCAATGCTTTGTAAGGTACATCTTTTTGCTTTGAATTACCCCCTCTCTTAGGTTTGAATCTGTCATGGTGACAAATAGAACATGATATCTTATCTGCATCATCTTTGTAATATAACATACAGTGATTCGGGCATGCATCTATTTTCACATATCCAAGCCCTAGTTCATTGACCATCCTTTTAGCACGGTAATAAGTTTTTGGCAACTTCTCGTCTCGAGACAACATACTCTTGATCAAGAGGAGGAGACGGTCAAAATAAGTCTCACTGATGTGAAATTCAGATTTCAAATTCAACAATTTTGACACTGCAGACAACCGAGTGTGCTTTTCACAACCATCCCACAGCGGCTCATCAGCATCCCTAAGTAGTTGATATAATCTTCCGGCTATCTGATTCAGCGCTTCTTCCATGTATGCAGGCTCCTCATCAACATTAAAACTAGGACCAGCAGCATCTACAACCATATCCACCTACCCACTTGTGCCTGCAATATTGTCAGGCTCATACCTTAAGTATTCCTCACCATGACACGTCCAATTCGTATAACCATCCACGAACCCTTTTGTGTACAAATGATGTTGCACATCCCATGGTGAATGCCACCTCAAGTTTCTACAATTTGAACATGGGCATCGAATGTGACATTCACGGTCTGTTGCTGCATTGGGATTCTCCAATGCAAATTCAACAAAACTCTGAACTCCATGCTTAAATTCATCCGACACCACCCGATCAACTATTCTACGATACATCCATGAACGATCTGTCATCATTTTGCCTGCACCCAATAAATGTTAATACACATCCTAACTTTGAAATCATTACTCTAAAAATATTCACAACCATTTTCTCACATCGTTCGCCATAGACCATTTACAGTTGGAAAGGGACTATTAAATACATTATCACTTTTTAACCCATCCATGAAGGTTTGATCGCACAATCACTTACTATATGTGTTGCACGATTTGCTGAAATATTCGACAGCATCTCCCCACACTTCTCCGATATACCAAAAATATTTATTGATTTTGAAATTTTCTTAAACACTTACAAATAAGTGGTTAAGAAAACATTCAAAATCAATAATGGTATATCAGAGAAGAGTGAGGAGACGCAACCGAAATTCTCAACAAACCATACAAACACATATAGTAAATGATTGTCTAAGTGCGATCAAACATTCACAGACTGTCCTAACAGGACAATTCAAGACTTTAAGGTTGATATATACATTCTCGTAAAAAAATGAGAACATACACATCAATCCCAAAGTCTTGAATGGGAAGGTTCATTGACACAATTTTAACACGCTCTCCTGAGGTGCGTGTAATGTTAGGTCGCACCCACGCATCTCAGCTCACAGTGAATACCCCATGTATTTATCTAACATAAAATTAAATAATAAGGCAAGTATCATTATGCATATAACAAGTTAAATAACATCCAATTGTTAAAAATTTCCAAATGAAGAACATCAAAGCGAAACAATCCACATTTTTTAGTCAGATCAACTTCAAAGATAAATAAGATAAATAAGATAAAATAAACAAATTAAGCCACATCAGATAGAGGGCTTCAATTTCTTGGTGAGATACCTAGTGGGTGATAATCTGGATGCTGCATTTTGGCACATGCACCAGGGTCAGAAATACTTTCATGCTCATTAGCTTTCTTCAGAGTTTTTTGGCTAAATATCATTATTCCTAAAGGAATTCTGCCAACGTGCTTCGGAGCTACACATTGGCAAGTAGAAGAACTTCCTCTGTATGACTTCTACTCTGTTAAGGCTGACAATAGATCTCAGCAGCTTGGTGTTCTTCAAAAATGGGAGGAGAACAGGAGTATTCTTTTCTTGGGCTATAAGCAATTTTCTAGAATTGTGTGCGATGTAAGAGACGAGATAGGGGCTGTATGTAAGGAGAGGTTAGTAAAGGTCCCTAGCCTTCTCATTTTAGATGAAGGCTATACTCCCAAAAATGAAGACACAAATATTCTTCCTACGCTAGAAAAGGTGCAAACTCCCCGTAAGATGGTCCTTTCAGGGACACTATTTCAGAATCATGTCAAAGAAGTTTTTAACATATTAAATCTAGTGCGTCGTAAGTTTGAGAACATGGACTCAGCATGATCTTGTAATGATGAGTCCATGTTTAGGAAAACTTACGACACACTAGATTCAATATATTAAAAACTTATTTGACATGATTCTGAAATAGTGTCTATGAAAGGACCACCTTGCGGGGAGTTTGCACCTTTTCTAACGTAGAAAGACTATTTGTGTCTTCATTTCTGGGAGTATGGCCTTCATCTAAAATGAGAAGGCTAGGGACCTTTACTAACCTCTCCTGACATGCAGCCCCTATCTCATCTCTTACATCGCACACAATTCTAGAAAACTGCTTATAGCCCAAGAAAAGAATACTCATATTCTCCTCCCATTTTTGAGAACATCAAGTTGCCGAGATCTATTGTCAGCCTTAACAGAGTAGAAGTCATACAGAGGAAGTTCTTCTACTTGTCAATGTGTAGCTCCCAAGATATACCATCACGAGATGCCATGAGACTCATCACGAGATGCCATGAGACGAAAGTATCCTGAGTAGAGCAATGAACTAGAGAAGTCATACATCAAGTAACACTCTCATTTCCCTACCTATAGAAGGGTGGGGAACCTTCTCTCATCACAGCAATGAACTATAGAGAGAGAGTATAATTCAGGCGAGTATATATATATATATAGAGAGAGAGAGAGACTTGAGTGTGTGTAATTAAGGTATTTATAAAAAAGAGACTGAGTAAGTGAGATAGAGGATGGGATGTCAGTGAAGGGGGGAAAGGGAGAAAGATAAAAAAATTAACTAGATTTGAAGGCGGATATATACTCCACAAACATTGGATCTTAACTACATTTGAGAAATACTCACTACATATATCATCGTGTGTACTTGTACAGTGTCCTCTTTCATACTCCACTTTTATTAATCTACGGTTGTGCGAATTCGATGAATGTAGTATGTACTATAATTAATCTGGGTTCGTACAATTAGATGTATGTGTTATGTATTAAGCGGAGTTAAAAGATCACACCTATATTGAGATTTGAAGTTGTTGAGCATTGCAGAAAGTATTAGTACTCGAATATGAAAGTTCATTGAATCGGTCCGCCCACTAGCTATCCTCCCTAAAGCCACCGTTATTCATCGCCCAACTACTCCGCTAGATTTCTCATCATAAAAAAAAACCTTCCTTTTCCCGAATCCAAAGAATACCTACATTTGATTAACATTGATGTAACACTACCAAAAAATCTAATTAATAAATTAATTTACATGCTTTATTTGCCCCTCCCATCACCCTAACAATAAATCTATTTAAGATTACAGAAATTAAAATAAATTAAAACAACATATAAAAATAAAATCAAATTTTTCCTTATTGTTTATTCGCAAAAAACTCTGATTCTTTCGTTCCCGTCCTCTCGATTGATTATCCTACCATGAATAAAAATTATATTAAATAAAATAAAATAAAATTAATTTATCTAATTCACACAGTGAGGGTGAGAGAGGGCGGGAGCATGGAGGGGGAGGGAGGCCAGCGGGAGACGGAGAGAGGGTGGGAGCAGGGAGGGGGAGGGGGGCCAACGGAGACTGTGTCTGTGTCTGTGTGTGCGTGTGTGCGTTTGTCTGTGAGGGGGAGGGGGGCCAACTGGAGAGGGAGAGAGGGCGAGGGAGGGGGCGGGGGGCTACCAACAGAGAGAGGGAGAGGGACAAGACCGTGAGAGGGGGAGGGCGAATGGGAGAGGGAGAGGGCGGGGGTCGATCACCCTCGGTCGGTGCCTCCTCTGCCGGGTGAGCGCCTCCTCTGCCGAGTATGTGCGTGAGAGGGAGTGATGGAGCGGGAGAGGGAGTGAGGGAGACTAAGAGGGGGAGAGGGAGAGGGAGAGGGAGAGGGAGAGGGAGAGGGAGAGGGAGAGTGTTACAGAGAGAGGGAGAGGAATCGAGAGGGTTTACCTACCGAAGTGAGGATGGTGATGGTGAGTTTCGGCCGGCGATCGAGGATGAAGACGGTGACGTCGAGGACGACCACGGTCGGCGGCGACGGGGAGGACGGCGACGGCGGTAGCGGCGGCGATGGCGAGGGGGGCGACGATGGTAGAGAGATGGATGAAAGAGAATATGAAAGGGAGAGTGGGGGGAAGTGAGTGACTGGGAGTGGCGGGGAGGGACCGATTTGGGCGGGGGATTTCGTGACTTTTTAGATGGTATTTCAGACGGCATTTTGGACGAATAATATTTTCGTCTGAAATTTTAATAAATTTCAGACGGAATAGTTTCCGTCTGAATATAAGTCTCAAATTTAGAGGGATAGTACGACAGATATTATCTGTCTGAAATAGAGATGGAATTTCAGACGAAATATATTCGTCTGCAATTCAGACGGATATTGAGACTCAAATACTTCCGTTTGAAATTTCTATCGCTAACAGTGCCTTTTCTTGTAGTGACATCACAAAGAAGTGCCGAGATGCTTTCAGCATTCCTCGGTCGCATGGCCAAATTTCTCGCAGAACGTGCAAGACGCCATGACTTGCTTGTATTCCTCCTTTACCTTTTTGTTCTTGTGGTAGCTACTACCATTCCTGTTCCTGGATCTCTTCTTGCTATCACGGGATTTGTATGGTTCCATGATGCTAACTTTTTCTCTCTTCTTCCTCACCGATCAGACTTCTGGCTCGGCTCCTCCCCTTTGCCTTTTAGTTTATCGACCTTCTCCAAGGTCCATTCACATAAGTGTGCCCGTTGGACCATCTCTGCATAAGTCTGAATATTTTACGAGCCAAGTTGCTGAATGAAGATGGGTCGCAACCCGTCCATGAAATGATTAGCCTTCAAAAGATCTGTGCTCACTAAATGTTGAGCATAAGATGCTAGGCGAGAGAATTGTAACTCATCCTCCGCCACCATCATCGTGCCTTGTCGTAAGGAAGTGAATTCCACCGCCTTCCTCTCCTTAACATGTTCGGATAAATATTTTGCTCGAAAGAGCGTGAGAAATCCATTCCAAATGTGTGGTGCGTCTGCAGGTGGTGCTAGAATAGACTTCCACCACGTACGCGCATCTTTATTGAGTTGGAACGTGGCAAGATGAACCTTCTCTTGGTCAGCACATTGCATAACTTCGAATATGCGGTTCATTTCATCAATCCAGTTCTCAGCTTCATCTGGGTTAGAGGAACCAAAAAATCATGGAGGATTTAAACTCCGGAAGTTGCGGTGCAGATCACCAGCACCAACCTTGGCGCCAGCTTGGGCCATATTTTGTAAGGCCTGGGTGAGACCCGCAACAGTTTGTTGCATTCCACCCCAATCGACACAGTGAGCCATTGTAAGAATAAGGTACCTAAGAAGAATAATAGAATTGTTAATTCTTATGGAATTGGTGGGGTTAATCTTAGAGATAATATTTAATTACTATCTCATCCCCGGTTCTACCCAATTTCTCTCATGGGTTGAGAATTTCTATCCTTGTTTCATAGGTGTGGGTCCTTAAACCTTGGACTTAGCCTATGACGTGTGTAAGTCCTAAGACCTACGCTCTGATACAACTTTAACTATCACGCCCCGAGCTTTTAATACAGCGGAAGGAATCTCAGGAACGTGGATAGTCGGCTAGTACGCCTCAAGCAAGCAAGAGATTAGAGCGCAAGACAATCACATAAAAGTAATTGCACAAGTAATTCCTCAAACTCCAACTTTATTTCATAATAATAATACCCAAAAGTACATAAGACCATTGCCTTTGACATCTTACATCATAAGACTCAATAAACCAAAAATTATAATATGACTTAACTAGACACTAGATAACCAGGGCTTCTCTCATTTCAATAGACCATCAATCACTCTCGGATCCGCTACTTGCATAATTTGAATTCGATTCACTAGTATTTCCTGAAAAGATGAGAAAGTAGGTGTGAGCACACATGCCCAGTAAGTATCTTCGTATCAACATGAAGGCAATATTGAAGTGATTAATGTTTTAGCGCTAGAGTAATGATACACAAAATATGATAAAATATGCAGTGTAAAACCCACGTAACACCAGTAACATGATACAATTAAGACTGAGAATTGAGAACATGATTGAACAAGTATATAGCAAGAATGTAAGTTTGGCCTTTCATGAACAAGAATGCACCTTTTTTCATAACCATAAAGGCTATGCACTAGAAAGTCATGTAACGAGAATGTACTACCAAGTATGTACTTTCACAAGAATGTCTCGTGAGTATTCACTTCATGGATTTCACCAGTTTTTTAAAAAAGTACTCCCAGCGTAATGTGACGCTAGTGTTCATCATACCCCATGGTTTATAGTATGTCTCCGGCTATCTATCGAGGGGACTAGAGTGGAGCCCTTGGACACTATCTGTGCCCGCTGTTGCATCTTAAAGTTATAAATCAAGCTACTTCCATGAAAATATAAATATGGCCAATAACGTAATGAGTTCAAATAATAGGTTTCATGACCAAATTACCAAGATATACAACGTTCCCAAAACTGATATGAGATTTCAAAGAATAATTAAAAGAACATTATGCTACGGCGGCATTCCGACAGCATAACGGTACATTAATTAAGTTCCATAACTGAACATTAACTTGTTACACATAGGTTTGAGATAAAGATAATCCTAAGATCATCCAAGAACAAAATTTTAACAACCCTTAGGTCAAACCTTGGGTTATGAACCTGATAGAAAGAGATGATCATTTATTGGTCCGTTTCATGCATAAGATGGTCACAGTTAGGCCGCTTTAAACAATACTAGTGGTCCAGTGAAGGCCGTAACTAACTGTGTCAACCAGAACGAAGGGAAAGTCGACGCTTGAGGGATTCTGGAACAAAAATGGTCTTAAGGTGGCCATTTCCTGACAAAGACGGTCTGAGTAGGACTGCTAAGTAACAATGACGATCTCCTAGAGGGCCGCAATTAACCCGAATACAGAAAGTAAAACATCGGTCACGTGAGTGCTCTCTAGACAATTTGGGCTTTAAGGGTACAACCAGCTCGGCGTCCTAGTGGGAATCCCAGGCTCGCGGAGTCTTACGGAGGCCTTGAAATATGATCCACTAGTCCGACAGAAGGAATATCTGGTGGAGAGGTTCACAAGTCCAAGGGATGCGTCTATAAGTGCAAAGTGTATCTAATGGTCGCATACCGGAGCATACGCCATGTACTTAAGAAAATGACTCAAGAGATGAGAGTGAGATGGTGAGACATACGAACAAAAATACCACAGGAATTATGTCTACAACATAGTAATCATTTAATTACAAAATTATAATATTTTGGCATGAAATTACATAATAGCCAAAAATAAAGTCTTAAATATGCTCATGCTAAATCTGGGTATTTAACAGGATAATAAACATAATTTGAGTAAAAAATATTGTAATTATAAGGCTACTAATATGTTGAATCCAAATAGACCCGAACTAGCTCTCAGAACCAAAAAACGGTCCGAGACTAGCCGCCCAAAAGTCAGAAACGGTCTTGCGATAGACCGCCCTGAAAGGGTAAAAACGTCATTCATTTGATCGCAAGTATCTTATTGCGGTCCCTTTTTGGCCGCCTCCTACCTGGCTGACATAAGTTATAAAATAAAGAATAAATACTGTAGTGGACCTAGGGTCACAAGATTAATCTCACATCGGATGTTGAGAAAGCAACCGAGTTCTTATAAAGAAGGTCTTCACCTCTTAACCCAAGAGGGCCCTTTTACAAGGATAAAACCCTAGCCGCCCTCCGGCGTGGCGGGGACAATACCTCTTGGGGGCACCAAAAAGGTTCATCTCGCATCTACAAAGTGACGCCGTCTGTGGGAACCCTGAGCTCGCACTCGCTTGCCTTCTAAAGGGGGGGCTTGTGTAGTGGACCTAGGGTCACAAGATTAATCTCACATCGGATGCTGAGAAAGTAACCGAGTGCTTATAAAGAAGGTCTTCACCTCTTAACCCAAGAGGGCCCTTTTACAAGGAGAAAACCCTAGCCGCCCTCCGACGTGGCGGGGACAATACCTCTTGGGGCCACCAAAAAGGTTCATCTCGCATCTACAAAGTGACGCCGTCTGTGGGAACCCTGAACTCGCACTCGCTTGCCTTCTCAAGGGGGGGCATGTGTAGTGGACCTAAGGTCACAAGATTAATCCCACATCGGATGTTGAGAAAGCAACCGAGTGCTTATAAAGAAGGTCTTCACCTCTTAACCCAAGAGGGCCCTTTTACAAGGACAAAACCCTAGCCGCCCTCCGGTGTGGGAGGGACAATACCTCTTGGGGGCACCAAAAAGGTTCATCTCACATCTACAAAGTGGCGCCGTCTGTGGGAACCCTGAGCTCACACTCGCTTGCCTTCTCAAGGGGGGGCTTGTGTAGTGGACCTAGGGTCACAAGATTAATCCCACATCGGATGTTGAGAAAGCAACCGAGTGCTTATAAAGAAGATCTTACCTCTTAACCCAAGAGGGTCCTTTTACAAGGATAAAACCCTAGCCACCCTCGGCGTGACGGGGACAATACCTCTTGGGGGCACCAAAAAGGTTCATCTCACATCTACAAATACTAAACTAGGACATGTTATGCATGGAAATCAATGAAAACATGCTAGGAAGAAAATAGACCAAGAACATGCATGGGTTTGTGTGAAATAAACAAGTGTCCTTCATCTTAATTGCATTAAGGCCGAGTTCATGCATGGAAAACAAGCTAGATGCGTAGTCCCAATAAAACATGACATTCTCTAGATATAATGCATGAAAACGACTAGAAGTAGAGAGATTTTATTCCTAACTTCGAGTTTGAGCCATTCATGAGATAACCTACCTTTAGACAGAGCTCTAAACATCAAATTTTGGGCTGAAACTCGACCCTAATTCTTGTTTGTCCCAAACCGAATCTGCAACTTCGTGGCCTTCCAACTTCTGATCTTCTTCACCTATGACCAGGAAACTCAGAGGGTAAGAAGAGGGAACTAAAATGAACAACTAATTTGAAAGAACCCATATCTAATTACCTCGTTTATGACTTCTAATTTGCTGATCAATTTGGCCCGGTCGTACAATCTCCTGGGTTTCTTGCACCAAACCAGCGCTTTTGGAAGCCTTGTCCTCCCTGATGGCTCGATCTCCTAATGTGAAATTCGGAGGGAGGTTAGACTTTACTATCATGAACAAATTCTTCTAAAGAACTTACCTCTAATTCGGCCTCTTTACCTTAGTTCCACGCGAGCCAAAAGTAAGGGTCGTGCAGGTGAGACTTAAGGTCTCTTTATAAGGTTTAACTAGGGTTTTGAGGATTTGAACGAACCTAGAGTCCTAATTAGGGCTTGATATTGACCCTAACACGTTCTAGACTCTTCCAGCTAGTAGATAGCATCGATCCCACATGATTAGGATGTCAAGGTTCCCAGCTTTTCCAGCTTTCTTCACTGTTCGGATCTGCCTATTAATAGCGGTCACATGAGGACCGTTTTTGGACTCATGTGGTTTCATGATAGACCGTTTTTATCCTAGAGCGCTGAAATTTGAAATGATTAAAACTCTTTTATTATTTATCCTCTATTTATCCTTAAATAAACCTATTTTTCTCCTAATTCCGTAAATATACCAAATTTAAGCTTCTAGAACATGGGCCAGGGTCCAAAACTGTAATTTGGGCCAAGTGGGCTTCTTTAAAACGGGCCTATTCCTCTTTAATTAGTATATGGCCTTAATAATTAGATTTAATTAACCATAATTCATTTAATAGCCCATTTAGTCTATTTAATGCTTCATAATTATATTTTAATCCAAGAAAATTCCTAGAAACTTCTCGAGCATTACAATTTTTATAAGGGATCTATTTACCCCCCCCTCTAAATCCCAGCTGCGCACCCAGCACAGCCACCCGCACCCTCCACTCTCCCCCAGCCACTCGTGCCTTCTTTTCACCCCTAGGTGCCTCCACCCCCTTTTCGACAAGATGAGAAGGGAAAGGGACCGCTAGTTGGAGAGTCTTCTCAGGGTAGTGGGTCATGCAAGCAGTGCTATCATTGTGGTGGGTTCGGCCATTTTACTGGCTAGTGCCCCCCTCGTTCTTTGGTATAGGGGATACACAGGTTGGAGAAGCCCCATCCGGGCTTGTGTTAGTCAACTATGAGGCCGGACAGGATCTGGCCCAAGAGTTTCTATATGAGATTGAGGAGATTGAGGATAGTCAGGAAGATCACGTTGATGCCCAGGATTCCGAGGGAGTTCAGCTTGGCGTCGTTAGGTGTGTCTTAGCTTAGCCTCAGAAGAGCGACGATTGGCATCGGACCTCCATTTTTCACACCTATTGTAGATTGGGAGGGAAGGTATGTAAGGTCATTATTGACAGTGGGAGTTGCATCGATGCAATCTCCACGGGTACGATCTCACATCCTGGGTTGACTCTGGTTTATCATCCTTGCCCATATCGTGTGTCTTGGGCGGATACCACGTCCATCCCTATCAGGTTGAGGTGTCTAGTCCCACTATAGTTCCATGCTTATCGGGATGAGATTTGGTGTGACATCCTGCCCATGGAGGTGGGTAGTATCATCTTGGGTTGGCCGTGGTTGTTTGACAGGGATGCTACCAATCATGGCCAATCGAACACTTACACATTTGACCATGACGGCCATCGCATCACTCTCCACCCATCTCAGCCCAGGAGTCCAGCCATTCAGGGTACTCTTGGGCCTAGCACTCCTTCCCCCTCACATGTGCTACCATGGGCCAGTACCTCCTAGCCCGATGGCTCCCCATCTCGGGCCACTACCTCTCAGCCCACTTGCGCTACTTTAGGCGAATCCCAGTCGAGGACTTTGATGTTGACTAGCCCCCGAGAGTTTGAGGGTGATTTTTATGGAGAGAGTCTTGTCATTGCCATACTGGTCCACGAGGTAGAGAGAGAGGATGAAGGGGAGCACCCACCTGAGATTGTAGCTATTTTGCATGAGTTTCGGGATGTTTTTCCAGAATACCGTCTCGAAGGTCTTCCACCTATGCGTGACATTTAGCACGCCATCGATTTGATTCTGAGGTTTTCCTTACCGAACCTACCACACTACCATATGAGTCCCACTGATCATGCCAAGTTACAGTGGCAAGTCGAGGAGCTCATGAAGTGGGGCTCCATTCGGGATAGCAAGAGCCCTTGTACTGTTCTCACCTTATTGGCCCCGAAGAAGGATGGCACATGGAGGATGTACATCGATAGTTGCACCATCAATAGGATCACCGTAAAGTATAGGTTTCCCATTCCCCAGTTGGATGATATCTTGGACATGTTGACAGGAGCCACCATTATCTCCAAGATTGATTTGAAGAGTGGCTATCACCAGGTGAGGATCAGACCCGATGATGAATGGAAGACCACATTTAAGACTAAGGATGGCTTGTATGAGTAGTTGGTTATGCCCTTCGGCTTGACCAATGCAACTAGCACTTTTATGCGGATGATGACTAAGGTCTTGCGACCTCTCATTGGAGTCTTTGTGGTTGTATACTTTAATGACATCCTTATTTATAGCCTCTCTACAGAAGACCACTTAGACCATTTGCGACATGTTGCTTGATTTTGATGAGGGAGTGTTTGTATGCCAACCTCAAGAAGTGCGCATTAATGACTAGTTAGGTCACTTTCTTAGGGTTCATTGTGTCTAGTGAGGGAGTCTCTGCTGATCCGGAGAAGATCCGGGCCATTGTGGCTTGGCCGGAGCCCCGCATGCTCCATGATGTGCGTAGCTTTCATGGCCTTGCGACGTTATACCATTGTTTCATCTGTGGGTTTAGTTCCATCACTGTCCCGATCACTGACTGCATTAGGAAGGGCACTTTTGTGTGGACGAAGGCTGCCATAGCTGCATTTAGGGACATTAAGGAGCGCATGACCTAGGCACCTATCCTTCGGTTAGCTAATTTCATGAAGGTGTTCGAGGTCTCTTGTGATGCATCTGGAGTTGATATAGGTAGAGTCTTGAGCCAGGAGTCACACCTTGCAGCATATTTTAGTGAGAAGCTGAGTGACGCAAAGTTGAGATACTCCACATATGACAAGGAGTTCTATGCCGTTGTCCAGGCTTTACAGCATTGGAGGCATTATCTATTGCACTAGGAGTTTGTCTTCTACTTTGACCAAGAGGCACTCAAGTTCCTCCATGCCCAAAAGAAACTCAATGCGCGTCATAGTTGGTGGGTGGAGTATCTAATAAGTGTCCATTCTTCTACAATAATTCATGTCACATACACCATTTCAAGTGCATATAATTAGACAATTATGCATATTTTATAGGTAATCTCATATTCATACATAAATTGGGCCTTTCACGTAATTTAATTTAATTTGGTATCATC
The DNA here is from genome assembly GCA_022559845.1 of Amorphophallus konjac. NCBI lineage: Eukaryota > Viridiplantae > Streptophyta > Magnoliopsida > Alismatales > Araceae > Amorphophallus > Amorphophallus konjac. The sequence goes on from CM040127.1 coordinate 107,218,125, forward strand.
AATCAATAAAAGGGAGTTGAGGACCATGTGCATTAACTCCACATTACATAATTATGCACACTCTTAATTTATATGCACAGTGTGGTAATTTTTATGGACTGAAGTGAAATTGTGTGTGTGCAGGACACTCAGGGCAATCGGAGGATAAGCGAGGGGAAAAAAGGTCACAAGGCAAGTGGAGGGAAGCCCTAGGGCACCCCCACCTTCTCTTGAGCAAGTCAAGGCAGCCGCCATCTATTTTTATTGGGAGGAGAAGATAAAGAAAGAATTTAAATTGGAGATAATGGAGGAGAGAATCAAAGAGAGAAAATGGAGGGAATCTCCACCAAAATAGGAAAGAGAAAGAGGGAGGGTGCCCCAAACCCGAGAAGAGGTGGTGGCTAGCCTCCTTCTCACCCTATTTACCTCATTCTCTCTCCATCCTCACCATCCATTTACATCTAATTCCATCCCATCCCTCCATTGAACCCATTTCTCCTCTAAAAAGCCTATTGCATAGAAAAAAAAGAGTGTTTTGTTAGCGTGAGTTTTTCTTCTCCTGTTCCTCTCCCTAGTGCGCCCTCTTCTCCCCCATTCATCACTTTAGGTCACACTTACCCCTCTCTCTTCTCCTCTCCCTTCATCTAGCTAGGTCGCCCTCATCCTTCCTCCTACTTCTTCCACCTTGCACCATCACCCTTCCCCCTCTTAGATCTCCTTAGTTATCCCTCTTTTCTCCACATCTTTCCCTCTCTTTCTCACCCTAGATCTCTCTTCTCCATCTCTACAATCTCCTCCAAAGGTGTCTCCAACGGCGAAAGTGGCATCAACTCCGATGTAGATGACATCATTGGCAAGGTGGTTCATGATCCAAGGCCAAGGAGGGACGACGCCATCACCACCACCGCTGCATCGACTTTGGCTCAGACTCTTAGCATTTTTCTTGTTTTGTGTTCTTCATTCATAGTGTGTAGAGTTTTTATTTTCATCATAGTTGTAATTTTTGTTTTCATCATAGTTGTAATCGTGTCTCAGCATTTTATTATAATCTTGTTTTGCCACTTTATAGAAATTTTTTTAATGTAATAGAAGTAATTGTTTCCTCCGTCTTGGTCTTATTCTTTCCCTCTCTCTCTCTCTCCCTCTTCCTCTCTCTCGACTTCTTTCTCTTTCTATGCATGGTGTTTTGTTAGATAGGTTTATTTCCATGATTTTGCAACTTTTAAAGAAACTCAAATATTTTGCCCATCTAAGGAACTCAAGGTTTTAACTCTAAAAAAAATCTCATCCTCTCTATGGAATCGACCTGCACTTGCCATAGTACTGTGTATTTCTTTAATCATTTCATTGTGAGTCCGATTTAAGATTGTTAACGCATGTGTAATAACGACATACGCTTCCGCGTTATCAGTATCTTCAGGAGTATACCTTTGCGCTGAAGCACAAGGCTGGTGTGGAGAATTGAGTGGCCAATGCCTTGAGTCGGCGAGCATGCCTACTAACCACCATGAGTGTGGAGGTCGTTGGGCTTGAGAAGCTAAGGGATACATATACTGACTGTTTGGACTTTGGTCTGATCTTCATAGATCTTCATGCCAGACCTTCTCTGGAGTATAATGATTACATGTTACAGGAGGGTTATCTCTTTCGAGGAGATAGGCTGTGTGTCCCTCGAACTTCGATCCGTGATTTTATTGTATGGGAGTTACATGCGGGAGGTCTAGCCGGCCACTTCAATCAGAATAAGACCATTGAGGCGATAGAGCATTGGTTTTATTGGCCTAGTCTGAAGCTTGATGTTGTTCACATCGTGGCCTAGTGCCGTACGTGCGCTACGGCCAGGCTGAGGAAGCAGAGTCCTGGCCTTTATACGTCCCTCCCTATTCTCAATAGCCCGTGGCAGGACATTAGCATGGACTTTATGTTGGGATTGCCACGGAATCTCCACAGGCATGACTCTCTTTTTGTAGTGGCAGACATGTTTTCTAAGATGGCCCTCTTTATTTCCTGCTCGAAAACCTCTGATGCATCTAGAGTGGCCCACCTATTCTTTGCCCATGTTGTGTGTAAGTTTGGATTGCCTAGGACCATTGCGTCGGATAGGGATGTCTGATTCACTAGCTATTTTTGAAAAACCCTTTGGCACATGTTATGCACACACCTCAGGTTTTCCACTGCTTACCACCCCCAAAAAGATGGCAAAATCGAGGTAGTAAATAGGAGCTTGGGGGATCTATTTTGGTGTTTGGTTAGGGGCCGTGTTGGGCATTGGGACTTGATCTTGCCACTTGCAGAGTTTGCATATAGTGATTTGGTTAATAGGTCTATCGGTATGAGTCCATTTGAGATCATCACGGGTCATAGGCCAGGAAGCCGATAGACTTAGTTCCCTTACCCCTACATGCACGTGTGTCTGAGTTTGTCGGGTCTTTTGCTGAGCATATTAGGAGTTTGCATGATGACATTCATCGTCACATTGACGTCAACAATGAGCGGTACAAGGAGTTGGCCGATGTGCATAGTCGACCACATGAGTTCCAAGAGGGTGATTATGTCATGATCAGGGTCAGACCTGAACAGTTTCTCTCTAGAACTATGAAAAAGTTGTAGGTCTGTAGTGCTGGTCCATTTAGAGTGCTGAAACATGTTGGGTCAGACACTTATGTTGTGTATCTGCCAGACGACTACGGTATGAGCTCCACATTCAATGTTTCGGATCTAGTAGCCTATCGGGATCCAGCGGTGATACCCAGTGAGCCTTTTGAACCTTCCTCGCCCCTTGTGAGTGACCCCACACCTTAATGTCTACCTCCAGCCCCACTTCCAAAGTAGCGTGAGCAAATAGAGCATATAATGGATGAGCAGGTGATCATTACCAAGAATGGAGTCTACCAATGCTACTTAGTGCAGTGGAGAGGATGCCCTACGTCTGATGACACATGGATCATGCGGGCAGAGCTACAGCAGATTGATCCAGACTTGTTTGAGTGCTATCAGACCGATCGTGACCCTTACTCGACAGGGTCGAGTTCCTCTCACCCGGGGAGGTTTGGTGAGGACACGAGGGCCCGAGATCAGCATGATCCAACCAGCCAAAGATGGAGTACATGCCATGCTATGCAGGCCACCCAGGCAGCAATTTGGCTTGGAGATATCATGAAGATTTAGTTTGGAGTCGGGATATTTATTATTGGGTCCATGGAGTCCATTTGTAGGCCATTTGAGTCTTGGGTCGCCCATGTGTGGATAGCTAGGTTTTCTTTTGGCCGCATGAGGCCCAGTAGATGGAGCCCAGGTTTGCCCCTCCCTGGTTGGGCTCCTTGAGCCTCGGCAGCCCAGTACCTGGGCCGCCCCTCTCTGCTTGGGTTGCCCTCTTCTAGCCTACAACTGGGCCCAATTCTGGAGTCATTAGGGTTAGGGTTAGTCTGATCCCTATTTAAACTCTCTTGTAGCCTTGGATTAAGGAGGAATGAAGATCTGGTTTTCTTTAGAGCAGTAATAGCAGCCGCCTCCCTCTTCTTCCCCCTTGGGAAGCTGCGCCTAAGACAAGAAGGGGTGAGATGCCCAGACAGCATGGAGATTTAGTTTGGAGTCAGGACATTTATTATTGGGTCCATGGAGTCCATTTGTAGGCCATTTGAGTCTTGGGTTGCCCATGTGTGGACAACTAGGTTTTCTTTTGGCCGCATGAGGCCCAGTAGATGGAGCCCAAGTTTGCCCCTCCCTGGCTGGGTTCCTTGAGCCTTGGCAGCCCAATACCTAGGCCGCCCCTCTCTACTCAGGTCGCCCTCTTCCAGCCCATAGCAGGGGCCCAAGTTTGGAGTCATAGGGTTAGGGTTGGTCTGATCACTATTTAAACTCTCTTGTAGCCTTGGATTAAGGAGGAATGAAAATCTATTTTTTAGAGCAGCAACAGCACCCGCCTCCCTCTTCTTCCCCCTTAGGTAGTTGGCCTAAGACAGGCAGGGGTGAGATGACCTATAGCAAACCAAAATTTTAAATCAATAAAATTATTATATTTGAATTTTCAAAAGAATTAAATAATAATCTTTACTAAAATTGAAATTTTAAAATGAATAAAATAATAATATCTATTTATCCCCTTAGATCAAAACTTCAAAAAGTAACAATGAAAATTTTGGAAAAATATGTATTCCGTAGAAAATAACATTTTAAGCAAAATTGTCTAAAGGAAGAAGCCCAAATAAAATTTGGATTAGGCCTAAATCGGAGGATTAAGGTAAACTCGGACCTAGAACAACCTAACCCAAATTCAATCAAATTAAACCCAATTCGAGCTCTAATGGGCCATAATCGGACCCAAACTCTTGGCCCATGTTAGGTGTTTGATTTCCCTCTAAAAACCCTAACCCTAGAAGCATCGATTCGAGGTGGCGACGATGGATTAGATAAAACCATGAAATTTTCGTAAAAATTTCTCCCCGGACTCCTCATGATCGAATTGAAACCCTAGAGCAACATAGACTCTCTAAATAGGTAGCCATGGCCTCTACGAACCTCTATTTGCATGGACGGCCGGAGGAGTGCGAGATCGAGGGCATACTTGGTGACGGAAGCGAGGTCGATTAGGATTCTGACGTGTTCTTGATCCCCGTCTTGAGATCCATCAAAGGTAGATTTCTCTCAAGCCAAATTCTAATTAACATATATCATCGCATGCGTCTTTGAATCGTCTTTCTTTTGATACCAAATAGCCAAATTTTTATGTAGTATAGCGATCACAATCGTGCTTTTACTCAAGAGGTGTCGTGGTTGGTCAGAAGGCAGGCTCAGTTTTAGGTGGCGCTCGGACCAGTGGCCGCTACTTGAAACTACGGTCACCCGATAGACTACCTCTTGGTGCCGCTTTTCAAAATTTTAAATGTGATTATGAATGCGTCAGGCATATGTAGATGCTTTCTTTAGTAGTAAAAATATTTTATTTCATTTTATTATGTGAGAAATATTACTCGCGTTTGTTTCCCTAGACGCCTTCTCTTAGGCGCATCTCGTATTCCAAAAGCCTTCATGCAAAATTTTCAATATATATATATATATATATATATATATATTTCCAACAGTAAATGACTGCGGTCCTACCTAGACTGTTTTAAAGATATGGTAGTCCCATGCAGACTGTTTTCTGCTTCCTGTTTCCAACCGTGAATTTGAGTTATTTTTCACGTATTTAAGCATTATTGTTCACTATTAATCCATCATGATGTAGGCTAATGACATTACATAACAAGGCTAATTAGGTTATGACATGTTGATTTTAAATACAATTTCTTCATGTCATCTCAAGCTTGGAAAATGTAGAACAAACTATTAAATTGATGGATTAATGCATGGACCCGTTACTACTATTCACCAAGTATTGTTCATTACTTGCTAGTTGGTAAGATTGTTCGAGGGTCATGCCACTCCTGTGGTATTGACTTACCGATTACCCTTGTTTTTCGCATGTTTTAAGCCCCAAATTCTTGTACATAGAATGCCTCTCCTTCAGATATTCCTTCCGTCAGACTAGGTGTTCATGTTTCAAGACCTCCATAAGTCTCTGCGAGCCTGAGATTCCCATTAGGACGCCGAGCAGGTTGTACCATCAAATCCTGAATCCACTGGAATCGATGAAAGGGTGAAATTAGGCCATGCCCGAGTTCTACCAAGTTCTGATAGCGGCCTTGGCTTGACTGCCTCCTCGAAGTAGCGGTCTAGCCTGGATCATTTTTCTTGGAAACCGAAATGTTCAGTTTAGAGGCATCTGGGTTCCAAGATGTCTTCATTTAAGCACGTCAGCTATTATGGACGCGTTCATTACTCTGACCGGCCGAGCCTGGTCTAACCCACTTGATTGTGGTCCCCTCAAGATTGTCCCTTCTGATAGCGGTCCAGTGTTGACCGTCTCTTCATCCAGTGTTCAAAAAAAAAAGATTTTCATTTTCTGTGATTTTTGTGTGTTAAATTGATTATAGCCTCTCCAAGCTATAATATCTCAAAATTATAACCTTATTAGGTCTAATTTACAATCATTTTTCAAGAAGTCCTTCACAATCATTTCTTAAAGTCATTTTTTTATTAAATGACTCTTCCTTCGATTAATGAGCTTATGGTTAGAACTATTAAAGAAATCCATTTTCCTATGCATATTGCCTTGGCTACATGGCTTGACCTTGGAATTCTTGGCCATTTACGATAATGGATGTCTAGATTGGGATCGTTTGGTCCACCCCTCAATGTCAACGTATCATGAGGGCCCGGTCTGATCCTGGGAGGAGCGCCCGAAAGTTTTTGTGCCCATGGGAGTTGGTAATGACAAGGTGTGGCACTGCACCGAAGTACTTGACTAGCGTGTTGATCTATGACATTCTACTCCACTCTAAATTCATGAATTACTTGTGTGATATCACATGCGTGCTTGATGTGGCCATTCACATGAAAGTTCTAGTTACTTGCTCTTGGTATCTCTACTTGCAATATCTCTATTCTGTTTATTTGTCAATTACCATTTTTGGATATATTGCTTGCTTTGCTCTGATTTATTGTTCTTTACGCCTCTTTCATTTATATATGTTAAAGGGTTAATCACTTAAACTTTGCCCAGTGATATAGATATAAAATCCTACTGAGCTCTCGCTCACCCAATTTTTCCAATCCTTTTCAGGTAACACAGACGATGGAAGTCAATCGAACGGTTCGGGGCGAGAGTAGACCATGGAGCGTACCAGCTAGAGTCACAACATGTCGTGTCTTCTTTTATTTGTTCCTCATAGAATCAGTTCAGGTTGTAGTAGTCCTATTAGAGATGTTATTTAAAGAGTCAATGTATTAGTCAATTTAGAAAGTCCACAAGTTATGTAATTTGATATTGATTTATCAATAAATATTTAGTTTTTCATGGTTCATGGCATCCTTGTTGTATGGTTGTTCTTGTGGTAATGTGCTCTGATTGACATGATTGAAGTAACTATTGTGTTCCGATTCTTCCGCGTCGGGCCGTGCCAGTTTTGTGGTATCAGAGCCTAGGATTTCTTTAGATCCTAGGATTCCTTGAAATAGGTTCTAGTCTATTACAAAGATCCATGACATTAACAGTGTCTTAAGATCACACCCTGCGAGATGGGGTAGAGACTCTAGGTTAAGCTTAATTAATAAACAAACCCTAATGAAATTAGTAAATACTCTTAATTCTCTCCTTATACTTGTAGGTACTTACCAGTTCTCCTCATGGTAGCGGAACACACAGAGTGGACGAAGATGCAACGAACGGTGCAAGGCCTGACTCAGGTGTTGCAGCAAGTGGTGCAAGGAGGCGCACATCATGGAGCCGGTGATCTACACAAAAATTTTCGAGGCTTGAATCCCACACGGTTCAGTGGATCTCCGGACCGAGACGAGGCTGAACATTGGGTTAAGGAGATGGACCATATTTTTCGGGTGATGCAGTGCGGTGACCAGGAGCGTGTGTTGCTGGCAACTTTCCAATTAGAAAGTGATGCCCGCGCATGGTGGGAGTCGGTGGCGCCGACTTTAGCTGATGGTCTAGTTACATGGGAGAAGTTCCTTGGACACTTCAACAACAAATACTTCTTAGACCGAGTCCAAGAGAAGAAGGCGACAGAGTTTGCTTCTCTACGACAAAGGAACCAATCGCTAGCTGAGTATGAGGCGCAATTCTCAAGACTATCTCGATATGCAACACACTTAGTTTATACCGAGAAAATGAAGGCGAAGCGGTTCCTGAATGGGCTGAAGCTACAATACATCAACCAGTTGGCCCCACTGGAGATTCATAAGTATGCTGAAATTGTGCGGAAGGCACAGGTGCTGGAAGATACTATGGAAATGACCGACTGGATTAGGGGAAGAGACAAGAAGAGGGAGCAGGCTACTAGCTCCGGGAATTTTTAACCAACTAATGGCAAGAAGAGGCCCAATGGTGGGCCGAGTTTTTCGAAGGATAAGAAACTGAAGGAGAATGACAAGAAGATTGGACTAGCTGTCCCGTCTAAGGCAATCTACAAATATTGTGACCTGATAGGTCACAAGATGGAGGAATGCTGGTGTAAGTTAGGTGCTTGCCTACGTTGCGGTAGTAGGGACCATCGGATCCTTGAGTGTCCTCTTATTACTGATCAAGCCCCATCCGAGAGGCCGCAAGAAAATCAGAAGCGACAGGGCAGGCACCAAGCCCTCCAAGAAGCTGAGAATGAAACTGAGGCCACCAAGGAGGGTGGTATTGTTGAAGGTACCCTTACTATTCTTTCTAAGCCAGCATTTGTTCTTTTCGACGCCGGGGCCTACTCATTCATTTATTTCTCAGAACTTTACAAAATCTGTGTCTGTAAAATCGGTATTTATGAAATCTCACCTTATTATTTCCACCCCTATTGGGTCGGGATCAGAAATCAAGTACTTTTATCCTGCTAGTGAGGTCTTGATTAAAGGACATAATTTGCTGCTGATCTAGTATGCATGGACATGAAAGTATACACGTCATTCTAGGTGCCGATTGACTGTCTACATAGTAGGCGGTTATAGATTGCCGAAGGGGTAGAGTAACCTTTAGCGAATACCCTAAGCTTGTCTACTCTAGTCCCCGGGGTCATGGCAAGTCACCTTTTATTTCGACTGTCCGAGCTAGTAAACTTATAAGAAGAGGCTGTGAGGCCTTCCTAGCCTTTGTAACTATAACAGAAACTAAAGGGTCGAAGCAGGAAGATATTCGTGTGGTTAGGGATTTCCACGATGTATTTTCAAAGGATTTGCCTGGCGTACCCCCAGAAAGAGAAGTGGCTTTCACTATCGACCTTGTCCCTGGTGTTGTCCCTGTCTCAAGTGCACCCTACAGAATGTCCCCCGCCGAATTGAAGGAGTTAAAGGAGAAGTTGATGGAGCTCTTGAAGAAAGGATTCATTAGGCCAAGCACTTCTCCATGGGGAGCACCCGTCTTATTTGTCAAGAAGAAGGATGGGTCTATGAGGCTTTGTATCGACTATCAGCAGTTAAATCAACTTACTATTAAAAACAAATACTTGCTGCCAAGGATTGATGAACTATTTGATTAAATTTCTGGAGCAACAGACTTTTCAAAGTGATGCGGGATGACTACGGGACTCGACTCGGACTGGTTACGACCTTGGACTCTATAGGATGACACGACTAATAAGACGACGCGACCAGCAACAACACTACAGCGCGGCACCGAACGAGCTCCAGAGAGGCGATCATGCCCCAAACAAGAAGCGCTAACTCGCAGTCATCCCCAACGAGGAAAACGTGATGATCTACATGGTTGGGAAATCGGCTTTGAGTCTCGAGTGGTCAGCTCACTCTCGTGCTCGGAACGAGTCACGGGACGGGTTTCGCTCTTACAACTCATAGCAGTGATTAAATTTAACTAGCTAGGAATTAAACTACTTACATGCAGCGGCAGTAGAATCTATACTAACTAGCAAGTAAGACAAGGTGGGTGGCGAGTGTACCTCCACGCTCGGGGCGTGGGGAAGACTTCCCGGCCGAGAACCATCACTCCCGGTAGAAATGGCAAATTAATTACAGCAAGATAACTAAGGCCTACTCCATGTAGGTAGGTAAAAGGCCACAACAGCGGTCCGGGAGCGCCATTCTAGGGTTGACGGGCAGCAAGGCGGCGGGTTTCGGGCGGCGGCGGGCAGCGGTGATCGATCACAGCAGATAGAGGAAGAGGGGAAGAGGGTGAGAATTCAGAAATTTGGAGGATTTAGATCTAGATCTGGAGAAGAGAGGAGGAAGAATGGGAAGAACACCAAAACAAGAGAGAGAGAGAGAGGCGGGGTGTGCCCAAATCCACTTGCACATAATATTTCTTCATTAATTTCCTTCAAATACAACAAGAGACAATATATATTCAAACCCTAGACCTAGCCAAATGACCTAGGATACCCTTGGTCAAGGGGGTATAATGGGGAAATGGGGGACAAGAGTGATTAATATAATCCCACTAGGGGACAAGAGAGGGGGCGCCCCTCTCTCTAAGTCCACAAAGGGGGCTTAGTTAATTTAATCTTCCATGGACCAATTTAAACCCCTTCGACCAAAATAAATTAAAATTACAAATACATGGTCAATTATTCTACCATTGACCCAATATAAAAACCCAAGATAATGCAAACCAAATACACACCAAATACACACTTAATACACACCAAATACGAACAAATATGTATAAAAATACATACTGAAGTATCAAAGCTCCGGTGGTGACTCCAGACTATCCCCCAGCCACAAAGAGGTCGGTGTCGACCGAGTCGTGCTACAGGTCCGGTATCGGCGGCTCGCTGAGTCGAGCCGTACTCTAGCTCTGGTGTCCTCACTAGTTCTCCCCGGGTGGGAGAAGCTCGACCCCATCGAGTAAGGGTCTGGGTCGCTCTTGTGTCGATCCAGCAGATCTGGATCTATCCTATATAGCTCGCTCCGGGTGATCCAAGTGTCATCGGACGCGGGCCGTCCCCTCCAATGAACAAAATAGCGCTAGTACTCTCCGCCTCGAGTAGTCGTTACCTGCTCGTCCAGTATACATTCTATCTACTCTCGCTGCTGAGGTAACAAGGTTGGAGGTGGACACTCTAGGGTGGTGTCACTCACAATGGGTGGAGACAGCTCAAAAGGGCTCACTGGGTATCACGACTGGGTCACTATAAGTGACTAGATCCGAAATGTTGAAAGTAGAGCTAATCCCATATTCCTCTAGCAAGTCCACAACATACGCATTTGATCTGACTTACCTCACTACTCGAAAGGAACCGACATCGCGAGCATGCAACTTCTTCACGGCTCCTGAGGGAAGCCGTTCATGTCTGACCCTAATCATGACATAATCGCCCTCCTGAAACTCACGGTGGTGCCTTGAGCACAAAGTAACTCATTGCACCATGTATTGCTGGCATTTTATGACGACTATGCAACTCTTATATGCTCGACAAACAAACTATATAAATAAAGCAAAACAGACTCATAGACTATGGAATGAGGACAGACGGAGAGAGATACAACCTAATAACTTCCTACGATTGACAACAAACACATGGGATACACTGAGGAAGACCAGGTAAGAATGATAGACTCCGTATGCATATACCAAGTGTAAAGATAAGCTGTCCCACAACTTGAGGTCACGAGTTTCAACTCGCTCCAACCGTCTCCGGGTGGAGAAGACTCATCCTCGGGTACAGAAATGTGTGAGGAAAAGGTGGTGGGTGATGGGAAAGTCATCCGGACGTTTGGGGTGAAGCACGCCAAAAAGGATGTCCGGACATTGTCTGTCGAACGCGTGGAAGAAATCAGACCATACCATGTCAACATTGAGTGTCAACAGTGGTACGATAGTGACTAGTGGTTGCGCCACTGTAGGAGAGACGTGTAAAAGTAGGATGGTTGACTATATAGGATCAGCGGATGGTACATCCACCGAGGACAAACTGGGTGGGACAGACAGCTCCGGGATGACCAGTGGGGTTGGGGTGACTGACAAGATGGAGTCGTTGGCTGGCGCCTCACCCTGGCCCACTAGGCACTCTTTGGGATCACTCTCTAGCCCCACAACCTCAGCGAGGTACTTCTCGGCCAACTCTTGGTCAGCCTCATAACTCACTAGTGTAAGTCCGGGTGGGATATCCTTGGTATGTGTGCCCTCTAAGATAGGGAAATGTGAAGGGCACTGATCGGGGAAGTGGCTACTCCTACTATAGGTTGCTACATGAGCGGGCTGGCTATGGGTGGCCAGAGGGGCAGTTTGGGCAGCATGCACCTGAGGGGCCGGGACAGCTCTGGGGAGCTCCTGGCAGTGAATTCTTCCCACACTCTCTAGTTTTCCAACCAGATCTAGGACAGATCAGTCGAAAGCCTCGGCAAAGTCATCCATGGCCTTGAAACGGCCCACCAAGCGGTCGGTATTCTCCCTATCAGTTTGGTCGAGCCTATCCATGCGTTCCTTGAATAGAGCGAACCAGTCATCCAGAGATCGGCATCCCTGGGTGACACCTCGGGGTTCACCCATAGTGTCAGGGTGATGGTACTGGGTACCCATGGGGAATTGGAGAAAATTATGGGTGGGTTGGACATGCAGACACTCGGGACAAGATAACTGACTCCCTAATAGACTAGATACGACCCTAAAACCACTATGCAAATTTGGAATGCAGACTCGGCTAGGAACCTAGACTCAACCAGTATCCGATACGGGGTGGAGGTTTGATCCGAAGATCGCACTCACGTAAGCGTGCTACCTTCCCGATAGGCGTAACCTATCATTCCGAGAACAGCTTTTGATATGCTGGGTAAAGGAATGCAATGCAACCTAAGACTTAAACCATGCTATGATGGACTACCCTAGACTCAAACCGGCTCTGATACCAATTTGATGTGGGATGACTACGAGACTCGACTCAGACAGGTTGCGGCCTTGGACTCTATAGGAGGACAGGACTAATAAGACGACGTGACCAGCAACAACACTATAGTGCGGCACCGAACGAGCTCCAGAAGAGGCGATCATGCCCCAAACAAGAAGCGCTAAGTCACAGTCGTCCCCGGTGAGGGAAACATGATGATCTGCACGGTTGGGAAACCGACTTTGAGTCTCGGGTGGTTAGCTCACTCTCGTGCTCCGAACGAGTCACGGGACGGGTTTCGCTCTCACAACTCACAGCGGTGATTAAATTTAACTAGTTAAGAATTAAACTACTCACATGCAGCGGCAGTAGAATCTATACTAACTAGAAAGTAAGACAAGGTGGGTGGCAAGTGTACCTCCACGCTCAGGGCGTGGGGAAGACTTCCCGGCCGAGAACCGTCACTCCCGGTACAAATGGCAAATTAATTATAGCAAGATAACTAAGGCCCACTCCACGCAGGGAGGTAAAAGGCCACAACAGCGGTCCGAGAGCACCGTTCCAGGGTTGACGGGCAGCAAGGTGGAGGGTTTCGGGCGGCGGCGGGCAGCGGTGATCGATCACAACAAATAGGGGAAGAGGGGAAGAGGGTGAGAATTCAGAAATTGGAGGATTTAGATCTAGATATGGAGAAGAGATGAGGAAGAAGGGGAAGAACACCAAGAACAAGAGAGAGATAGAGGGGGGTGCGCCCAAATCCACTTGCACATAATATTTCTTCATTAATTTCATCCAAATACAACAAGAGATAATATATATTCAAACCCTAGACCTAGCCAAATTACCTAAGATACCCTTGGTCAAGGGGGTATAATGGGGAAATGAGGGACAAGGGTGATTAATATAATCCTACTAGGGGACAAGAGAGGGGGTGCCCCTCTCTCCAAGTCCACAATGGGGGCTTGGTTAATTTAATCTCCCATTGAACAATTTAAACCCCATGGACCAAAATAAATCAAAATTACAAATACATGGTCAATTATTCTACCATTGACCCAATATAAAAATCCAAGATAATACAAACCAAATATACACTTAATACAGACCAAATACGACCAAATACGTATAAAATATGAATACGTATAAAAATACACAGTAAAGTATCAAAGCTCCGGTGGCGACTCTAGACTGTCCCCCAGCCACAAACAGGTTGGTGTCGACCGAGTCGTCCTACGGGTCTGGTATTGGCGGCTCACCGAGTCGAGCTGTACTCTAGCTCTGGTGTCCTCACCACGAAGATTGACCTCAGGTCTGGATACCACCAATTGCAGATCAAGGAGGAAGATATTCATAAAACATTTTTTCACAGTAGGTATAAGCATTACAAATTTACTATTATGTCTTTTGGACTAACAAATGCCCCTGCAACTTTTATTCAATTAATGAACAATATATCCAGGCCACATCTGGATCAATTCATAGTGGTGTTTATTGATGATATATTGATATATTACAAGACTGAGGAAGATCATGAAAAACATTTGAGAATTACATTACAAACATTGAGGGACAATCAACTCTAAGCCAAGTTTACTAAATGTGATTTCTGGTTCAAAGAAGTATCATTCCTAGGACATGTGATCTCTAAGAAGGAGATTTCTATTGACCCTTCTAAGGTTGAGGCGGTAAAGAATTGGGAAAGACCCATGAATGCTACTGAGATCCGTAGTTTCCTGGGTCTGGCTAGTTACTACCGACAATTGATTAAGATTTCTCCAAGACTGCTGTTCCACTTACCAGGCTAACGAGGAAGGAGAATCCCTATGTGTGGATTGAAGATTATGAAGAGTGCTTCCAAACATTGAAAGACCGTGTGACTACTGCCCCGGTATTAGCATTACCAACTGAAGGAGAAAAGTTCGAAGTATACACTGATGTGTCTAGTATCAGACTCGGATGTGTATTAATGCAATATGGTAAGGTGATTTCATATTCTTCCTGAAAACTAAAGAAACATGAAGAAAACTACCCGATGCACGATCTAGAGTTGGCCGCGGTGGTGTTTGCTTTGAAGATCTGGAGGCACTATCTCTATGGAGAACAATTCATGGTGTACTTTGATCACAAAAGTTTAAAATATTTATTTACCCAAAAAGAGTTGAACATGAGGCAAAGGCGTTGGCTGGAATACCTCAAGGATTTCGACTTCTCTATACAATACGGTCCAGGAAAGGGTAATCTCGTAGCTGATGCCCTTAGTCGAAAGCCGAGAGCGTTATTGGCAAGTTGCATGATACAAAAATGGAGAATGTTGGAACAATTCTCCCAGATGAACATAGATGTAAACGAAGAAAAGGGATGTGTCATCCTATCCTACATGAGATTACATCCTGACTTACTCTCCGAGATCAAAGAGTTTCAAGATGATGACCTGACATTAGTGGAAGTTAAAGGGAAGCTGGATGAGAAAACTGAGTTCGAGTTATCATCTGATGGAAGATTATTGTTTTGAAAAATAACTTGTGTACCTGAATGTCCTGAAATTAAGAACAAGATCTTAGAAGAAGCTCACGGATCAAGGTACACTATTCACCTTGGAGCTACCAAGATGTATCAAGACTTGAGAAGGAACCTTTGGTGGCCCAACATGAAAAGAGAAGTGGCAGAATTTGTGTCCCATTACCTCACTTGCTAACAAGTCAAGGCGGAACACCAAAAGCCCACCGGTAAATTACATCCCTTGGAGATCCCTAAGTTGAAGTGGGAAGATATCGGGATGGATTTCATCATGGGTTTGCCTAAGATAAAAGACAGACATGACGGGATATGTGTGATTATTGATCGGTTGACTAAGTCTACACATTTTCTGCCCATCAAGAGTCGGTGGTCAGTTGATGTGTTAGCGGCTCTATATGTCAAAGAGGTCATCAAACTTCATGGAGTTCCTGTCTCAATTGTGTCTGACCAAGACCCACGCTTTACCTCACACTTCTGGAAGGGTCTACAACATTCACTGGGGATGAGATTAGATTTCAGCACTGCCTTTCATCCGCAAATGGATTGTCAGATCGAGAGGATAAATCAGGTGGTAGAATACATGCTCCGGGCCTGTGTCATTAATTTTGGTGGGAGTTGGCACGATCACTTACCTTTGGTTGAATTTACCTACAACAACAGTTACCAAGCCAGCATCCAAATGGCGCCATTCGAGGCACTACATGGAAGGAATTGCCGCTCATCGATATGTTGGGATGAGGATGGAGAAAAACAATTGTTAGGCCCAGAGTTGGTAAGGGATACAATTGAAAAGGTACAAGTCATTAGAGAAAGACTTCATATGGCACAATCTAGACAAAAGACATATGCTGACACTAGAAAGAGGGACCTGAAATTTCAAGTCAGAGACCATGTATTCCTTAAGGTTTTCCTAGGTAGAGGTATTTGAAGATTCGGTGTTAAAGGTAAGCTTACGCTGAGATATATTGGCCCCTTTGAAGTGTTGGAAAGAGTAGGCGAGGTTGCCTACTAGGTCGCCTTGCCACCACAACTATCTGAAGTCCACAATGTGTTTCACGTGTCCATGTTGAAGAAATATGTCCATGATCCATACCACATCATAAACTATGATGACCTGGTGATACACAAGGATCTGACGTTCGATCAAAAGCCACTGAGGATACTCGATCGTGAGGTATGTCAGCTCCGAAACAAGACAATCCCCATGGTGAAAATTCAATGGAGCAAATGCCTAGAACAAAAAGCCACTTGGGAGACAGAAGAATCTATGCGCAAGAAATTTCGAAACTATTCTGACTGTAAGTAATTTACACATCCATGACTATATGCTATGAATTTGGAGACCAAATTCCTTAAAGTGGGGGAGGATGTAGCAACCCAAAATTTTAAATCATAAAATAATAATATTTGAATTTTTAAAAAAAATTAAATAATAATATTTACTAAAATTGAAATTTTAAAATGAATAAAATAATAATATCTAAAGTAACAATGACAAATCCAAAAAAATATGTATTCCGTAGAAAATAACAATTTTAGCAAAATTGGCTAAAGGAAAAAGCCCAAATAAAATTTGGATAAGGCCCAAATCGGAGGATTAAGGTAAACTCGGACCTAGAACAACCTAACCCAATTCCAATCAAATTAAACCCTAATTCGAGCTCTAATGGGCCATAATCGGACCCAAACTCTTGGCCCATTTTACGTGTTCGATTTCCCTCTAAAAATCCTAACCCTAAAAGCCTCGATTCGAGGCGATGGCAGTGATTGGATCGAACCATAAAATTTTTGCGAAAATATCTCCCCGGACTCTTCACGATTGAATTGAAACCCTAGATCCCCATAGACTCTATAAATAGGTAGCCACGACCTCTAGGAACCTCTATTTGCGTGGACGGCCGGAGGAATGCGAAATCGAGTGCGTACTCGACGAGGGAAGCAAGGTCGGTTAGGGTTCCAGCGTGTTCTTCATCCCCGTATTTAGATCCATCAAAGGTAGGTTTCTCTCAGGCCAAATACTAATTAACATATATCATCGCATGCGTCTTTGAATCCTCTTTCTTTTGATACCAACTAGCCCAATTTTTAAGTAGTATAGCGATCACAATTGCGCTTTTACTCAAGAGGTGTTGGGGTTTGCCGGAAGGCGGGCTCAGTTTCAGGTGGCGGTCGGACCAGTGGCCGCTACTTGAAACGGCGGTCGCCTGATAGACCACCTCTTGGTGCCACTTTTCAAAATTTTAAATGTGATTATGAACGCGTCAGGCACTTAGACGCCTTCTAATTACCACGTCAGCATATGTAGACGCTTTCTTTAGTAGTAAAAATATTTTATTTCCATTTTATTATGTGAGAAATATTACCCGCGTCTGTTTCCCTGGACACATTCTTTTAGCTGCATCTCGTATTCCAAACGCCTTCATGCAAAAATTTTAAATATATATATATATATATTTCTAGTAGTAAATGATTGCGGTCCTACCTAGACTGTTTCAAAGATATGGCGGTCCCATGCAGACCGTATTCTGCTTCTTGTTTCCAGCCGTGAATTTGAGTTATTTTCAACGTATTTAAGCATTATTGTTCATTGTTAATCCATCATGTTGTTGGCTAATGACATTATAGAATAAGGCTAATTAGGTATGAAATGTTGATTTTAAATATAATTTCTTCATGCCATCTCAAGCATGGAAAAGAAAAATGTAGAACAAACTGTTAAATTGACAGATTAATGCATGGACCCGTTACTCCTATTCACAAATTATTGTTCATTACTTGCTAGTTGGTAAGATTGTTTGAAGGTCATGCCACTCCGGTGGTATTGACTTATCGATTACCCTTGTTTTTTTGTTTGTTTTAAGCCCTTAATTCTTGGACATAAAATGCCTCTCCGTCGGATATTCCTTCCGCCAGACTAGATGTTCATGTTTCAAGACCACCATAAGTCTCTGCGAGCTTGGGATTCCTACTAGGACGTCGAGCAGGTTGTACCATCAAATCTTGAACGCACTAGAATTGGCAAAATGGCAAAATTAGGCCATGCCCGAGTTCTGCCAAGTTTCTACCCAGTTCTGATAGCAGCCTTGGCTTGACCGCCTCCACCAGGTAGCGGTCTGGCCTGGACCATTTTTCTTGGAAACCAAAATGTTTAGTATTGAGGCGTCTGGGTTCCAAGACGTCTTCATTTAAGCGCGTCAACTATAATGGACGCGTTCATTACTCTGACCGACCGATCCTGGTCTAACCCACTTGATTGCGGTCCCCTCAAGACCGCCCCTTTGGATAGCGGTCCAGTGTTGACTATCTCTTCATCCCGTGTTACAAAAAAAGATTTTTGATTTCCGTGGTTTTTGTGTGTTAAACTGATTATTGCCTCTCCAGGCTATAATATCTCAACATTATGACCTTATTAGGTCTAATTTACAATCATATTCCTAGAAGTCCTTCACAATCATTTCTTAAAGTCATTTTTCTTATTAAATGACGCTTCCTTCGATTAATGAGCTTATGGTTGGAACTCTTAAATAAATCCATGTTCCTATACATATTGCCTTGGCTACATGGCTTGACCTTGGAATTCTTGGCCATTTAATGTAATGGATGTCTAGATTGGGATCGTTTGGTCCACCCCTCAATGTCAACGCATTATAAGGGCAATGTCTGGTCCTGGGAGGAGCGTCTGAAAGTTCTTGTGCCCATGGGAGTTAGTAATGACAAGGTGTGGCATTGCACTGAAGTACTTGACTAGCTTGTTGATTTACGACATTCTACTCCACTCTAAATTCATGAATTACTTGCGTGATATTACATGCGTGCTTGATATGGCCATTCATATGAATGTTCTAGTTACTTTCTCTTGGTATCTCTACTTGCAATATCTCAATTCCGTTTATTTGTCAATTATCATTTTTGGATATATTGCTAGCTTTACTCCGATTTATTGTGCTTTATGCCTCTTTCATTTATATATTTTAAGGGGTTAATCACTTAAACTTTGCATGGCGATAGAGATATAAAATCCTACTGAGCTCTCGCTCACCCAGTTTTTCCAACCCTTTTCAGGTAACACGGACGATGGAAGTCAATCGGATGGGTTGAGGCGAGAGTAGACCATGGAGCATACCAGCTAGAGTCGCAACATGTCATGTCTTCTTTTATTTGTTCCCCATAGAATCAGTTCAGGTTGTAGTAGTCCTATTAGGGATCTTATTTAAAGAGTCATTGTAATAGTCAATTTAGAAAGTTCACAAGTGATGTAATTTGATATTGATTTATCAATAAATATTAAGTTTTTCATGGTTCATGGCATCCTTGTTGTATGGTTGTTCTTGTGGCAATGTGATCTGATTGACATGATTGAAATAACTGCTACGTTCTGATTCTTCCACGTCGGGGCGTGACACGCCCCACCACCAGCAGTTGGGTGAGACGCCCAACCCCCTCCACCGCCTCCTCCCTCCACCCAGTAGCCGACCTCTTACATCCCACTCTCCCCCCTACGCTGTCCATGCAGGAGTAGCCACGCCCCTCTTCCTGCAGAGCCCCACGCCCCACCTCCTGCAAAGCATGCCCCCCACCACTAGTAGAGCGCACCTCCTCACCCTCGCGTGCTCCTGCAGATCACCCCTTGCATCCCCTCTCTCTTATAGCACCACAGATCGGGTCTCTCTCGTTGTCCATGCCGAGCCTGCACGCGCCCCGCCCTACTCTGGCCCCACCGCACCACTCTAGGCCTGGACAGGCCGTTCTTGCCATCTGCATCTCGCTAGATGCCTTGCCATCGACAGTAGCTTCTTGTCGCATGTCTGGGAGACACGCTAGCCAGGCCCCCTCATGTCGGCCCGTCCCTCATGCGGCCTGCACCCTGCATATGGCAGCCCCCCTACACCCGGCCACAGCCAGCACTGCCGCTCACTGAAGGACACCCCTTCCTAAGGCAAAGCGCCCCTCCCGCCACCTGTTCTTCTTCAGATCATGACTGCCCCGCGCACACAGCCTCATCGGTTCGTGGCCCGTTGTGCCAGCACCGTGCCTTTCCCCGTCGACGACTCAGATCTGCACAATAGTCCATGACTGGATCGGTCGAGTAGACCTGCATACGCGTCAGCCAGCAGCTGCATCCCTGTCCGAGGCTTCCTCGAGTGCTTTCCGTCAACCTATCCTCTCAGTCCCGGATCCTATTGTAGCCTATTACCTCCTTGCGTGGAGTGGGCATCGATCTGAAAGTTGTAATTTTATGTTATACTCAGTTGTACCAGTACTGCAAGGGTCGACTGGGGGTCTTCCCCATGCACTAAGCGTGGAGGTACGTGCTCCTTCCTTTCTATGGCATCTTTGTTTGTTCTGTTTACATTCTTTTGTGACTGCTATGTGTGAGCAGGATCCTAACCAGACCTGTAGTCACTGCTGTTGTGTGCGAGAGAAACCTCCCCGTTGGCTCCAGCCAAGCTGCGAGCATGGTTAGCCTACCCTAGTCGCTGGCAGTTCCTCAACTGCCCAGATCTGCACGTTTCCCTCACCGAGGATGACCGTGAGGTTGTACTTCTTGTTATAGTCATTTTCAGCCTTTAGGATCCTCGCTGGAGTTGAACCTTCTGACTATTCCTTAGAGCGCGTCTTGTTGACCGTGTTTTCACTTCAAGTAAGGGAGTCTGTCCTGAGTCTTTGCATCATTTTCCATTCTCCTTGCCATCGTGTCGTCTCGCATCAAACTGAGTAAGCGAAAACGCTCAGTAAGAATTATATCTCTTTTACCAGGCAAAATATAAGTGATTACCAGTTTAACATTATATGGAAAAATGCTATATGATGCGAGGCGCAAAAGACCCAAATATAAATCATAATACTGGCAAGATCAATATAAGCATGATATATATGAATGGTAGAAAGGAGATATTTGCAAGTAGAAGATTTAGGTATAAGACATAACAAAACCTAATGAGAGCCAAATACCAGATCAAGTCGATAACTTGTGCAAGAGAACATAATTTTAGATTGGCCATTCAGAAGAGTTCCAATAACATTTACCTGTTCTGGGCCACAAATATCTAGAACATGTCCAATAACATATACAAATCATGTCAAATATGTGAAATTATTTAGAACAAATCTTGCATATAGTTGGTGCACTACAACACTTGATCATTTATAATAACAGTATATTTTTGGGTTTTACCTCGCCCCTAGGACCAGATCCGGGGATTGAGTGTCATGTTGGACCCAGAGTCTCAAATAATTAATCCAAACAAATTTCCAAATTGATAATTGCCAAAGAATGCCAATAACAAGCTCATGTAGTCAATGAAATCAAAAGTTGGAAATATGAGCTTTCCAAAGATTTCCAATAATTCAAGCTCTTAAGATCAAAGTATAAGTCATTCGAGAATTGACATTGGAATGGAAGTCAAAACATATAGACTTGTCAATAAGAAGTATAATCCCCTTGAAACGGGTTGAAGATGACAAGGAACAATAGCCAAGAGAGGTTGGAATCAATTCATTACACATCACAATCGCAGAATGAAAATTCAGGGAACTGAGATGAAACCGGTCTGGTCTAGGACTGTCTTCAAACTAGGGGTCAAAGAGAACGCGATCTAGGTGGCAACCACCTTCACAGACAGAGGCTGACCGCGGTTCCTATTCAGGCCGCATTCTGAACTGTCACAGTAGGACTTAGACAAAATGACGTTCTGTCATTCCAAAGGTTAATCGAACCCTATCTTACCCAGTAGGACGAGGATTTCAATGGTCTTTAGGGTTTTCTGCTACAATCAGTTTGGCATCCTTGTGGGAACCCAAGACTCGCAGAGACTTACAAAGGTCTCGATGAAGAAAGTTCTAGTCCGACGGAAGGAATATGCAGCAAAGGGTACTAACTTCACCAAGAATTGGGATTCAAGCGAGAAAACCAATCAAATAGCGGTAGGTTAATATCACCAGAGTGACAAAACCTTCAAAACAACTATGCATGATATATCACATGATATATTCATAGAATCGCCGATCAAAATATAACATTCATGTAGAAGTATGAAACCATGATATGATGAACCAATTTCAAGTTAATAGGAAATTATGTACTCTTTTTAACATGCTAAGAACAATAAAGATAGGATGAGTTCATGGAATCAAAGAAAAAGATGAACAAGGATCATGAAGACTTAAGAGATTAAGGTTCATACATGTTCCCTAGTTACATTAGTTGGTTCAGATGGCTTACAGACATGAAAACTATGCATCTAAACTTAATAGCACGAACATAACATGCTAAAAAGACACTTGGGTTTCTAGAAACCCGTGCTTGAACGTGGTCAGGGGAGGAGCCGCAATCATGCAGAATGTTGTCCACCGGCATGCCGCATTCATTGAAATAATAAAAATTTAAACTAAAAAGAACTCTCATAGTTGCAGTCTATCGTCTAGGTACGTTCAAAGATGCGGTGCCTGTAGGGGCCGCAACTACAAATAGAGAGCCGTTCCGATGATCAAACCCTAACAGCAATGCCTCTATCATAAAACTCCAAATACATGCAATAGAAGTGATAAAAATAGGGGAAAACTATCCAGAAACAAAATAGACATGCAGATGAACTATTAGATTAGTTAATATAATGTTTAGCCCGAGAGATCACCTACCATTAGTCGCTTAAGGAAGAACAGGAATAAGAATGATGTTCACCCACGAATGCCCAAAGAACCCTCGATTCCACCTCTTAGCATGGTCCTCCCAAGCCTAGAAGCCTTCTCACACGAACTAGGGTCGACTAGGAAGGCTATGGGGTCGTTTATATAGGGTTTCAAGCCTTTAGGAGTCCATATCCCATGGAACAGATAAATTTTAACTATAAATTTATAGTTGGGAGGAGACAGCTGGGGATCTCTCTTCTGACCATTCCCATGCAGAACCTGGCAGAGACTGGAACGTCGTCCATATGGGGGTCTACTGCTATAGAAGGCGGATATGCTCGGAAGATCCTACCCCATGGGAAACACTCCACACCACATGCCACCCCCGGCATCTCCCAGATGTGGACGAAATGGGATGGCCCCCTCCTCCAGTGCAGCGTCTTCTTCTTCACAGTTTAAAGGGTGAGATTGCTTCGGCAAAATAAGATGCAGGTAGGCAACGAAGGAAGAGGAGTCTGGAGGACCAAAGCAGTCTCTTGGACAAGCTGACGGTGGGATGCCCTCAGCGAGGGAAAGGACACGTACACACGTGGACACAAATGGGAGAGACTTACCGGAGGAACATAGGCGAACTCTGGAGGGGAGGAGGCACCCACGGGGAGGAGGCACCGACGACAACTACGTGTAGGAGGATCCCAGTTGAACACCGGCGGGGAGGTGGTAGCGGTGCGGAGGAGGCACCGACGGCAACGGTGCGGAGGAGGATCCCAGTTGAACACCGGCGGGGAGGAGGCACCGACGACAACGGCACGGAGCAGGATCCCAGGTGAACCTCGGCAGGAAGGAGGCATCGGCGGAAAGGGTGCAGAGGAGGATCGGAGGGAAGCAAGCATCACCTGCAGAGAAAACGGCGGGGAGTAGATGAAGATAGGCGGGAGGTGAAACGACAAGGGTTTTTGAGTTTTTTTCCTTCTTTTACCCGCCAAGACATGGCCTTAATTTTCACTTATATTTTAATAAAAATTATTGAGATTCATTTTATCTGTAGATATCTTTAATATTTAATTTTTGACTAATAGTTGTCTATATCATTTTAAATATAATAACATTATTTGACTATTATGAAATTAAAAAAATAAAATTTCAAGAAAAAAATGAGATAAAACTTATATATATAAGCATAATACATGTCACGACTCACATCAGTAAGAGCAGACCATGATTTTGGAGGCTAATTTTTCACTTATTCTGAAAAAAAACTATTATATATATATATATATATATATATATATATAGCATATTGTGTCAACATCATGTAACCTTTTCGTGCTACCACAATATGACCGTTGTTCTCTCATCCAAGATACTAAGGAATTTTTGTCCCACAAAATAGCAACCTCCCGCATTGGCTGATCTACTCACCCCCACCGCACAACTCACCTTAGAGGGTGAACGACAAGAGAGAGAGGGAGATTGTATTTTAAACATATTTTTAATATTTATGTTAAAATCTCCTGATTTGATAACTTTGATAAGGATAAAAAAAATATTAAGCTTATTAAAATATTTATTTTTAGTTTCAAAGAATTATATAGTCTATAGACTCAACCAATCACACTATTCATATATAAAATTTTATTGTTATTTATTTATACTAAATTTTATTAATTCATTAAATTATATTTATCTAAGAATCAATTTTAAAAGATATCAACAAAGTTAGAAATAAACAATCTAATTCTTTTAATATAACTATACATGTTACTATTATATTTGTAATATAACACAATGAATTCGTAACGTAAATATATCTCAAATTTTAGAATATTTATTATTAGCCTTAACGACTTATTTTAACCAAATATATTTATCACTTTTTAAATAAAATTAGCAACTATATATAATGTCAGTGGAGAATTAAATATCAAAATATAATTTATTTCATGTATATTTTACTTTTATAATATTTCTATCTAATAATATCCAAATGGTTAATCTAGTGACTAATTTCTACCTCAATATGACTCAAGAATGATCGACCTAACAAGGAGAGAGATTTTGACATGTTAGTTTGCTCTCCTTATTAGTCAATAATTGCTTAACTAATCAGGTTATCAGTTACTACTTAAAACCCTACTCCCAGTTAGACATGATTTGACGTGCTGTTGCGTATTGGTGGTGATCAGTTGTATCAGATCGTATATGGACACGATCAGTATTCATGGCACACGACACATCGATGATTTATTGCTACCATGGATCACCATCGCCCACCGACGTCGTTGAGTTCGTTGTGAATAGTTACGTCACGCAACGTATCGATCGTGCCATATCATACCTATTTAATCTTAGCTGATACGATTGGCATGACAAACCTTACTCTATCTCCTGAATTAAATGAAGATGTTCCTCCTACCCCCATGATTGAAGTGAGATTGTATCCCTATATATACTATTTCAATTTACTTAGTCACTAAATATATACTAATCACTAACGTTGAAACTACTCTTATTAAATTTTGTGAACTATGAACTAATAAATTATTTTTTAACCATTACCTAATAATTTTATTGATTACAATTCATGCATAATTTCATATTAATTATTTATTTAATTATAATTTTTTACAAACAAAAATTGCATTGTAATCTAAAATATAGCATTAGCAACCCACATAAATATTGGTTTCTATTAAGTTGTAACTAAATAGCGACCAACGTAAAACATTTGTCACTAAAATAAATATTCAGCGACTACATGTCGGTCGCTATTTGTGTTCAGGTCATTAGCGACCAATGATGCCTTGGCCGTTGACTCTTCTTAAGGTTTAGCGACCTATTGACATATTGTCGCTAATGAAAATTTTATACCGACCAATTTTCCGTCATTGTTGACATGCATGGTGGCTCGCGACGTACATTAGCGACCACACATAGCGACCGATGTTGTGTTGGTGGCTGTACATCAAATCTTTAGCGACAATTGAACTGTTTTAATCGTAAATATAACTTTTCTAAGACCAATTTTAATTGGTCGCCAATGATTTGGTCGCTACATACCCATTTTTTTGTAGTGTAGTTAGGTCAAAGAACCCTAGATAGGAATAAAATCCAAAAATTGCGACTTCAGTCTCTATCTAGAGCCGCAACCCACCTTATCAAAAACAAATTAAGGTTAGGATTTAAGTTAGATTTTGACCTTACTTAATGGATTAGGATTTTGTTGAGGTTTTAGCCCTTTAGGGTTAGCTTTAAACTAAATTAACCCATTAATAAACTAGGTTAGATATTCCAGATTTAGAAGTTAATTTAGCCCTCTAAGCCCATTTAGCCTCAATTATTAGCCCAATATATATATTAACCGTGTACAATTTCTTTGATTTAAGTTCCATTATAATTATCTCAATTTTCCCTTAACAAATTTACATTTGTTTAATTAATCCTATTAGAAACCGGGTTGCTACACTCTCTACCACTAAAAGAATTTGATCTTCCAAATTCACATGATTTTCTTTTCTAAAATAGTGGGATACAAGATCACCAATCCTAAAAAAACTTAAATCTTCTTATATTGCAATCTCAAACTCCTCTCACTAGATCAACCACTGAATCATGCCAATATACAAAAATCACCATGTCTAAGCATGCAAATATAGAATAAGGCATGTTTAGAGTTATCTTCCATCGCTCCATCACCCCTTAATGCTTGAAGCATGTCTTGCCGCCTCGATTCACCTTGTTGTTTATCCTGTGGTACTTGTTCCTTCATGAGAGAGAAACGAGCAATTCAATGATCTCCACTCCTACAACGAATGCACTTTCCCAGCTTCCTCCAATAATCATTCGACCGATGTCCTCCTTTATTACAATGCTAACACTTTTGTTTAACAGGAATGGCTTGCTAGTCTCCCTTCTTGAGCTTCTAGTCCTTATGAGAACCATTACCTTCGTTCAGCATCTTCTTTTCATTAGTGGGCACACTATCCTTGGAACCATTCGCTACCCCTTTCTTGGCAAGTCTTCTATGGATATGCTCAGCCATATCTATAGCATCCTCTAGCAATTGGGCCTTCTTGACCATCTCGACGTAAACTTGAATCTCTAGCAGTGCTAATTGTGGAATAAACTCAACCCTTAATCCGTTCATAAATCTCTTGGCCATCATTTTCTTTGTACAAAGTAGATGGGATGCATAACGAGCCAACCTAGAAAATTACGCTTCGTAATCTGTGACTAATAGACTCCTTTGCTTTGGAGATGCGAATTCAGTAGCCTTCCTTTCTCGGACTCTCTTCAAAAAATATTTCTCATTGAAATGATCTAGGAAATCATTCCATGTTATTTGCTCAAAGGGCAAAATCGCTTACATGGACTCCCACCAAGCCCGAGCATCTCTTTCAAATTGGTAAATACCCAACAAAACCTTTTCCTAATCTGTATATTGTATGACCCTAAAGGTCCTTTCCATCTCTCTAACTCAATTTTTAGCTTCATTTGGGTAAGTATACCCACTAAATCTAGGGGGATTCATTCCTTGAAAGTTCCTGTGCAAGTCCCCCATTCCATGGTGAGCTCCTCCCTGAGCAACCTGCTGTAAATCCTGAGTCAACCCTTAGACTATTCTCTATATTTCCCTTAATTGAGCTCGCTCAGTAGCCATCTTAAGCCTATAAAATAAAAATTTAAGGATTAATAACTTACACTCTTTAGCTTATTAAGATTAAATGCATTTAAACACTTAGCCCCGTGGCTCTACCCAATCTCATCGGGTACCTATCAAGTAATTGACAAAAGACAACTTAACATATAAACTTGGACTCAAAGACCTAGGGATTTTAGAAAACCTAGGCTCTGATACTACTTCGGTCACACCTCAAACCGATAGCAGTTGAAACTACTCAGAACGTGGTATCAAACAGTCATGACAATTCAATGCAAATCATAAGAGACATAAAAAGACCAGAATTAAAAAAATAGATAATTTATTGATATCAAAATTCATTATTACAACCTTATTGACTTAACTTACAATTAATAAAGAAGAAGAGAAAAGACCCAATGCAGGACATCAACTTATCTAGACTTAAGAAAAATTAAAATACACAAGACTTCGAAACTCTAGGAGCACTTGTCACTCTTGCCCTTCCTCATCTGATGGAATATCATCTTCATTATTACCTGAAAAATGTTAAGAGAAACTGAGTGAGCGAAAATGCTCAATAGGAATTACATCTCTATTACCAGGCAGAAAATAAGTGATTAATTACCAGTTTAACAATATATGGAAAAATGCTATATGATGCGAGGCGCAAAAGAACCAAATCTAAATCATAATAGTGGCAAGATCAATATAAGCATGGTATAAATGAATAGTAGAATGAAGATATTTACAAGTACACGATTTAAGTATAAGAGGTAACAAAACCTAATGAGAGCAAGATACCAGAGCAAGTCGATAACATGTGAAGGAGAACACAACTTTAGATTGGCCATTCATAAGAGTTACAATAACATTTACCCATTCTGGACGACAAATATCAAGAACATGTCTAATAACATATAGAAATCATGTAAAATATATGAAATTGTCTAGAACAAATCTTTCAAATAGTTGGTGCAATGTCACACCCGATCATTCATAATACCAGTATATTTTTAGACTTTGTCTCACCCCTAGGACCAGATCCAGGCCCTTGTAAAAAAATTACCTAGCATTGAGTGTCATGTTTGACACAGAGTCCCAAATAAATAATCCAGACAAATTCTAAAATTGATAATGGCCAAAGAATTACAATAACAAGCTCATGTAGTCAATGAAATCAAAAGTTGGAAATAGGAGTTTTCCAAAGATTTCTAATAATTCAAGCTCCTAAGATCAAAGTATAAGTCATTCGAGAATTGACATTGGAATAGAAGTCAAAACATATAGACTTGTCAATGAGAAGAATAATCCCCCTTGAAACGGGTCGAAGATGACAAGGAACAATAGCCATGAGAGGCTGGAATCAGTTCATTACACATCATAATCACAGAACAAAAATTCAGGGACCGCCTTCAGGCCAGGGGTCAAAGAGAACGTGGTCTAGGTGGCAACCCCTTTCACAGATAGAGGCTGAACGAAGTTCCTATTCAGGCCGCGTTCAAAATAGTCATAGCAGAACGTAGACAAAACCACGTTCTGTCATTCCAAAGGCTGGTCGAAGCCTATCCTACCCAATAAGATGAGAATTCCAGTTGTTTTAAGGGTTTTAGTGGTACAACTAGCTCGGCGTCCTTGTGGGAATCCAAGGCTCGTGGAGACTTACGGAAGCCTCGATGAAGAAAGTTCTAGTTCGACGGAAGGAATATCCAGCGGAGGGTTCTAATTTCACCAAGAATTGTGATTCACGCAAGAAAATCAATCAAATAGCGACAGGTTAATATCACTGGAGTGACAAAACCTTCAAAACAACTACGCTGATATATCACCTGATATATTCATAGAATCACCGATCAACATAAAACATTCATGTAGAAGTGTGAAACCATAATATGATGAACCGATTTTAGATTAAGAAGAAATTATCTACTTTTTTTAACATACTAAAACAACAAAGATACGATGAGTTCATGGAATCAAAGAAAAAGATGAACAAAGATCATGAAGACTTACGAGATTAAGGTTCATACATGTTCCCTAGTTACATTAGTTGGTTCAGATGACTTACAGACATGAAAAACATGCATCTAGACTCAATAGCATGAACATAACATGCTGGAAAGACACTTGGGTTTCTGGAAACCCATGCCTGAATGCGGTTAGAGGAGGAGCCACGATCATGCAGAACACAGTCCACTGGCATGCCGTGTTCATTGAAATAAGCAAATTTTAAAATAAAAAGAACCCTCATAGACTCGGTCTATTGTCCAGCCGCATTCAGAGATGCGGTGCCTGTAAGGGCCACGATTACAAATAGAGAGCCATTCCGGTGATCAAACCCTAACAGCGATACATCTATCATAAAACTCCAAATACATGAAATAGAAGTGATAAAAATTGGGGAAAAGTATGCAGAAACAAAATATACATGCAGATGAACTTGTTTGATTAGTTAATTTAATGTTCAGCCCAAGATATCACATACCTTTAGTCGCTTAAGGAATAAGAGGAAGAAGAATGACAACCCACAAATGCCTAAAAACCCTCGATTCCACCTCCTAGCACGGTCCTCCATGCCTAGAAGCCTTCTCACATGAACTAGGGTCAACTAGGGAGGCTATGCTGTCATATATATAGGGTTTGAAGGCTTTAGGAGTCCTAATTAGGTCAAGGAACCCTAGATAGGAATAAACTCCAACAATTGCGACTTCTATCCATATCTAGAGCCGCCCCCAGCCTATTTTGCACAAATTAGGGTTAGGGTTTAGGTTAGGTTTTGAGCTTACCTAATGGATTAGGGTTTTGTTAAGGTTTCAACCCTTTAGGGTTAGCTTTAAACCAAATTATCCCATTAAGAATCTAGGGTTTTAGATATTCTGAATTTAGAAGTTAATTCAGCCCTTTAAGCCCATTTAGCCTCAGTTATTAGCCCAATATATATATATATATATATATATATATATATATAAACAATGTACAATTTCTTTAATTTAACTTCCATTATAATTATTTCAATTTACCCTTTTACAAATTTACATTTTTTTAATTAATCCAATAAGAAACCGAGTTGATACAGTTATGTTCTACAGATAGAGTTTAAAGAGAGAAAGAGGTAGAGAGAGATGAAAATGGTGATAGTGAGCTTGAAGAGAAGAAGAAAGGAAGAGGAAGAAGTGGAGATAGAAGAGGGAAGAAAGAAACTGGGAAGAGGGAGGTTCTATCCTACACCTAACAACAAAGAGAAAGGACTAAAACTAACACCAACTACGAAGATAGAAGTTTGAGGGGGGAGAAGAGAGGATCTCCACAACCATTTCCTGTCCTTTTATAGGGCCAAGGCCAAGCCCTCTTCCACTCAGTACCACCTTTGAAGCCTTGTGCCTCCTCATATTGACACCTTTGAATTTCCCACCATGACAGCCCATTCCAACTTTCCTACCACCTACCTTGGAAACACTTGAATGGAAAAACCTACAAAGCTACCTCCTCCCATGACTTTCAACCTCCTAGCCATGTTTGTGCGTGGTATTCTTCATTCTTTTCTTCCTCCAAGTCGGCTGTCACCAATCGCACCCTATTTCCATGCATGCAGTCCTTCACACATGCACAACCGTGGACCTTGCTCTTCCAATCCTCTTCCTCCATAGTGTGGCCCACTAGATGGAGGCCTCCCACGCATGTGACACCACCTTCCTTAACCCCGCCATCATAGTTCGCACACGAGCACATGCACCACACACGCCTAGAGCATTCCGGAGGCTACCCACTGTAGTTCTTGACCATGTCAGGCACATGAGAAGATGGCCACCTATTCTATCAGCCACCATTGATAGCCAATGCACATATATTCTTGCCCATGCACATGTGACCGCCGCAGGCTAGCCGCGTTCTCTCCTCATCCTCCCAACCAACCGCATGCACGCGAATGGCATCTTCTTCCTCCACATGGTCTGCCCATGATGCGTGCCCACGCCCTTCCATGCAAATGAGAGTGACCGCCAGAGCCACCCGCCGGTCCCCTATTCTGCTAGATGCTGCATCCAACTGCCAGCCATTGTCGGCCACGCTATCGTGCTCGTCAATGACTTCTCTTCTTCTTCTCTTCTGGTCGCCATTGTAGCTCATGTCCATGCCAGCCACTATTATCGTTCTCGCTGTTGAAGCCCTATAAACATCGACACCCTGTTCCTCTATGGCCGGCGATGACAAGAAGCCCACCACATCGGCGACCCTGCTGCCAGTGCTACCATCGTCCTCTGCATGAAGCCCCATCGCTGTGTCTAGTCACCTCCGGTGCCATCCGTGCAACCTTTGTGTGAAGTCCTCGTTGCCATCGCGAAAGAAGGGAACTATTCAAAAAATGGCAAACTTTGGTGAAGTTTGTTTAGTGTCAAAAATTATAACTAAGCCCCTGAAGTAAAATGATTTTATCAAATATATTTAATTATGAAATTTCTATTCCTCTTAAACATGTCTCAAGTCCCATTGATTAAGTTATGCTTAAATTTTTAATTAATTATAAAAAAATCTCAATTTATTGTGAGACTAAGGTTAACATGTAAAATTTGCATAAATATTTACATTAAAGACCAGAAATGATGCATGTGACATAAATAAATATGAATAAATTTATGCTTATCACCTCCCTCCACAACAATCTAGTTAACGACACTGCAATCTCCACTGAATCCCAAAAATTCCTGAGCTCTGCCACAATCTAGTCCTCTTCCAACAGACCACTACCTTAATCTTGACTGGGTCCCCAGCCACCATCACAGTCGAACATTTGTCGCACCAATCAATAGGAATTGCCGGAGCTCTACTTAGCCTAAACGACATCACCAACAGCTCACAACGTCTCCTATCGAGACCCAAAACCACTTCCTTGACACTCACAAATCCCGAACCAACCTCGAGAATACCAACCTTGACCGGAGCCAATCAATCAATTCATCAATTCTGAGCAATGAATACTCACTCTCCATCAAGACTAACCGAATTGCCCACAATCAGCACACGACTCCAACTGCCAATTGGCTCTACTATAAGCCACATTGTGCATGTCACGGAGGAGATTAATGGGAGACTCTACCAGAGCCACACAACATAATGCCTCAAACATAGGCACGACAACCAACACGACCCCCACGGCCAATACAACCTCGTGCCGAAGAACAACCTTTGTCACGCCCCGAGCCTTTAATTACAGCGGAAGACTCACTCGGGGAGCGTAAACAGCCGGCATGGTAAGCCTCTTGCAAGCAAGAATCAATCAGAGCGCGAGACAATCACACAAGTAAATGCAATTGCACATGATTTAATCAACTTCAACTTCATATCATAATGCTCAATATTCAAAGATACAATCACTAATTTGATTTTCATTCTACTAGACTCAAGAAATAGGAAAATTACATTGACTCAATCTAGACATTATAGACTTCCTAAGTCTTCACTCATCTTTAATCGCTCTCGGATCCGCTACTTGAATAATCCGAATCCGAACCCGACTCACTTTCATTTCCTGAAAAAGATTGGAAATAGGTAATGAGCACACTTGCCCAGTAGGTATCTTCGCATCAACACGAAGGCACTATTAAAGTGATTATCATTTTTGCTCTAAATAAAGAAGGTAAAATCATACAATGCGATGATCATGCGATTAATTCAAAGTAACAAGACTATCATATACGATGGAATGAGAACAAGAATGAACTAGTAATAATAGGACAAGAACATGATATTGGCCTTTCATGAACAAGAATATATCGAGAATGTACTAGCAAGCCACATATTCCTCACTTTAGCATCTTATGCTTATGAGCAAGTGTTTCGTGAATTTCTGTGGAATATCAAGTAAGAATGTCATGTCGTGCCGTGGATCTTCACTTATTTATAGAAATAGTACTCCCAGCGCAATGCGACGCCAGTAGCATCATACCCCATGGTTTATAAAATAGTATGTTTCGACAATCAGCCGAGGGGACTAGCATAGAGCCCTTGAACACAATCAGTGCTCGATCGCATCTTCAGTTATAAATTAAGCTACTTCCACGCAGTATAGCAGTAACGTATGGCCAAGAATGTAATAATTCCAATAATTCCATGATAACAATAATCAATGAATGAATGTTTCAACATAAGAATGTAGGAGTCAAGAAATAGACTTTAAACAATGTCATGCTCATAGAATTAAATCAACAGCATAACGGTATTTTCCTTTACTTCCATTACATTAGATCAATTTAAGCAATATGACAAGTTCTAGATCATCAAGGTTTGTCTAGAATCATTGGAATATCAACCCTTGGTCAAACCTTGGGTTAACATAAACAAGCTATGTAACGGTCATTTGCTGGGCCGTTACATTATGTAACGCGCCAGTAATAGGCCGTTACAGTGATCCGAGTCCAGAAGGATAAAAATAGACTCAGAGGAATGTGACGGTCTGGCACTGGGCCGTTACGTGAGCCTGACGGTCCAGTTCAAGGCCGTTACATTTCAAGAATCAAAACCACGATAGAGTGTTCTAATTAATGGGCTTTCATTGGTACAACCAACTCGGCGTCCTAGTGGGAATCCCAGGCTCGCGGAGAATTACGGAGGCCTTGAAACAATGATTTCCTAGTCCATTGGAAGGATTATCCAATAGAGAGGTCCTCATGTCTAAGATTGTGTTCCTATAGCACAAAGTGTGAACTAATGACGACATACCGGAATATGTGCCATGTACTTATAGAATTGACTCTATTGACAAAGAGAGACATGTATAATCAAAGTGAAAATCGTGGTGAACTCCATCAATACAACGTCTAAAAGTCATGCTTTATAATACAAGACTATAGAATTTTGGCATGAAATTAACATATCCTTAAAATATCATTAAGATATCAAACAATGCAATACCTATCATGCACAATCAGATATCCTAAAAATCATATAATCAGGTTAAAACTTAAGTAACTATGCTTAATCAATAAATAATATTGGCAAGTTATTTTCTGTCTTAGGGTTGACAGAACGTAGGATATAACGGTCTTAAGAGGGGGCGTCACAGTGAAAGTGACGGTCATGATCAAGCCGTTACTTGAATGTAACGCGTCTATCCAAGCGCGTCAGAAACATCAGTGCAATTCAAATACTACAGAGTTTGTAACGGTCTGTAGTAGGGCCGTTACTTGAAAGTGACGGTCCTATGCTAGTGCGTTACAGTATCTACTAACAGAAACAATCATAGAAACTAAGAGATCAACTCACATCATGTATTTTATCAAAACATGATGAGTTTCTAGTCATGTTAACGAAGTAAGGCCATCTACATGCATAGGTAATCATGAATAGATGAATAGTCATGTTTTAATTTCTTAATTTGGCTAAGAGGTGCATGATGTGCATAGAACAAATAAAACATGAAATCAATGCTCTATAATGCATGGAATTCAATCAAACCAGAGGGCTTTTAGTCCTATCATGCTGTTTTTGCCGTTCATGAGATAACCTACCTCTTACTTAGACTATAGTTTCTGAATTTGGTTGAGAACCTTGCCCTAGATCCCTTCCTTCTCTTGTGACTTTTTCAGCAACTTCTTTAGGCTCTAACTCCACGCCCTCTTGACCTAAAGATGTGAAATTTGGAGGAGAGTTAGTCTAAAGTATTGTAAACAGATACCTCAAAAGAACTTACCTGAGATAATGACTCCTTACCTTGCTTCTTTACGTCCCAAAAGTAGGGGTCGCACAGTTCAGAACTATGCCCTATTTATAGAGTTTAGACTAGGGTTTGAGGATTAGATCGAGTTTAGAGTCCTTATTTCATCAAATCCTAATCTCTAAGAGTCCTTAGCAATATTACAAGCCTTCCCAAGTCGATCCTTAGTAGATAAGATCATCAAATTCCAATCTTTTCATGAGTTCCTTCACTCACGAAACTTACAGGCATGTAACGGTCTAGAGACCACGCGTTACATGGATGTAGCGGTCTTACGATAGACTGTTACAGTCATCATAGGTAGAATTTTTAAATCATTAAAACTCTTTTGTTAATTATCCACATCATTATATATATATAATTAATACTTATCCTAAAATCCATGGATAGGCTTGAATACCTTCTAGAATATGGGCCTAACTTAATGGGCTTGAGTTAAAAACCTTTTAGACTTTAATTATGTGAGTTGGGTTAATTGATCAACACTACTTGGCCTTATAATGACTTATTAATCAAATAAACCATTTATAAATTTATTTAGGCCTTTATTATTTATGAAGTTCTGGGGCACTGCACCCTCCCCCACTTAGAAAGAATTTGGTCCCCAAATTCAATACATGGATTGAGGAGAGTGTACTTACAGTCAAACAATTCTGGGAATCTTTTCTTCATGGCTGATTCTGTTTCCCATGTTGCTTCATAAGGCCATGCTTTCTTCCATTGAATCTTAACCATAGGAATGACCTTATTTCTGAGTTGACGTACTTCTCGTTCCAAAATCTTCATTGGCGTTTGTTCATATGTCAAGTCCTTCTGAATCTCCAGATTGTCATAAGTGATAATGTGATCTGGATCATACACATACTTCTTCAGCATCGAGACGTGAAATATGTCATGAACTCCTGCTAACTGTGGTGGCAAAGTCAATTTATAAGCCACTTCACCGATCCTTTCGAGGATTTCAAATGGACCGATAAATCTTGGAGTTAGCTTTCCTTTAATGCCAAATCTTCGAATACCACGACCCGGAGAAACCTTTAGATATACATGTTCTCCTACTTGAAATTCCAAGTCGCGCCTTCGATTATCAGCATAAGATTTCTGCCTATCTTGTGTCATTTTTATCCTTTCCTGAATGAGCTTGATTTTCTCTGTAGAATCCCTGATTAAATCGGGGCCTAGAAATTACCTTTCCCCTATTTCATTCCAACATATTGGTGATCGACAACTTTTCCCATATAGAGCTTCAAAAGGTGCCATTTGTATGCTTGCTTGATAGTTGTTGTTATATGCAAATTCGACCAAAGGCAAGTGATCATGCCAACTTCCTCCAAAATCAATGACACAAGCCCTGAGCATATTTTCTACCACCTGATTTGTCCTTTCTGTTTGACCATCAGTTTGTGGATGGAAAGCGGTGCTAAAATTCAATCTAGTCCCAAGTGAATGTTGTAGGCTCTTCCAGAATTGTGATGTGAATCGGGGATCTCTATCTGATACAATAGCGACACGGACTCCATGTAACTTGACAATTTCTTTTATGTATAGTGCTGCTAGAATATCTACAGACCATCGACTTTTTATTGGTATAAAATGTGCATATTTAGTCAATCGGTCTATAATTACCCATATTCCATCGTGTCCACCTCTTGTCTTAGGTAGTCCCATAATGAAATCCATTCCTATGCTCTCCCATTTCCATTTCGGAATACTTAAGAGATGTAATTTATCTGCGGGTCTGAAATGTTCCGCCTTCACTTGTTGACATGTGAGACACCGAGATACGAAGTCAGCTATTTCCCTCTTCATATTGGGCCACCAAAAGTTTCTTTTGAGATCCTGATACATTTTTATACCTCTTGGATGAATGGTATACTTTGATTTATGTGTTTCTTCTAAGATCAATTTCTTTGTATCTTCATGATCGGGTATACACATTCGGCCCATGAATAGCATTCTTCCATCTTCGGATATAGAAAAATCCGGTCTTTGTTCAATATTGGCCTTAATTTCTAGTAAAATTGGGTCATCCTCTTGTAACTTGGCCAAATCCTCAATCAATGTTGGTTGAGCTCGGATATTTGCCATGAAACAATTATCTTACTTAATGTCAACATCTAGATTCAATTGAGCAAATTGAGGAACAAGGTTAGTCATACTAATCATGAGACTTGATAACATACCAATTGGTTTTCTGCTAAGTGCATCTGCTACAGCATTCGCCTTGCCAGGATGATATTGAATAGCGAAATCGAAGTCTTTAAGATATTCCAACCATCTCCTCTGCCTCATGTTAAGCTCTTTTTGAGAAAATAAATATTTCAAACTCTTGTGGTCTGTGTACATCGTGAACTTTTCTCCATAAAGATAATGACGTCAAATTTTCAAGGCGAAGATAACTGCTGCCAATTCTAAATCATGTACAGGATAATTTTCTTCGTGACGTTTCAATTGTCATGAAGAATAGCAAATCACCTTTCCATCTTGCATAAGGACACATCCTAAGCCA
The DNA here is from genome assembly GCA_022559845.1 of Amorphophallus konjac. Classification (NCBI taxonomy): domain Eukaryota; kingdom Viridiplantae; phylum Streptophyta; class Magnoliopsida; order Alismatales; family Araceae; genus Amorphophallus; species Amorphophallus konjac. Next base: position 107,255,477 of record CM040127.1, read on the forward strand.
ATTCCAGATGCATCCGTATATACCTCAAATCCAGCACCCTCTATTGGTAGCGACAAAACAAGGGCTGTTGTGAGATGATTCTTAAGACTTTGAAAACTCTTTTCACAGTCCTTCGACCAGATAAAGGGATTTTCTTTTCTGGTAAGTCTAGTTAAAGGAACCGCGATCTTTGAAAAGTCCTTTATGAATCTTCTATAATAACCTGCTAGACCCAAAAAGCTTCTAACTTCAGACACAGTCGTTGGTCGACTCCAATCTCTGACAGCTTTTACCTTAGAAGGATCCACAACAATACCTTCTTTTGAAATAATGTGGCCAAGGAACGAGACTTCCTTGAGCCAAAATTCACACTTATTGAGTTTGGCATAAAGTTTATGTTCTCTAAGTGTTTGCAAGGCTATCCTTAGATGTTCTTCATGTTCTTCTTTTATCTTGGAGTATATCAGGATATCATCGATGAAGACGACGATGAACTGATCTAAATATGGCTGGAAGACACTGTTCATAAGTTGCATGAATGCTGCTGGGGCATTAGTTAACCCAAACGGCATTACCACGAATTCATAGTGGCCATAACGACTTCGAAAAGCTGATTTGTAAATGTCCTCTTCTTTGATTCTAAGCTGATGATAACCTGATCTTAGGTCAATCTTAGAAAAATATTCTGCTCCCGAAAGCTGATCGAAGAGCTCATCAATACGCGGTAATGGGTATTTGTACTTGATTGTAAGTTGATTTAATCGCCGGTAGTCAATGTATAACCTGAGAGAACCATCCTTCTTCTTGACAAATAGAACCGGCGCACCCCAAGGGGATGTGCTAGGTCTGATAAAACCCTTGTCTAGAAGTTCCTGTAATTACTTTTTTAATTCCTTGAGTTCTGTGGGGGACATCCTGTAAGGGGCTATAGAAACAGGTGCCGCACCTGGAATGAGTTTGATGGTAAAGTTTACTTCCCTCTCGGGCGGTAAATTAGGTAGTTCAGATGGGAACACGTCCGGGAATTCATTTGCAATAGGAATGTTTGCTAGGATAATTTCCTTAGATTCGGTGACAATGACTGAAGCAAGAAAAGCTTCACATCCTTGCGAGATAAGTTTGCAGGCGTGTAGAGAAGATATAATGGTAGGATGCTTCTTGTATTTGATGCCAAGAAAGGAAAATCTTGGAAGACCGGGCTTTCGAAAGATATAATCCTATTTCGGCAGTTGATGTAAGCATCATGGTCTATAAGCCAATCTACCCCTAAAATGACATCATAACCATTCATATCGAGGCATACTAAGTTTGCGGGGAGATTGTGTCCTTCTACTACCACCTCACAATCGGGATAATACTTGGTAAGCTTAGTTCTAGATCCTAAAGGTGTAGTAATAGCGAGATCTGAAGGTAGGGGAACTAATGCAGTTGGTAAGGTGTTTGCAAAAGTGGTGGAGATAAAAGAATGAGAAGCACCAGTATCAAATAGCACGAATGCAGGACGAGAATAGATTTGAAGAGTACCTTCCATGAGCCCATCATTTTGATCCCTGGGCGCTTCTTCTTCATCTATAACTGCATTGAGGCGAGCCTGCCTCCTACGTCCTCCATTATTTGGTTGGTCTTTCATAAGGGGGCAATCTGGCACACGATGCTCCCTACTCCCACAGCGCAAACAAGCACCTAGGCGCTTCCAGCATTCTTCAGCCGAGTGGCCGAATTTCTCACAAAAGGTGCACGTCGAGGCGACTTGCTCCTTTTCTTCCTTCACCTTTTTACTACTCTTTTGAGAACTTCCACCGTTCCCGTTCCTTGATCTTTTCTTTTTATCACGGCTTTTGTATGGTTCCGTGATGCTGAACTTCTCCTTCTTATAATACCGATCAGAGCGCCGGCTAGATTCTTCTCCCTTTCCTTTCAACCTTTCGACCTTCTCTAAGGTCATCTTGCATAAATATGCCCTTTGAACCATCTCCGCATAAGTGCGGATATTCTGTGTCCCCAGTTGTTGAATGAAACCGGGCCGTAACCCGTCCATAAATCGGTTTACTTTTAATAAGTCTGTACTAATCAAATGTGGTGCATACGGTGCTAGCCTTGAAAACTGCAACTCATATTCTGCCACGGACATCATCCCTTGACGAAGGGAGGCAAACTCCATAGCCTTCCTTTCCTTTACATGCTCGGAGAAATATTTGGCACGGAATAAAGTGAGAAAAACATTCCATGTATGTGGCGCATCGGCTGGAGGTGCCGGAACCTATTTCCACCAAGTGCGAGCATCCTTGTTTAATTGGAACGTTGCTAGATGGACTTTCTCCTGATCAGTGCATTGAATAACATCAAATATCCTATTCATCTCGTCGATCCAATTTTCTGCTTCGTCTAGATTGGAAGATCCATAGAAACGCGGAGGATTTAGACTCCGGAAATTATGATGAAGATCCCCTGCCCTTGCCCCTGCACCACCTTGTGCTATAGTTTGCAGTGCCTGGGTGAGGCCGGCAACAGCTTGTTGCATACCGTCCCAATCTACACGATGAGCCATTCGAAAAATAGGGTACCTGAGAGAAAATAACAACTTGTTATTTGTCATGAAATTGGAATGAACACAATAATTCTTAAAGCTAATATATTAGTTATCTTATCCCGGGTTCTACCCAATCCTCACATGGGTGTGGAACTTCTTCCTTAGTTCATAGGTAGGGTCCTTAACCTTGGACTTATCCTATGACATGACTCTTTTCCTTAAGTCCTGAGACTTAGGCTCTGATACCAACTTAACTGTCACGCCCCGAGCCTTTATTACAGCGGAAGACTCGCTCGGGGAGCGTAACAGCCGGCATGGTAAGCCTCTTGCAAGCAAGAATCAATCAGAGCGCAAGACAATCACACAAGTAAATGCAATTGCACAAGATTTAATCAACTTCAACTCATATCATAATGCTCAATATTCAAGATACAATCACTAATTTGATTTCATTCTACTAGACTCAAGAAATAGGAAAATTACATTGACTCAATCTAGACACTTTAACTTCCTAAGTCTTCACTCTCATCTTTATAACACTTTCACTCGCTTCCGGACCCGCTACTAGTATAGCCCGAATCCGAATCCGAACTATTTCCATCTCCTGAAAAATATTGAAAAGTAGGTCATGAGCACACTTGCCCAGTAGGTATCTTCGCATCAACATGAAGGCACTATTTAAGTGATTATCATTTTAGCTCTAAATAAATAAGGTAAAATCATGCAATGCGAACGATCATGCGATTAAATCAAAGTAACAAGATAACCATGTAAGATAGAATGATCAAGAATGAGCTAGCAAGAATATAACAAGAACATGATATTGGCCTTCCATGAACAAGAATGTAACGAGATTGTACTAGCAAGCCACATATTCATCACACTAGTCTCTTTTGAGTACATAGTTCGTGAATTTCTGTGGAATATCAAGCAAGAATGTCATGTCGTGCCGTGGATCTTCACTTATTTATAGAAATAGTACTCCCAGCGCAATGCGACGCCAGTAGCATCATACCCCATGGTTTATAAAATAGTATGTTTCCGGCAATCAGCCGAGGGGACTAGCATAGAGCCCTTGAACACAATCAGTGCTCGATCGCATCTTCAGTTATAAATTAAGCTACTTCCACGCAGTATAGCAGTAACGTATGGCCAAGAATGTAATAATTCCAATAATTCCATGATAACAATAATCAATGAATGAATGCTTCAACATAAGAATGTAGGAGTCAAGAAATAGACTTTAAACAATGTCATGCTCATAGAAATAAATCGACAGCATAACGGTATTTTCCTTTACTTCCATTACATTAGATCAATTTAAGCAATATGACAAGTTCTAGATCATCAAGGTTTGTCTAGAATCATTGGAATATCAACCCTTGGTCAAACCTTGGGTTAACATAAACAAGCTATGTAACGGTCATTTGCTGGGCCGTTACATTATGTAACGCGCCAGTAATAGGCCGTTACAGTGATCCGAGTCCAGAAGGATAAAAACAGACTCAGAGGAATGTGACGGTCTGGCACTGGGCCGTTACGTGAGCCTGACGGTCCAGTTCAAGGCCGTTACATTTCAAGAATCAAAACCACGATAGAGTGTTCTAATTAATGGGCTTTCATTGGTACAACCAACTCGGCGTCCTAGTGGGAATCCCAGGCTCGCGGAGAATTACGGAGGCCTTGAAACAATGATTTCCTAGTCCATTGGAAGTATTATCCAATAGAGAGGTCCTCATGTCCAAGATTGTGTTCCTATAGCCCAAAGTGTGAACTAATGACGACATACCGGAATATGTGCCATGTACTTATAGAATTGACTCTATTGACAAAGAGAGACATGTATAATCAAAGTGAAAATCGTGGTGAACTCCGTCAATACAACGTCTAAAAGTCATGCTTTATAATACAAGACTATAGAATTTTGGCATGAAATTAACATATCCTTAAAATATCATTAAGATATCAAAACATGCAATACCTATCATGCACAATCAGATATCCTAAAAATCATATAATCAGGTTAAAATTTAAGTAACTATGCTTAATCAATAAATAATATTGGCAAGTTATTTTCTGTCTTAGGGTTGACAGAACGCAGGATATAACGGTCTTAAGAGGGGGCGTCACAGTGAAAGTGACGGTCATGATCAAGCCGTTACTTGAATGTAACGCGTCTTTCCAAACGCGTTAGAAACATCAGTGCAATTCAAATACTACAGAGTTTGTAACGGTCTGTAGTAGGGCCGTTACTTGAAAGTGACGGTCCTATGCTAGTGCGTTACAGTATCTGCTAACAGAAATAATCATAGAAACTAAGAGATCAACTCACATCATGTCTTTTATCAAAACATGATGAGTTTCTAGTCATGTTAACGAAGTAAGGCCATCTACATGCATAGGTAATCATGAATAGATGAATAGTCATGTTTTAATTTCTTAATTTGGCTAAGAGGTGCATGATGTGCATAGAACAAATAAAACATGAAATCAATGCTCTATAATGCATGGAATTCAATCAAACCAGAGGGCTTTTAGTCCTATCATGCTATTTTTACTGTTCACGAGATAACCTACCTCTTACTTAGACTGTAGTTTCTGAATTTGGTTGAGAACCTTGCCCTAGATCCCTTCCTTCTCTTGTGACTTTTTCAGCAACTTCTTTAGGCTCTAACTCCACGCCCTCTTGACCTAAAGATGTGAAATTCGGAGGGGAGTTAGTCTAAAGTATTGTAAACAAATACCTCTAAAGAACTTACCTGAGATAATGACTCCTTACCTTGCTTCTTTACGTCCCAAAAGTAGGGGTCGCAAAGTTCAGAACTATGCCCTATTTATAGAGTTTAGACTAGGGTTTGAGGATTAGATCGAGTTTAGAGTCCTTATTTCATCAAATCCTAATCTCTAAGAGTCCTTAGCAATATTACAAGCCTTCCCAAGTCGATCCTTAGTGGATAAGATCATCAAATTCCAATCTTTTCATGAGTTCCTTCACTCACGAAACTTACAGGCATGTAACGGTCTGGAGACCACGCGTTACATGGATGCAGCGGTCTTACGATAGACCGTTACAGTCATCGTAGGTAGAATTTCTAAATCATTAAAACTCTTTTGTTAATTATCCACATCATTATATATATATAATTAATACTTATCCAAAAATCCATGGATAGGCTTGAATACCTTCTAGAATATGGGCCTAACTTAATGGGCCTAAGTTAAAAACCTTTTAGACTTTAATTAAGTGAGTTGGGTTAATTGATCAACACTACTTGGCCTTATAATGACTTATTAATCAAATAAACCATTTATAAATTTATTTAGGCCTTTATTATTTATGAAGTTCTGGGGCACTACAACCGTCACCAACTAACCAGAAACTTCCAACACTTCACTCACCACCAGAATATTCTCCATTCTCTGCTACTGTTCCAATCTTGGAACCCGTGGGTTATGGGCCCACCACACTTCCACTGCAAAACTCTGCATAAGTCACATAACTGAAGTGAGAAAGTTCTGACATCTGCCATCAAATAATTTCCAATTTCGGTTGGCTGAATCATAAAAATAGGGTGACCAAAACTCAAACACCTTGAATTTGGAGCACATACCCTTTCTCTTGGTTTAACAACCTGCCTACTACACTGTAGGCCTCAATTGAAGGCACACCGAAAATCACAACACCAGCCATACAATGCAACATGTGTAGCCCAGCTGGTAACTCTACTCTTTCAACAATAGCACCAACACACCCCACCACGATGAGGGATGAGCATAAAACCCATGTAGTCAGCTCTGCTGCTGACACACAGGACACTCTTACCGACTCCCCGACATGCTTGAGGAGGTGCACCGATATAAGTTATGAAGATATCTCTCTGATTTTGTTGTGTATGTTAGTGGAAACTGTTAGGGGCACAGCTGAGATCTAGACGGGGGGTGAATAGATCCCTGTACAAAATATTGCTCTGTTTAAAATATAATCAACCGAAGTTATGATGTTGTTAACTAGAAATAATTGAGTTCACAGAAATAACTTCAGCACTCACTCATCCGATGTCAAGAGCTAACACTTCTCACAATAATATAGCAAATAACTATTCTCAAGTGAGCATCAACCAATAGAATTGGCACAAGGCATAATTTCGAGCCCAGAAGTTCTTCCTTACGTAAAGTGTGTGGAAACACACTTTTTAATATACCAATCATAAGGGCTTAATCTGAACAATGCAAAGCTATAAATGCAGAAACAAATTATGACTTTCACAAAATGGCTCAGAAAGAAATCAGTTCAACACTTAATAGTTCAGACAGAACCACTGTCGAACACATGGCAAGTTAAGTTTAGATGAATAGATATTAAACAAGATCAGGCAAGTTATCATCCAGTTGTAAACACCTTAAGCATAAACTGGTGCTGAGAGTAACAATGAAGTTGCAGATTAAGAATGTACTCAGCAACCCATTGAACCTATGAAGGGAGGTAGATGACAGGGAGCAATCACACAGGGCAAACCACGATGCACAATAATTTTTAGGTGGTTCGATCCGCCACAAGAAGATCTATGTCCACCCTCACTCAAACCCAGTGAGGATTCCCTTGCATATAGCAAGAGCGTGGAGAAACCTCCACTACAGACGCTGACTGACAGCTTGGACCGAGGGAAACAAATACTCACACCCTGACCTTGCAACCCACAAGATCAGAACCCACTACTACAAGTAGTGACGCATAGGACCAACCTCCCTTCCTCTGATAGACTCGGAGGGAACCCGTGAGCAACTTCCAGTCACTCACAACCCAGAGACCCATGTCTCCCTTCCTCTGATACCACAGAGCGGACAACGGAGGAACACCTCTACACCCTGGTTTCCCAGAGCAACCACACACATGTTAAGCTGTGTGCAAACACCTTGTATGCATGAAGCACACCAAGGCAAAACACAAACGAAACACAAATGCAAAAGAAAATAAAACAAAAGGAAAAGTGCCGAACACAAATCAGCTCAATAAACCGAAATAAGAACACACGATCTGTAGCTTCACAAGAAGCACTTTGAATGAATCAGGAACTGACTAAGCTTCTAGCGCTCTTTCTGAACTTGCAGCTCTCTCTTCTTCTTCTTCTTTCGTCTCACTCTTTTTCTTCCTCGTAGCTCTCTCTCTTTCTGTTCTTTCGCTTCTCAAGGGCTCACTCTCTTTTCTTCTTCACAATTTCGGCTCTTCTTCATTGGCCTCCCTCTTCACTCAAGGGTGAGACCTTTTTATAGGAAATAGGGGCTCCGTAAATCCAAGTGGATAAGAGAGTTATTTAGCTGAAATCCCATTGGTCCATCTGGCAATTAGGAATATTCTTCCTTCAAGAGTCTTCTGGAAATACCTCAGGTGCCTTCGAAACACATCCGAATCAATTGAGCTCGAACGCACATGATTTCTTTAAGTGATCACGTGCCTCACTGGAGGTGACACTACTTCGATGTACCATGAAGACAGGTCGAGGCAGCTTCAGTGATAGCTGTTGTGACTCCTATGTGTTGATGGTGTTGACATGTAACTTTACTTCATATGGCAACACATTGTTTTGATGAATTGGCAACACTGTTTATGTTTTGATGAAATCACTTTATCAGATTGTCTGTGTGTTATATGCATTTAATCTTATCTTAACACTGAACACACACTCATAGTCTCAATGTCTATACATCGCTGTTGGGCATCAATGTCTGCATATGAGCATCAGGCACCAAGTGTGTACATTGCATAGCATGCAGGCGTCAAAGTCCATACATCCACAGTGCAGTGGCCAAGTCCATACACTGTCCGTCTCATTTAGAGTCTAAGGTGAAGTCTGTACATTGAGCGTCTCACGCAGAGTCCACACATTGGCCTTCAGGTTTGAAAGTCTGTACATCGGTCTTTCAGCAAGTCTGAACATTGTCCATACAGTAGTGCGTCAACTCCTTGAGCTGATGCGTCGACGCTTCAGTTCAGTTTCTTCAGTTGATAAAGTCTATACATCCACAGTGGACTTTGAAGTCTATACATTGGGCCTTACATTCCAACTCTATACACTGAACCTTCGTTCATCAAAGCCTCAAGTCTGTACAGCGTGAAGTCTACATTTTGGCTTCACGTTTTCAATGTCTGTACAGTGGCTTTCGCATAGGCAAGTCTGTACATCGGGCTCCTTCTAACTAAGTCTATACACTCCCTCACACTGTACACACTCAGTCTATACAGCATGATCATCTTTTCAAGTCTATACAGAGTTCTTCACTTAAACTGATGACTTATCCGATACTCTGTCTGACAGGTGTTCTGATCGTGAAGCTTATGGAGGGCACGTGATTCGAGACTGGAAGGGCAGACAGGCTTGTGACACGTGTGCTGGAGCTGGCTGAGAGGCTGACACGTGGACACAGCAAATCAAGAAAGAAGCTCCTGGATTATTCTGGTGCGTCAACACATTGAGCAAGTAGCGTCGACGCAGCAGTTACAAAAAGAGAACCAATGGGTTACTGGGTTACTCAGATGCGTCAACGCCACCCACTGGCAGCGTGGACGCAGTAGTTCAAGTAACTCCTTGCAACCTCTGGAGTACCCTGGCAGCGTCGACGTTGTAGCTCGTTGGGTCGACGCAGCAGGTTGATGGAACGACACCTTTTAGCTGCTAGTACACACCGATGCGTCAACGCAGCAGTGAAGCGGCGTCGACGCAGCACGCCCATCTGCTGAAGACATGATCACTGGATCATCGATGCGTCAACGCCATGGGCTGATGGAGTCAACGCAGCAGTCTTGAGTTTTGCTGATCAAACGTCTTTGAATTGTAGGGCACGTGATCCAAGGTGTCTGGCTCGTGAAGCAAATGCTGACACGTGGATGGAATTGTCTCGAAGCTGGCGGATTCCATTGGGCGGGAAAGCATGGAAGCCACGCGCCCTTATCCACCTGTTGCTGTTATATATATTAGTCTTCATCTTCTGTATAGGCTGATCGAGATAGGAAAAGTCTGTACATCCTGCTTGAAGCAGCAGCCATCGAGATCCACTGTGAGAATAAAGAAGAAAGGCAGAGAAGAAGAAAAAGAGAGAAGAAGAAAAAGAGAGATGAGTTGAGAGAGAGTTATTGTGAGAGCTTGTGAATCAGTCTCTTGGTCCAGTTACCAGAGTTGATATTGCTCAACCTTGAGCTATAGTCGTTTTGGTTTTCTTCCATTCGATTGTGTGTTTCGTTTGTTTTCAGTCTTTGTTATTTTCCTTTGAAAACTCTTGTTCTATCAAGCTGTTAGTCAGCGGGATCAAGCTGTGAGGCAGCTGTTGCAGAGGTGTTCCTCTGGTCGGCTAAGCTGTAGTGCCCAGTAGAGCAAGCTGTGATGCTCAGCTGTTGCAGAGGATGTTCCTCTGGTCGGGATAAGCTGTAAGCCCCAGCCGTTGTTGGCAAGCTGTAGAGCCCAGCAGTTTGAAGCTGTGTATCAGCAGTAATCCACATTCGAGTTGAATGTGGGGTGGACGTAGGTCGGATTGACCGAACCACCTAAAAGCCTTGTGCCTCTCGTGTGTTTGATTGCTTGTTCAGCAGATCTTGTGTGTTTCATTCGGTGCATTGGCTGTGTTCGTCTAGTGTTCTTCTAATTCCGCATTTGATTCTAGGCCAAAATTTTTAAATAGCCAGTAGATCTATTCACCCCCCCTCTAGATCCACATCCTGTGGTGATAGAGCCTTCCATCTAACTTCAACACTTGGTATCAGAGCTAGACTATTCTACAGGGACTTACCGCCCGAAGAGGATAAGCACAGATGGACGGAAGAGGGATGATAGCTGAAGGACACTCCACATCCAAGCCCCCATACTTCGATGGAACCAACTACGCATACTGGAAGCACCGTATGCAGGTATTCTTGAGGGCTAAAGATTATGAAATTTGGAAGGTGGTTAGCAAGGGACCTTTCGAGCTGTCTCCAAATGAAGATGTATGGACTAAGGAAGAAATCAGAAGGTCCACGCTCAACTGGAGTGCAATCAATGCAATCCAGTGTTCTCTGCATCCCACCGAGTTCTCACGAATATCTGCCTGCTCCTCAGCGAAGGAAATGTGGGATGCACTTGAAGTCATCTATGAGGGAACTTCACAAGTCAGAGAGACTAAGACTAATCTACTAGTCTCAGAATACGAAGCCTTCAAGATGAAGCCTAATGAGACGATCAAGGAAATGTATGCTCGGCTGACCATTATCACAAATGGTCTCAGAGGCTTCGGGAAAAAATATTCTGAGTACGATGTAGTCAGGAAGATCTTGCGATCCTTAACTCCAATGTGGCACACCAAGGCCACAGTTATGGAAGAGTCAAGAGATCTGCAAAATACTAAGGCAGATGAGCTGATCGGATCTCTAATGGCTTATGAGATGAATATGCCAAAGATAGAGGAGGCTGACAGAAAGAGGAAGCCTATAGCTCTGAAGGCTGGTGCTAGCAGATCCAGTCGATCCAGCCCCAACGGATCATCAACTGAAGAGAGCTTGTCTGAAGAAGAAGTGGCAAATGCTGATATTGCCATGATTACTAGGGAATTCCGGAGATTTCTTAAGAAGGAAGGAAGAAGATTCAGCCGAAAAAATCCCAACAGTGGCCGCCGAGACACAAGGTATAAATCAAACCCTGCAAAGAAAGCTGAAACTAATGTTTGCTATCAATGCAGGAAGGCGGGTCACTTTAAAGCTGAATGTCCGACAAATCAGAATCTCAAGGACAAGTCCAAGAAGAAGAACACAAAAGGGAAAGCTATGGTGAGTACCTAGAGTGATGAGGACGAGGGATCTTTGAGCGTCACTTCGGACAGTGAAGTTGAAGCTGAGAAGCCAATCTGTCTCATGGCAACCAGCTCAGAAGATAGAGAGGAAGAATCTGATGAGGTATCCTCTCGCTATGAAAATTTTACTATTACTGATTGGATGGTTGCCTATGATGAACTTACTGACAGAGTAGATGAGGTCAGAAAAGAAAACAGGCATCTTCGAAGAAAAATTAAAATCATGCAAAATGATACTTCATTGTCTGATAAAATTGCCTGCTTAGAAACTGAAAACAGTAAGCTGAAACTCACATGTTCTGAATTTGAAGAAATCAATAAAGAACTGAAAATGTCTGAGGAAGAAAATGTGAGATTAGACAATGAAATTGATGCATGGAAACTGAAAATTCAGAATTATGAAAATGAGATAAAGATTGTTTCTGAAAAATATGAAGCTGTCCTCAATGTGAATAATGAGTTAAAAAAATCTATTGATGAAGTTCAGAAAGATAATGAGGATAAGCTAAAAACAATTGAGAAAATGACCCAAGGATCTGAAAATTTAGATGCATTATTGGGGTCAAAAGTAAATTTTAGAAGAGAGGGCCTAGGATTCAACTCTAGTGCAACCAAAAGCTTTGGAATGAAAACTATTTCCTTTGTTGCACAAAAGGAGAAAGGACCTCTGATCAACATGAATTCTAATAATGCTATAAAGACAAATTTGAATCTGAAAAGGCTGAATGCAGAGGAGAAGGGCAAACAGAAAGTAGGTGAGCCTAGTAGAATTGGCACTTCCAAACCTAGCTCTAGTGCTCAACCCAAGGTTAGGGGTCAGTCTGTTCAGATAAACAAACCTCATATCAATGCCAAAAAGTCTTCACCACCATCATCACAGAAAAGGACCCAACCAAAACCTATGAATAGGTCAGCAGGGTCAAGGGTGCAGGGAAGACAAAATATTTTCAGAAGTCAGCCCAACAAATTCAATTCACCTAGAGTTCAGCCCTACTACCCCAAACAGCCAATCTATCCTAATGGGTATGGGTGGACTAGAACTCAAGGGATGTATACAGGGTATGTTCATCAACCTACACATTTTTACAGACCCTATGTCAGAAATTGGGAAAATGGGTGTGGTAGTCGGATGCCTAGGAAATACCAATATTTCCACAGCCAGTCTAGGAACTACCATGGCCAAAACTTTATGAATGCAACATGGCCAAAGCATTGGCACAATAACAAAAATTCTGTGAATAACTTTGTTGGTGCATATAAGAAGAAAGTCAACAAGAAAAAGCAAAACAAAAGGAAATCTGGAAAATCCACTGAACAGAACTGCTTCAAACAAATGTGGATTCCCAAAACCATGCTTTCTTTCTTTACTTGCACTTCATCTGCATTGGAGCCCAATCAGACTTGGGTTCCAAACTCTTTGCCCTAATTGTGTGTACAGGTATGCCTGGCAGCCAAGAGCAACTTGTGGTACTTGGACAGTGGCTGCTCCAGGCATATGACAGGAGATAAGGCCAAGTTTTGTATGCTAACTGAAAAGCTAGGAGGCCTTGTCACCTTTGGAAGCAACACAAAGGGTAGGATCATTGGATCAGGTAAGGTAGGTAAGTGCTCTACCTGCTGCATTGATGATGTTATGCTGGTTGAAGGGTTAGCTTACAATTTACTTAGTATCAGCCAGTTGTGTGATAAGGGTCATAAGGTTTTATTTGATTCTCAATGCTGCAAGGTTTTTAACCTGATTCAGAAATTATAAAGTTCTCTGGAAAAAGAATAAATAACACATACATGATAGATCTAGATGATATTCAGCATTCTAACCTATGTCTTACTGCCAATAGAGAAGATTTAGCATTTTTATGGCATCGTAGGTTAGGCCATGCTAGTTATACCATTTTGCATAAACTGAACAAGCATAGCATGGTTAGAGGACTTCCTGAAGTTTCCTTCAAGAAAGAAAATAAAATCTGTGATGCATGCACTCAATCAAAGATAACTAGAAAGTCATTTAAGTCTAGAACTGAAAATCTGTCTTCCAAACCCTATGAGCTGATACACATGGATCTCTTTGGGCCAACCAGATCTGTCAGCTTATCAGGAAGGAGGTATGGGTTTGTCATGGTAGATGACTTTTCTAGGTATACTTGGGTTTATTTCTTATCTAATAAGAGTGATGCTTTCTCAGAATTTCAGGAGTTCTATGTTAAAATAAATCAGAAAATTGAAAATATTTTGACTGATCATGGAGGTGAGTTTGAAAACTCACAGTTTGATGAACTCTGCAGGTCAAATGGAATCAACCATAGGTACTCCTCACCAAGGACACCTGAGCAGAATGGGGTTGTGGAGAGAAGGAACAGAACCCTAGTGGAGATGGGTCGTACACTTCTTACTGAAGGTGGTCTGCCAAGGAAATTTTGGGCTGAAGCAGTGAACACTGCCTGTTATGTAATTAACAGAGTCATGGTAAGACCTTCTACCCAGCAAACACCATATGAGATCTTAAAGGGTAAGAAACTTTCTATTGCTCATTTCAAGGTTTTTGGTTGCAAATGTTTTATTCATATAAATGATAAAAGAGACCTTGATAAATTTGAACCTAAAGGTGAACCAGGAATCTTTCTTGGTTATTCTGAAAACACATGAGCATATAGAGTGTACAATCTGAACTCTAAAACTATTGAAGAATCTCCACACATAATTTTTGATGAATCCTTGGTAAATTCTAACGTTGGTAAATGCAGGAATGAAGACAATGGTGAAATCTTGAAGGAAGGAGATCCTGAAGACAATTCAGAGGATGAAGAAGGACATACAGAACTTAATGAAGAGGAGTCTACAGTTCAGGGGGAGGTAAATCAAACACATGACAATTCAATTGTTAACATTAGATATCTTAAAGATCATCCTGTAGATAATATAATTGGAAATCTGCATGACCCCCCTAGGACTAGAGGTCTCCTGAGAATTCAACATGAATTAAATGCATATGCTCTTGTCTCTCAAATTGAACCCAAGTCCATTGACTGTGCCCTCAAGGATATGCATTGGATTAATGCCATGCATGAGTAACTTAATCAGTTCGACAGGAACAATGTGTGGCACTTGGTTCCACCTCCTGATCATGGAACAGTCATAGGGACTAGGTGGGTCTTCAGGAATAAATCTGATGAATTAGGAAATTTTGTTAAAAATAAAGCCAGACTTGTTGCTCAGGGGTACAACCAGGAGTTTGGTATTGACTTTGAAGAGTCATTTGCCCCTGTAGTCAGATTAGAAGCTGTTAGAATTTTATTAGCTTATGCATGTTCCCTAGGTATAATCCTCCAGCAGATGGATGTAAAATCTACATTCTTGAATGGGGAAATTAATGAGGATGTCTATGTTAGACAGCCCCCTGGATTTGAATGTCTAGATTTCCCTAATCATGTTTACAAATTAAATAAAGCTCTCTATGGTCTTAAGCAAGCTCCCAGAGCTTGGTACGACAGGTTGAGCAAGTTCCTCACTGATCAAAATTTCACTAGAGGAGTAGTTGATCAGACCTTGTTTACAAAGGTGAGTCATTCTGAAATTCTTATTGTACAGATTTATGTGGATGATATCATTTTTGGGTCAACTAACCCCAAATTGTGTGAGGAATTTTCTGAAACAATGACTAATGAGTTTGAAATGAGCTCAATGGGTGAGCTCAAATTGTTTCTTGGACTGCAGGTTACACAAACAAAGGATGGAATGTTTATCACTCAGTCCAAGTACACAAGGGATCTACTCAAGAAATACAAGATGGATAACCTTAAAGAGATAGCTTCTCCAATGGGTACTTCTACAAGCTTGGATGAAGACACTAAAAGGTAACCCATTTGACCAGAAATTATACAGAGGTATGATCGGATCCCTTCTCTACTTAACAGCATCTAGGCCTGATATTCAATTCGCTGTAGGATTATGTGCTAGGTTTCAGGCCAGTCCTAAAGAAAATCATTTTAAAGCAGTGAAAAGGATTTTTAGATATCTGCTAGGCACCCAAGAGCTAGGATTATGGTATCCTGCTAGGTGTGAGTTAGAGCTTCTAGCTTACACTGATGCTGATTATGCTGGGTGTCGAGTAGATAGAAAAAGCACTAGTGGCTACTGTCAATTCCTTGGTGGCTGTCTAGTATCTTGGGCATCTAAGAAGCAACACACTGTAGCCTTGTCTACAGCTGAGGCTGAATATGTTGCAGCAGGTAATTGTGCTGCCCAAGTACTTTGGATTAAGCACCAACTAGATGATTATCAGATAAAATTGGAATGTATTCCAATTCTATGTGATAATACTAGTGCCATATGCCTTGCTAAAAATCCTGTTCATCATTCTAGGACTAAGCACATAGAAATAAAACATCATTTTCTAAGAGATGTTGTGAACAAAAAGGAAATTGAACTGGACTTCATTGAAACAGACAAACAAGTTGCTGATATTTTTACTAAGCCACTTGGAAATGAAAAATTGAAATTTTTTAGAAGAGAACTTGGCTTGTGTAAATTTCAGCATAATGAATAAACTCTTTGTTAACTTGAATAAAACATTTGAGCTGCTTTGAATAAACTTCAGATTTTGATTTGCTGTTGATAGATTGAATAAACATTGTGCAACAGACGTATGATAATGCATGACTCTCATATATTTTTATTGCACTCATGATCATCATGCATATAGACAGGGGGAGTCTTGTCAGTTGTCAAGGTGAACTGCTGCGTCGACGCTGCTACAATGTGGCGTTGACGCAATGAACTAGATCTGGAAATATTTCTGTTTCACTATTCTGATGAGTTGACGCTGCAATAGCATGGAGTCAACGCACTGTCACTATCTCAGTATCTTATACTGTTTGTCTCTTCATCTGATGCGTAGACGCCTTGAACTCCAGCGTTGACGCTGTCTATTCAATCCTTGATTCTGAATTATTTAGTCTGACAATATGGTAATCTTTTAGTCAGTTCTAATATTAAGCAATAGAAAATAGATTTCTTCTTTCATAAGAACATTAATTGCTTAAAGACTGACTTAATGGTTTAAAATTTATAATCTTTAGAGTTGAAAGACTACAATCAGTAAATAAGGATGCTGAAAATTGATAAAGCTCTCAACCCTTATCTTATTTCATGTCAGACAAAGCTAATTATATCTGAAATCTGAAAACTCATCTGAAATCATGTTAGAGAAGCTAAGTATGTGTATTGTCCTTGAACAAGTCATTCTGAAACAAATAAAGGGCAGCTAATAAAGATATTGAAAAACATTGAAAATCATTTGAGTAATAGCATTGACAGAGCAATGACTGGTAAATCACTGAGAAACTGAGTGATCCATCAAAGAAGTGGACACCACTCATGTCATGAGGTGTATCAGCTATCTCTGTATAAAATGATCAAAACAGTAGGTTGTTTTCACTGAGTACCTGGGGGTAACTGGCGTCTAATAAACGTGTACCCTCACACAAAGAGGTGTCAATCAATTCTATTGAATTTGATCATAGGCAAGATGGTCCATCATGTTGAGTATCTAGGGGTATTGGCGTCTGATAAACGTATACCCTTACGCAAAAAGACTTTTGGTACCTGAATGCCCTAAATGAAACAATATTGAAAATGCTGTTCCTTAGAAGAAATTTCATGGATGTCAATTGTTTAATTTCAATACATGACCTGATTTCTCTTAACATATATTACTGAGTCTATTAAAGTAAGATATTCTGAAACTGAATCTCTCATGTAAATATGACTCTGGTTTATTATTTTATCCTGAACATCTACCTTATCTAATGAATGTAGTGCATGAACTTTCTTTTTTATAACCTTTAAACCAAAAATTCAATTTCTAAGCCATTTCTAGGTTCATATGACTGAAGGTTTTGTGCTTTGGTTACTTAATTTCTGAACTACTTACTAAGAATGCCAGTCAGCTGAACTTTCTTTCTCTTCGCTTCCATTCACTTTCCCTCCTATTTGTTGATGGCAAAGGGGGAGAATATTGTCTGAATTCATTTCTTCAGTTTAGGGGGAGAATTCTGATTCAGGGGAGGTATGGCAGGGAGTTGCTTAAATTTTGTCGCATGCAGCATGTCATCATAGCATATACGTGCACCTGCATAACAATCTGAATAACAAATCATGTCTTTCATCAAAAATGTATCTGTATGACAGGATGTTGCCACTCTACATGATAGGGGGTTGCCATCATCAAAAAGGGGGAGATTGTTGTGACTCCTATGTGTTGATGGTGTTGACATGTAACTTTACTTCATATGGCAACACATTGTTTTGATGAATTGGCAACACTGTTTATGTTTTGATGAAATCACTTTATCAGATTGTCTGTGTTATATGCATTTAATCTTATCTTAACACTGAACACACACTCATAGTCTCAATGTCTATACATCACTGTTGGGCATCAATGTCTGCATATGAGCATCAGGCACCAAGTGTGTACATTGCATAGCATGCAGGCGTCAAAGTCCATACATCCACAGTGCAGTGGCCAAGTCCATACACTGTCCGTCTCATTTAGAGTCTAAGGTGAAGTCTGTACATTGAGCGTCTCACGCAGAGTCCACACATTGGCCTTCAGGTTTGAAAGTCTGTACATCGGTCTTTCAGCAAGTCTGAACATTGTCCATACAGTAGTGCGTCAACTCCTTGAGCTGATGCGTCGACGCTTCAGTTCAGTTTCTTCAGTTGATAAAGTCTATACATCCACAGTGGATGTTGAAGTCTATACATTAGGCCTTACATTCCAACTCTATATACTGAACCTTTGTTCATCAAAGCCTCAAGTCTGTACAGCGTGAAGTCTACATTTTGGCTTCACGTTTTCAATGTCTGTACAGTGGCTTTCGCATAGGCAAGTCTGTACATCGGGCTCCTTCTAACTAAGTCTATACACTCCCTCACACTGTACACACTCAGTCTATACAGCATGATCGTCTTTTCAAGTCTATACAGAGTTCTTCACTTAAACTGATGACTTATCCGATACTCTGTCTGACAGGTGTTCTGACCGTGAAGCTTATGGAGGGCACGTGATTCGAGGCTGGAAGGGCAGACAGGCTTGTGACACGTGTGCTGAAGCTGGCTGAGAGGCTGACACGTGGACACAACAAATCAAGAAAGAAGCTCCTGGATTATTCTGGTGCGTCAACGCATTGAGCAAGTAGCGTCGACGCAGCAGTTACAAAAAGAGAACTAATGGGTTACTGGGTTACTCAGATGCGTCAACGCCACCCACTGGCAGCGTGGACGCAGCAGTTCAAGTAACTCCTTGCAACCTCTGGAGTACCCTGGCAGCGTCGACGTTGTAGCTCGTTGGGTCGACGCAGCAGGTTGATGGAACGACACCTTTTAGCTGCTAGTACACACCGATGCGTCAACGCAGCAGTGAAGCGACGTCGACGCAGCACGCCCATCTGCTGAAGACATGATCACTGGATCATCGATGCGTCAACGCCATGGGCTGATGGAGTCAACGCAATAGTCTTGAGTTTTGCTGATCAAACGTCTTTGAATTGTAGGGCACGTGATCCAAGGTGCCTGGCTCGTGAAGCAAATGCTGACACATGGATGGAATTGTCTCGAAGCTGGCGGATTCCATTGGGCGGGAAAGCATGGAAGCCACGCGCCCTTATCCACCTGCTGTTGTTATATATATTAGTCTTCATCTTCTGTATAGGCTGATCGAGATAGGAAAAGTCTGTACATCCTGCTTGAAGCAGCAGCCATCGAGATCCACTGTGAGAATAAAGAAGAAAGGCAGAGAAGAAGAAAAAGAGAGATGAGTTGAGAGAGAGTTATTGTGAGAGCTTGTGAATCAGTCTCTTGGTCCAGTTACCAGAGCTGATATTGCTCAACCTTGAGCTATAGTCGTTTTGGTTTTCTTCCATTCGATTGTGTGTTTCGTTTGTTTTCAGTCTTTGTTATTTTCCTTTGAAAACTCTTGTTCTATCAAGCTATTAGTCAGCGGGATCAAGCTGTGAGGCAGCTGTTGCAGAGGTGTTCCTCTGGTCGGCTAAGCTGTAGTGCCCAGCAGAGCAAGCTGTGATGCTCAGCTGTTGCAGAGGATGTTCCTCTGGTCGGGATAAGCTGTAAGCCCCAGCCGTTGTTGGCAAGCTGTAGAGCCCAGCAGTTTGAAGCTGTGTATCAGCAGTAATCCACATTCGAGTTGAATGTGGGGTGGACGTAGGTCGGATTGACCGAACCACCTAAAAGCCTTGTGCCTCTCGTGTGTTTGATTGCTTGTTCAGCAGATCTTGTGTGTTTCATTCGGTGCATTGGCTGTGTTCGTCTAGTGTTCTTCTAATTCCGCATTTGATTCTAGGCCAAATTTTTTAAATAGCCAGTAGATCTATTCACCCCCCCTCTAGATCCACATCCTGTGGTGATAGAGCCTTCCATCTAACTTCAACAATAGCATGTCCTATATGTGCTGGTGCATCGATGCATTTGAAGTTAGGTCGATGCACCTTTTACAAAAATAAGCTTGCACAGCTGTTGAAGCTTCATTGTTTTGACACAGAGACCGTGAACCATTGATGTAGTGTAGATGAAGAAAGACCTTAACTGGAATTGGTTGATATCCTTGGCAGATGACTTAGTGCGTTGATGCACTATCTTGACGCTTCGACGTGGCAATACTTAATTTCTGATTCTGGACTTGGTGCATCGGTGCAGCTGTCTGATGCGTCGATGCACTAGATGAAGATAGAGCCTGTGAATAGAAGACTTCGAGTGCTAGTCTTTGACTTGGTGTGTCGAGGAAGTGATGTGATGCTTCGACGTGGTAAGGTTTGAGAACTAGTTATGGTCTTGCTGCGTTGGTGCATTCCTCTGTTGCCTCGATGTAGCACTCTAGAGATTGCTTCTTTAGATATGACTTCATTGAGGCAGTATTCTGTTGTGTTGAGGCAGAACTCTAAGAATGGCTTCTTTCAGCATCACTGCGTCGAGGCCATTCTTTGTTGCATCCATGCAGAAAACTTAAGATGACTTCCTTGGTCATTACTGCCTCGAGGCAGTGGTGATCCTACTTCGACCTGATAGCTTAAGACAATGTTCAAGTTTGTTCAGCTGCATCGACCCAGCCCCTGAGGTGCCTCGACCTTGACCTCTTCTAAACTTGAGTTCACATTCATATCAGTAGCCTTTGAAGGACTTCATGACTCTTTCATCGACGTAGCTCTTTAAGTTGACTCTTCAACTTATTTTGTTGATTTTTATTCTATTCTTCAGAGTTCAACTAGCTGTCAACATGTCTTTATATAGATTGTGAATGTGCATGCATATAATTTCATCGACATAGGTAATAAGACTCCTACATGAAAAATATAGTTTGTCATCGTCAAAACACAGGGACACAAAAGAAACTCCCTCAGGAGTATTATCCACAACTTATTAGGTTCCATTATGACAGCCTCCCTACATGGGGTTTTCACTCTTGTGGCCTTCGGAGTCTCCCTTTGGGAAATCCGGTTGGCTAGGAACTTGCAGCGATACCAAGGGATTTCTGTCACTCGTTTGCGGCTGAAGCACCAGGTGATTCATAACATTAAATTCATGCTCCATGAGGTCAAGCTTGGAGAAGGTAATCACACTAAGAGGGTGCGGCTTGCTACCTTTGGCCTAAGGGCTATGACTGACTAGCATACAACTCCGACTATTGTTAGGTGGATGCCTCCGAACCCGCCATTCTTCAAACTCAACACGGATGGGGCCTACAAAATTAGAGGAATATCCGGTGGTGGTGGCATATTACATGATCATGTTGGAAAGATTGTCTTTGCTTTCGCACACTCTTATCATTCCTGCAACAATCTTGTGGCAGAGGCTAGAGCTCTTCTTGATGGGCTGGGCTATCTTGAAGTCCTGAAGGTAACAATGGTGCGGATTGAATGCGGCTCGAAGGTTCTTGTGGATGTGATTAACAAAATTCCTAGTTGTCCATGGATCATCTTGGGCTTGGTGAGAGAAATTTGGCAAAGACTGCCCTATCATGCGAGCCTCTCACATGTTTATAGGTAGGCGAATTGTGCTATTGATCGCCTTGCAAATTTTGACTACTATTCCAATTGTAATAGCTTCTTCTTTAGTAGACGCTCCCTTCCCTCTGATGTAAAAGGAGCGATTTGTCTTGATAACCTGGGTATGCTCAGTCTCCGATTGTAAGACTCCATTATCTATTTATATATATCACCTCCTAGGAGCGGGGTGGTGGAGTGAGCACATTCTTATCTCTTGGGTAAGGGTGCACTCTCCTGCCTCTTCCTAGGCAAGGATTTTATCAAAAAAAAAGGTGCACATATATAAACAAAACGAGAAACAACGAAATTGAATGAAACAGAGATTACACAATTAAATGAAATACAATTATACCTTCCATGAGGTGGGATGCCTCCACGTTTGCACGGTCATGGGCCTCACGCACCCTGGGATCCCTGCCTCGCTAAATCGGAAGACCACTTGAAGAGGCGAAACCTCGCACTGAGTCCTGAGCGGGCTGTGGATCACCGGAAGATGAACTGCAAGATAGGGAAACGTATCAGAGGGCCCAGGGGGTTTCCCTGGGGCAAAACCCTCCGATGGCTAAGTTAGTAGAGCTGTGGTGGAAGCAATGATGGGGAGGAGAAAAACTGGTGCGCGAGATTCCTCTCCACCAAAGGGGTGAAGCGGATTGCTCAGGAGTTTTTTGTGTGAGTGCCTTAATGGCTCCCTTTTTCTTCTTACCTTCCACCGGAGGGTAGCCCTGGTTTAAATAGCATGCCGCCTTCAGGAGTCCTGCAAGCTGAGGGGTCTCTGGCGGGAGTTACGTCCTCAACGTGGGCTTTCATGGCCTTATCGTGGGAACGTTATCACCTTGAAGTCCGGCGGCTTCTCGATTCCCCTGTCCGTTGGGGACTCTTAACGGCAGCACGAACGGATAATGTCTGGTCTGGCCGAGCTCCTGAGACGCCAGCCCTTTCCGGGCGATGAGCATAGCTCGGTGAGAGAGGGATCGGATAGGTCGGCTAATGCCTGTCTCTCCCGGGCGGGGAAACGGCTTGGGCCGGACCCACCTTGTGACCTGACCATCACTCGGGCCCTCCGAGCCTAGGGGCCGCCGGGGAGAGTTGGTTCCTCGAGTGTTTGTTCATTGGGCTTTTCTTACCTGAGTGGGCCCTGTGGGCTATCACTCAGGTGAGCTTGCCTCGTTGGACCCTGTTGGGTCTTGTTGGGCTGCTCTTTGGGTGGGCTACAGAAATCCCCCTCTCCACTTGTCCCCCTCCTACTCCCGAGCCATGGAGGCTCGGTCGAGTAGTTTTTGAGGCTTCAGACCGGCATGGCTCAGGTGGGTGGAATTCTATTAGCGTTATGGAGCCACGTGTAGTGGTCGCCTGGGCCCGTAATGATGATCCTGACGGATTTGAACTGAAGGGGCCCCCCTTTTCTCGGAGCACGGAACGACGCGTCGCCTTCCTCCAGGGTTTTATAGGCGTCGGGCGCTGTTCGTCGTTCTAAGCTTCTCAGGGTTTTAGGCTTTCCTTAGTTTCTTTGCTTTTGGGGCTCCTTGATGCGCCGTGAGGGCACAGTGGAGGCGCAAAGTCTTACGGCGGCGTTTGAGGAGTTGGCGAGGATAACCGCGGAGGCGGTCCGGCAACTTCCTTCCCCTCCGGAGTCTTCGAGCTCGCGCGAGGGATCATCTTCCAGCTCGATGGCTGGTCTGCCTCCGGGAATCAGGCAGATGAGGCGGGAGCCCGTCCCCAGCTGCAGTGAGTTGGGGGAGGCCGAGGTGAGGAAGCTGGAGCATCGCTTTCGCTTGCCTCTCAGGTACAGCTTCGCTACCGCCGCCCTGTATGAGACGAGTTTGGACAGCCGTACGGGGCACATTTGCACTTTCCTTCTGGCTTGGAAGAGTGGGTGCCGCCTTCCCTTCGAGCCTCTTGTACTCCAGCTTCTCAAGTTTTTCCGGTTGGCGCCTATTCAGTTGGTGGCCAACTCGTATCTCCTTCTCTCCGCCTTTCGGATTCTCTGTCGTCAGCACGACATTTTTCCTTCCTTGGACCTCTTTCATTATTTTTTCGAGTTGAAGGCGCACCCGTCGGCGGGGAAGGGCTTCTACTTTATCCAGGCGAGGAGGAACAGGAGTTGCATCTCCCTCGCTGCGAAGGACTCCTCGCACAAGGGGTGGAAGACCCAATTCTTCTGGGTGAAGGCGGAGGCGACGGACGAGTTTTGGAGATGCCTGGTCTCGCCCAATTTTCATCCGAATCTTCCTCCTCGCCAGGAGGAGTTCCCTCCCCACGTGGAGCGGCAGGCCGCCCGTCTGCTGAATAACCGCCAATCGACCGAGGAGCTGGTGACGCCGGAGAACATCGAATGGTGCTTGCTTACGCGGTTGACGTCGACAGGTACCGCTCTCGAGGTTCTTCTCCTGTGGTGGTAGTTACTTTCTTTCTCCTGACCGGCTCTTCTTCCTTTGTGGCAGACGTTAGGCGGGAACCTCTGGAGGAAGCAGCTGAGGTCATTGATCTGGGAGATGACTTGGCGGCTGATGAACCAGGTGCTTCTGCGAGTCGCGCCCAAGCCCGAGATAAGGGCAAGGGGGTGGCTCCCGAGGGATCTTCACGGCCAGCTGGTACGAAGCGCAAGGATCCCACGGCGGGAAAGTTGCGGGAGGCCGCGAAGGCCAAAAAATGGGCCAAGAAGGAAGGTCTTCCTCCTACCGCCAGGGGCGACTCCGGCTCGGCGGCGCTCCTCTCTCGGGGGCAAGATGGGGCCGACCCCTCGGGGCCAGCTCCCCCACCTGCCAGGCAAGAGGGGGCCGAGGAGACCGGGGGCCCTTCAGAGGGCGGCGATGTTGTGCATCCCTTGGTTTTGATGATGACAATAGGATATGTTTGACTAATCTAAGTTCTATCTTGTCTCTTAAAACAAATGGTTTAGTTATGTGTGTAAAGATAGTGCATTGAATTAATGCCCATTTGATGATGACAAACAATGTTTCTGATCAACTCAATATAAATCTGATAGTTCAATTTACTTCTGATAAGTTAAGTAATTTCAGGTCCACTGAAATCCAAGTGGAATCAACAGATCAGAAGAAGTGTCAAAGGCCGCTTGTCAACCAGGGAAGTGGTTATGGTCGACCAACGAACTCAACCAGAAAAGCATCAGATCATCTGTCTTCTGGAAGCACCTTGGCTGTCGACCAAAGCCCCACCTCTGGTCGACCACAGAACAGCCAGAACATCAGACAGAACTGACGACCATCTGTAATTCGTCCCTTGTCGACCAGCGACCAGGCTGTGGTCGACCAACGGGCGAAGTGAGTTTCAGCCAGAAGAACCGGCCGTCTGGGGAATGCCCATTGTCGACCAGCGACAGGGTCATGGTCGACCACGGGCTTTATAGCGTCCAGAACCGAACTCTAACCGAATTCTGTTGAGGTTCCTTAAAACCTGCAGATGGTTGTTGCAGGTTGTTGGGCTGCTCAGGAGATAAGATTCCGCACGGGAATCAAGGAAACAATCTTGCTTAGAAGTGGTCAAACTCGTTCTAACGATTGGATTTAAACCGATCCCTGTTTTCTAGCAGATTGGCGCTCGATCTGAAAATTGCGCGGGAAGAACTTCAAAGGCGGTATGAAGAATATAATGCAACTAATCACGAACAAAGAAGCAGTGAGAGAGCACGGAATAGAAGCCAAGGAAGATACACACAGAAGAGGAAGAAGGAGCTCTCCACCAATCAAAGATCTGCAGAAAGGTTAAAGGCAATCTCGTTGCTGCAGAAGGAAGACTTAGCTCAAGACTGTGCGATCTCCAGCAGCAGAACAATCGAAGGCAACTGACTGGAAGATCAACAGGGAGTCTAGGCTTCTTCATAAGAGTGATCAAGTCCCAGGCTGAACATCTATTCTTCTACACACGCCAATATTCAGTCCTGTCTTTCATCACCTGTTCTTATCATCTTTTCATTTCTGATTACAATTATTGTCAAGCTGTGAGGCAGCAGAATCAAGCTGTGTGTCAGCAGGTACAAGCTGTGTGTCAGCTGTGTTTTGGTTGAGATCAGAGATTCTCATAGTGAAGCCTTGCTTGAGTTAAGCAAGGGGTGGATGTAAGTCTCAGGAAGAGACTGAACCACCTTAAAAATCCTTTCTTGTGGTGTGCTTGTGTGTGTTTGATTTCCTATACGTATGCTTGCATCTTTACTATCCGCATTAGTTCTATGATTCATTAATTACCAGTAGCTCATCTGGTCGATAGTCAGTAAATTATCAAAAAGGGGGAAAGATCTATTCACCCCCCCTCTAGATCTATTCAGTCCGTATCCAACACGTGGTATCAGAGCAGGTTCTCCAAAAATGTGGTCTAACAACCAGGAGAGACCGGGCGGACTGAACTCTAAAAGCCTCATAGCTGAGGGGCACTCTGTAACTAGACCTCCATATTTTGATGGAACTGATTATTCTTATTGGAAAAATCGTATGCAGGTGTTCTTACGTGCGCAAGACCACGAGATGTGGAGGGTAGTGAGCCGCGGACCTTTTGAGCTACCGGAAGATGAAGAAACCTGGACCAGAGAACAGGTCAGGAAATCAACTGTCAACTGGGGAGCCATGAACGTAATGCAGTGCTCACTACACCCCACAGAATTCTCAAGAGTTTCCCAATGCGCAACAGCCAAAGAAATGTGGGATCGTCTAAAGGTAATCTACGAAGGTACTTCCGAGGTAAGAGAGACAAAAGCAAATATGCTAGTCTCAGAATATGAGATGTTTAGGATGAAAAATGATGAAAGTATTTCTGAGATGTATGCCAGATTAGTACAATTGACTAATGGCTTGAAGAGCTTAGGGAAGACATACAAAGAGCAGGAATTAGTGAGGAAGATTTTAAGGTCTCTCACATCGATGTGGCATACCAAGGCCACAGTCATTGAGGACTCAAAGGATCTCACAACAATGACAGTGGATGAGTTAGTAGGATCCCTGATGGCCTATGAGGTCAATCTGAAGAGAAAGGAAGATGAGGGGAAGAAAAAGAAGCAACTTGCCCTAAAGACTAAGACAAGCACCTCTGAGGTGTCTGACAATGAAGACTCATCTAGCTCAGGTGAAGAATCTGGTGAGCTAGCCATGCTTACAAGAAAATTTAAGAAATTCCTGCGAAAGGAAGGTAAAGGATTCAGAAATCCAAAGGGCATGGTAAGGAAGTCATCCCAGTTTAAATCTGATAAACATAAGACTTCTTCTAATAAACTCATTTGCTACAATTGCAGGCAGCCTGGACATATGAAGGCTGAATGTCCAGAAGCTCCTAAGAAATCAAGCTTCAAGTGGAAAGGCAAGAAACCCAAGGCGATGATTAGCACTTGGAGTGAGGAGGAAGAGAGCAGTGAAGAGGAAACAACTTCCGAGGAAGAAGAAGGAAAGCTCTGTCTGATGGCCAAGGGAGACAACAGTGATCTTGAGGTAAGTTCCCCATTTCAAGACTTCTCTAGTTCGGATTGGGAAGAAGTATATTCAGAATTGCTTGATACTTATGAAAGAATAAGAAAGGAAAATAAACATTTGAAGAAGAAGATCAGTCAACTGAATAAAGACAGCAATTCAATGGAAAACAAAACTGAACTAGAAATGGAAATCAAGTCTCTGAAAAACAAGCTGAATCAAATGGACTTAGATGAAGAAAACCACAAGAGAATGTCCGAAGAGAATGAAATGCTAAAAAACGACATTGATGAGCTAAAACTAAAAACTCAAGAATATGAACAGGAAACTAAGTTAAGTCAAGAAAGAAACAATTCACTCAAGGAAGAAAACAGTAAGCTTCTAAAAGAGATAGAAAGAATCCAAGGTGAATTGGAAGATAAACAGGAAGCCTTGGAAAAAATGACCAAGGGTCAAGAAAACTTAAATGCTGTCTTGGGAATAAAAGTAAACTTTCAAAAAGAAGGGTTAGGATACAATCCTACGGCTAAAAAGGAATTCCAAATAAAAACCGTAAATGGGATTGCTGACTCAAAAGGAAAAAGGCCCCTGATTAATCTATACCAAGATAAACAAGAGGATGTAGCTGAATGCTCCTCCAAAAGGAACAATGTCACCAAGGAAGAGAGAAATTTTAAAGAGAAAACAGTCAATCAATATAAGATTCAAAATAATAAACAAGAAACCCAAATTCACAGAAATCACCAAATAAACCAAGTTAAAGGACATAAATCTGGAAAACAAGATGCCTGGAGACAGGCTGGTCGACAACAGACCCTTCATCTGTCGACCAGAGGATCTGCCAGAACAGGCGCTGGTTACTGGAGAAGCAGTGGTCGACCACAGGTACACCAGATGTCGACCAGAGGTGGTGCCAGAACAGACGCTGAGTTCTGGAGACGCGATGGTCGACCACAGACATACCAAAAGTCGACCATGGCCAGACAAGCAAACAGAAATCACAGGTTTTCTCGGGTAAAACAAAATGAAAACTTGAATACACAAAGGTGGACTCAGATTAAAGAAACTTTAGAACAAAAGCAACCCAATCTGAACAAGTTCAAAAATAAAAATGTACACTGCTCTAACAGAATCTGGGTTCCCAAAGGATTACTGCAGCAATTTCATAACTTTACAAGTCATCTTGGACCCGGGTACCATTGGGGTCCAAAAGTTTCTGTGTAACTTGTGATGCAGGTGTGTTTGGCAGCTATACACAACAAGTGGTACTTAGATAGTGGCTGCTCAAGACATATGACAGGGGACAAGGCAAAATTCTCCGAGCTAAACTCAAAAGATGGAGGACATGTGACATTTGGAGGAAATAACAAAGGCAAGATCATTGGGAAAGGTAAGGTAGGTAAGACATCTACAAATAACATTGAAGATGTACTGCTAGTGGATGGCCTTGAATATAATCTTCTTAGCATCAGTCAGCTATGCGACAAAGGCCATCAAGTAGTCTTTGATTCTAAAATCTGTAAAATTCTTGAACCAAATTCGGCTAAAGTTAAGTTTATGGGCAAGAGAGTAAATAATGTCTACATGATAGACTTGGATGATCCAGCCCACTCCAACTTGTGCCTCACCGCCAAGAAGGAGGACCTGACTTGGTTGTGGCACCGAAGGCTAGGGCATGTTAGCTACAGGGTGCTGCACAAATTGGTTAAGAATAAAATGGTATCTGGTTTACCTGAAATTTCGTTTGCTCAAAATGTCAAAGTATGTGAATCATGTACCCAAGGTAAGCAAACAAGAAAATCATTCAAAGGTAGAACTGAAAGTCAATCCTCTAGACCACTAGAACTTGTGCACATGGACCTTTTTGGCCCAACAAGAACTGCTAGCCTTAGTGGTAAGAGGTACGGTTATGTACTTGTTGATGATTTCTCTAGATTTACATGGGTCATGTTCTTATCTCATAAAAGTGATGCCTTTTCTGAGTTTCAGGAATTTTACAAAAGGATGAAGCAGGATGGAAAGTCCAAAGTGTGTTCAATAATATCTGATCATGGGGGAGAATTTGAAAATTCAGAGTTTGATGAATTCTGCAGGAACAAAGGAATAAATCACAGGTTCTCATCACCAAGGACGCCAGAGCAAAATGGAGTGGTAGAGAGAAGGAATCGCACACTTGTTGAAATGGCCAGAACCTTGCTGGTTGAAGCCAATCTTCCAAGAAGATTTTGGGCTGAGGCGGTCAATACAGCATGTTATATTGTAAACAGGGCAATGGTAAGACCATCTAGTACGAAAACTCCATATGAGGTGTTCAAAGGTAAGAAGCCATCTCTAGCTCATTTTAGGATCTTCGGTGTAAGGTGTTTTATTCATAACAATGACAAGAGATCATTGGACAAATTTGAACCAAAGAGTGACCCAGGAATCTTCTTGGGATACTCTGACCGATCAAGAGCCTATAGAGTCTACAACACCAAAGATCAGCTAGTTGAAGAATCCCCACATATCACATTTGATGAAAATAATGACTTTGACAAAACTGGACAGGTAGGCAAAGATGAAGATGGGGAATTTCTGGAAGGCAAAGAGGAACCAATGGAGACTGAAGCAGAACCAAAGCAAGGTGATTCCAATGATCAACCCGAAGGAGAGATCATCCCAGGTAACAATTCTGAAAATCTGAGATTTCTCAGAGATCATCCTCTAGATAACATCATTGGAGGAATTAATGAACCGAGGAAAACTAGATCTCAGCTTAAAACAGTTGATGAATTAGATCAGCTAGCCCTTGTATCTCAAGTTGAGCCTAAAAATGTAGAGGAAGCTTTAAGAGATGAATCTTGGATAAATGCCATGCATGAAGAATTAAATCAATTTGAAAGAAATCAGGTTTGGAAACTTGTTCCCAGACCCTCATCTCATCCTGTTATTGGAACCAAATGGGTTTATAAAAATAAGCTTAATGAAGAAGGAGTTGTTATGAGGAACAAGGCTCGGTTGGTGGCTAAGGGGTATAACCAAGAATTTGGAGTTGATTTTGAAGAATCATATGCTCCAGTTGCAAGGTTAGAAGCCATTAGAATACTGTTAGCATTTGCGGCGTCCCATGGAATTAAATTGCAGCAAATGGATGTAAAAAGTGCCTTTCTAAATGGCTTTGTAAAGGAAGAAGTCTTTGTGGAACAACCCCCTGGTTTTGAAAATGATGATTTTCCTAATCATGTCTTTAAACTGCATAAGGCTTTGTATGGTTTAAAGCAGGCTCCTAGGGCATGGTACGACAGACTGAGTTCATTCCTCACCAAAAAGGGCTACACAAGAGGTAAAATTGATCAAACATTATTCTCCAAGACCCAAGGTAAGAATATACTAATTGTGCAAATCTATGTGGATGATATTGTGTTTGGATCCACTGAAGCTTCATTATGTACTGAATTTGCAAATCTAATGACCAATGAGTTTGAAATGAGTTTAATGGGTGATTTACAGTTCTTTCTTGGATTGCAGATTCTACAATGTAGAGAAGGCTACTTCATAAATCAATCCAAGTACATAAAGGAGATGCTGAAAAAGTTTGGCATGGAGAGCTGCAAACCAATAGAGTCACCCATGGGGACAAATGCAACATTGGAGGCTGATGTAAAAGGTAACATGGTAGATGCCAAGAAATACAGAGGTATGATCGGATCCCTACTATATTTAACTGCCTCTAGGCCAGACATTCAGTTCAGTGTATGCATGTGTGCTAGATATCAATCTAGCCCTAGAGATTCACATTTAGGGGCTGTCAAGCGTATCTTTCGTTACCTTGCCGGTACCCAAGAATTGGGTTTATGGTATCCTACTTACTGCAAACTAGACTTGATTTCATATTCAGATGCTGATTATGCTGGTTGCAAAATTGATAGGAAGAGTACTAGTGGTTATTGTCAAATATTAGGTGGATGTTTAATATCATGGGCCTCTAAAAAACAGCATTCTGTGGCACTCTCCACTGCTGAGGCTGAGTATGTCGCAGTAGGGAGCTGTGGTACACAGGTTTTGTGGATAAAACATCAACTTCAAGACTACAATGTAGATCTTGGATGTGCACCTATTTTCTGTGACAACACTAGTGCTATTAATTTGTCTAAAAACCCCATTCAACACTCTAGGACAAAACACATTGAGATCCGTCATCACTTTCTAAGAGATGAGGTCTCCAAAGGAAATCTCATGCTTCATTTTGTAGAAACTGAAAAACAACTGGCAGACATTTTCACAAAACCCCTTAACAATGACAGATTTTCAACTCTAAGAAGGGAGTTAGGAATTTGTAGAATTTCTCCTGAAAATTCTTGAAATAATCATATTCATGTGTACTCTACATAGATTCTGTCATTTCTGTCTAAGTTATAGGTCTCTAGTACTGGTCAAGTTTTTGAGTTTGGAAAGTCTTGTGTCGGGTGCAACTTCAGCAAGTTCTACAGAATACTGATTCTCTACGGCTCATCTCTTGTGGTCGACCACAGACAAGGCGCTGGTCGACCAAGGCATCAGGACAGGAAATAGTTAGCTCTGGGAATTCGCAGCTGTCGACCACAGGCGATCCAATGGTCGACAACAGGTTTGTGAGAACGCAGTCTTCTCAACAGGCAGGTTCTGTGTCAGCACAAAGGTCGACCACAGGCCACTCCATGGTCGACAAAGGACCTGAAAAAGGGAAATTGGATCTAATCAAGCTGCTGGCTTTGGTGGGAAATCTTCTGAACTTTTTGGACTCTGAGCTCAGTTTTGGCTTCACTCACTCATCCTCATTCACTTCCCATTCCTTGTGTCTCAATATCTCTTTGTGGTCAGCTTATTGTTCTCTATCTTCAGCAAGGACTCACAAATTGAGGGGGAGTAAAAAGTGTAAACTCATTCCTTAATAAACCATTGAACAACCTAACCACCTCTTACAAGAAAATCACCAAAGTCATCAATGAGAGTAAATGTTAAGTGTAGTAATGAGAATTTGACCTGTACTACTGCAATAAATTCAAACCATAACTATGACTCTGACTCAAGACTATTGAGAACTTATGTTTTTAGTAATGAGACTGTTTCTCTACCTGTGTCTGTGTTGGACAGTGAAAATAAACGCTGCTATAGCATGAATGTATATGGAATACGCCATAATTCTGCCTACTTGGTAGAGCAATGGACTGAGTTCTGAGAAACTACTGTTCTCCATCACAAAGCAAAATTGGCTGAAAAATTAAGTGGGAGACATGTATGTCATGAAGACTCAATCTACCTCTGCCACTCTCAAAATTATTAATTGGGTATCCTGAGTAACTGGGGATATTGGCGTCTGATAAACGTATATCCTCACGGATAAAAAGTGTGTCCCAGTTAAAAGTGGAATGGTTAGGCATGCTAAGTAGCCGGGGTTTCTGGCGTGTAAAAAACGTGTCTCTTCGTGTGGAAAAGCATGTGATAAACCTGACCACAGCTTTTAAATATTCCAAAACGAAAAGGCAACAAAAATGGTTGACCTAATGCACTATATGCAAATAGAGGCATAAAACACTGTTCAGCTTGTTCAGCTAGTAAAATTATCTCATGAACCATATTATAAGTTTAAGGAGCCGTGAGTAAGACAGTGGATATGGGGAGTCAATTTATTGGGGCAATACTTTCAAATTCTTTGAACCACAAGACCCACTCGATTTGGTCACAAGGTGGTCTTTAAGAAAGGGGGGAACGGTTACTTAAATGTCTTATTAAAGAAAGGGGGTACACTTCAACAATTTCCCAAAATATGAGTTATGCTGATTAAATCCTGACCGCTCGTTCTTTGCATCGCGATGGTTCACTGCCCTAAAAATTAAGAGCCAGCCCTAATGCCCTACCCTATAAATTGTCTCGGCTGGGTCCCTGAAATTCTCCCATCCGCAGCTCTAGCCCTCTCTCAACTTCATCTTCTCCAGATTTCTTTTCTCGCCTCTCTCTCGCCTCTATCTCGCTTCCCTTCACAATGTCTCCCAAGCGCGCTCTACTTTCCTCTAAGCGTAGAAGAGATCAGGCCCCTGCCGCAGCTTCGATGTCGTCCAAGCGATCCAAGTCGCGGGCCGCGCAGGGTTCGCCATCGGCCCCTCACCGGTCGACCACGGCTGATGCACCTGGTCCAGGCAGACAATCAGCAGATTCAGAGGAACCCGCAGTGCATCCCGTTTCTGGAGCTCTCAAGCCACGGACAGTTTTGCAACCCAGGATCGTCGATTTCTCCGATGACAAGCTGATGGAGATGTTCCCAGATCTACTGCCAATTTTTGAAGCTCAAGAGTGGACTACGTTCGTTTCAGTGCACAATTCGTACTCGCCCCAGCTTGTGCAAGAATTCTATCACAACCTGCAAGTCGTGGACAGTCAGCTATACACCGTAGTTCAAGGGAAAGTCATCAGACTCGACGTCAAGCTTCTCCACATGACGCTGAAGACTCCCAGAATTGGAGCTGTTTTCAATCATGAGGACTTCGACCTCCGAGAAGCACATGCAGTGGTCACTGGCAAGCCAGCCCCTGAGGTCCTTCCCAAGTACCTCAATGCTAATACCTTCCCTCCTCTTCATCGTTTGCTTCACCACATCATCACCACCATCATACAACCTCGAGGAGGCGCCAGAGATCAAGTAAGTCGCCTCCATCTATTTATACTCCATGGCCTCATCACTCGCCAGCCTATTCGCCTAACCACACTCCTTTTGAATTCCCTCCGAAGCATCCTACATTATCCCCTGAATTCTCTTCCTTTTGCTGCCCATATCACTTCCATTCTGAAAGCAGCCAACATACCTTCTCCTCACAGCCCAAGCATTGTCATTCCCAAATGGCACGTCTACAATTTTCACTTCGTGACCACATTCTTGGGATTTAAGAAGGTCGGAGACCATGTTCAGCGCACTCTCCCTTCCAAGGGCAAAGCAAAGGATCCAGTGCCACCCTCTTCTCCACCTCATTCACCTATACAGGTTAGCCCTGCTGTCACACCGTCACCAGTGGTGCCTCAAGCTACACCTACTACCCCCACTGCTGCCCATTCACCATCGTCCCTTTCAATAGTGCTCTGGCAGCCAGGCACTGCTGCCCCTCCAGCTCAATCCCCATCTGCTCCGCCTACCCAAGCTCCAACTTCCCAAGCTCCATCACATTCTGCTCAACCCACACAAGTACCACCTACCTCCATTCCCTCTACTTCTGCTCCACCACCAGCATTTACCTCCCACCCTGAATCTCATGGAGTGCTCCTCCAGATGGCATCTCAGTTATCTTCTCTCACCACCCAACTCCAATCATTTCAAGAGAATGTCAATGCTGCCACTGGACGCTTGGAGCAGAAAGTCCAAAGGCTGGAACAACAGATGGAGGCCAGGTTCATCAAGCAGAAGGAACACTCTGACCAGGCTAGTTCTCGGTTCAACAGACTTGTAAGGACCCTCGGTGAAGTGTCCGATCAGATGGGAATCCGTATCGAGATCACAACCCAACAGAATGAGAAGTATCACAAGGATACTATCTCAGAGATCCAGAAACTCAGGCTCTCCTATGCCCACATTGTTGACAAGCTGGATCGCATGGAAGAGAACGTGAAGCCAGAGACTTCCTCATCCTCCTCGGAAGGACTGTTTAAATGATTCACTTTTTGCTGTTGACAAAGGGGGAGAGAGAAGCTTATGTGTCATTGTGTGTCTAGATGTGTCCAACTAGTCCTTAGTGTCTTTAGTTTTGTCTTTAGTTTTGTCACTCATGTAAGTAGTGCTATACTGCTTTTTGAAAGCTTTTTGAAAGGCACATCAAATACTTTGTTGAATGAAATTTGTGCTATGAAAGCCTTGAATGCTATATCAAATGGTTTTGTTTGACACAAATGACTCATGGTTGTCATCATCAAAAAGGGGGAGAATGTTGTGCATCCCTTGGTTTTGATGATGACAATAGGATATGTTTGACTAATCTAAGTTCTATCTTGTCTCTTAAAACAAATGGTTTAGTTATGTGTGTAAAGATAGTGCATTGAATTAATGCCCATTTGATGATGACAAACAATGTTTCTGATCAACTCAATATAAATCTGATAGTTCAATTTACTTCTGATAAGTTAAGTAATTTCAGGTCCACTGAAATCCAAGTGGAATCAACAGATCAGAAGAAGTGTCAAAGGCCGCTTGTCGACCAGGGAAGTGGTTATGGTCGACCAACGAACTCAACCAGAAAAGCATCAGATCATCTGTCTTCTGGAAGCACCTTGGCTGTCGACCAAAGCCCCACCTCTGGTCGACCACAGAACAGCCAGAACATCAGACAGAACTGACGGCCATCTGTAATTCGTCCCTTGTCGACCAGCGACCAGGCTGTGGTCGACCAACGGGCGAAGTGAGTTTCAGCCAGAAGAACCGGCCGTCTGGGGAATGCCCATTGTCGACCAGCGACAGGGTCATGGTCGACCACGGGCTTTATAGCGTCCAGAACCGAACTCTAACCGAATTCTGTTGAGGTTCCTTAAAACCTGCAGATGGTTGTTGCAGGTTGTTGGGCTGCTCAGGAGATAAGATTCCGCACGGGAATCAAGGAAACAATCTTGCTTAGAAGTGGTCAAACTCGTTCTAACGATTGGATTTAAACCGATCCCTGTTTTCTAGCAGATTGGCGCTCGATCTGAAAATTGCGCGGGAAGAACTTCAAAGGCGGTATGAAGAATATAATGCAACTAATCACGAACAAAGAAGCAGTGAGAGAGCACGGAATAGAAGCCAAGGAAGATACACACAGAAGAGGAAGAAGGAGCTCTCCACCAATCAAAGATCTGCAGAAAGGTTAAAGGCAATCTCGTTGCTGCAGAAGGAAGACTTAGCTCAAGACTGTGCGATCTCCAGCAGCAGAACAATCGAAGGCAACTGACTGGAAGATCAACAGGGAGTCTAGGCTTCTTCATAAGAGTGATCAAGTCCCAGGCTGAACATCTATTCTTCTACACACGCCAATATTCAGTCCTGTCTTTCATCACCTGTTCTTATCATCTTTTCATTTCTGATTACAATTATTGTCAAGCTGTGAGGCAGCAGAATCAAGCTGTGTGTCAGCAGGTACAAGCTGTGTGTCAGCTGTGTTTTGGTTGAGATCAGAGATTCTCATAGTGAAGCCTTGCTTGAGTTAAGCAAGGGGTGGATGTAAGTCTCAGGAAGAGACTGAACCACCTTAAAAATCCTTTCTTGTGGTGTGCTTGTGTGTGTTTGATTTCCTATACGTATGCTTGCATCTTTACTATCCGCATTAGTTCTATGATTCATTAATTACCAGTAGCTCATCTGGTCGATAGTCAGTAAATTATCAAAAAGGGGGAAAGATCTATTCACCCCCCCCTCTAGATCTATTCAGTCCGTATCCAACAGGCGATAGGTCGGCTCTCCCCCCCACCGGGGTAGAGGGGGCCGATGTGGAAGTAGCTGACGCCGAGGCCGAGGGATCGGTCGGAGGCGGTGGTGTCCCGGTTGGCGAGGTGCGGGCCGAGACAGGCAGGGCTGGGGGTTCGCCTGCTAGGGCGTTGCAGCCCCAGGTGCTTGGAGCTTCCGGTGCGGTCGGTCTCGCGGCGCCGGTCGAGGTTGGGGGTTCGCCCGGGGAGGCGTCGCAACCCCAACCGACCGTGGCGCGCGAGGCAGCCGGTTCCGTTGCTCGAGCAGAGCCTTCTGGCGGGGTGCCCCGGGCGGAGCGGTCTCCTCTGCCGGAGCCCTTGGAAAGGCTCGGCATAACGGGCGACCTGTATCGGGTCTGTCGGTCGATTGCCGTAAGGACGAACGGGGGAGAAAGGCGCAATACCCCCCCCCCCC
Organism: Amorphophallus konjac; assembly: GCA_022559845.1. Taxonomy (NCBI): domain Eukaryota; kingdom Viridiplantae; phylum Streptophyta; class Magnoliopsida; order Alismatales; family Araceae; genus Amorphophallus; species Amorphophallus konjac. Next base: position 107,292,113 of record CM040127.1, read on the forward strand.
CCCCCCCGGGATCATCGACGTTCTTATGGAGGGAGGCCTGGTCATAGCTCGGTCGGCGGCTTTCATGGCGGAGGTGCACGCTCGGACGGAGGCGGAGCGGTCGAACCTTGCCTGGACCCTTGGGGGATGCGAGAGGAAACTGGCCCGACTCAAGGGGGAGCATGAGGGGCTCCGGCATGAGTTCTCCGCGTTCCGGGAGGTGGCCCTGGCCAGCCGACTGGAAGCCGGGGTGCTGACCGAATAGCTCGCCAAGACCCGAGAGTCGCTCGAGAGGACAAGCCGATCCCTGGAGGAGGAGCGTCTGCGTCGCCTCAAGCTAGACAATCGCTGGGAGCTCGAACGCGCCGAGCTACTAGATCAGGCAGAGATGGCGGAGCGTCTCCGAGCTGAGGCTGAGGTGGACCGGGCCCGGGCAGAGGAGCGTGCGGCCGAGGCGGAGCGGGCTCGGGTTGAGCTCGTCGGAAGGGCGGGGCAGATCGAGGCGGAGGCAATCGAGCGTTACAGGAGCTCGGATGCTTACTCGGCCGACCTGGTGGAAGCCGCCCTACCCTACTACGAGGTAGCACTACACCGGGGTGCTTGAAAGAGGTTCAAGCAGGGCTATCGCCGGGCGGTAGATTACGCTAATGAGCAAAACTCTACGATCGAGTTCCCCTTTGGCCAGTGTTATGACTCGGATGAGTCGGTTTCCAGCTCTTCCTCGTCGGTCGGGGAAGATTCGGAGGGGTCGCCTCCATCGGGGTCACCGGCTCCGGGCGTCTCGGGAGGGCTCACGACCAAGATAGTTCTCGCACAGGCGAGGTCAGTGTCCGATCCGACCGTCACCGAAGGCGCCGGGGGTGACGCGTCTCCTTCCGCCATTCTCGAACGTCAAAGTGGGCCCGAGGCCTGATGTATTTTGCCTCTTTCCCTTTTTGTCTCTCTTTCCTCTTTTTAGAGGGTTTCCTTTCGGTGTGGTAATAAATGACTTGCTCTGTTTGAGTACCATCCTTGCCGTGATTTGGTTGGTGGATCTTGAGTAGTTGGGAGGTGCCGATATGTCCTACGTGGTTTTCGCAAGCTGTTTTGGTAGGCTCCTGACGGGGCGTCTTTCCGTTCCCTCATGCTTTGAATGTCAGGCCGCTTCGTGAATCCCGCTAGGGCGGGAAACTAGGAATTGGAGGTGATTGTTCAGGGGAGAAACCCTTTGGCGTGTTTCCGAGGGGGGGTCATTTAAGGCGTGTAGCCTCCTTTGGCCTATAAGAAGGATCGAAAGGCGCCCTTTCCTCTTTACTGATCAGGATTTTCTCTAACAGTCTTTCCTCACTCCTTCCTCTTCACTCTGCGTCGTGCCCTTGCATTCGGAGCATGGAGGATCCTTCAGAGGGTGACGTCGCCGACGACGGGGAGCGACGGGCTCCTGCTGTCCTGTAATGTTGAACGGATCCCACGGTCACCGCGCGTGTACGAGACAGGTCCGACGGTCGCCGTGCGGATCTGGGGAGGACTTCGGTATGTGGAAGCACGCCGTTGGCCTCTTCTTAGCTCCGGCGAGGCTTCCGGGTGGACGCTGAGGCGGAGGACGGATGGGGGCATCAGGGGAGCCTACCGTCACTTCCCTCCGTGTGAGGGGAGGAGGCGTATCAAGCTCTCTCCTCACCGAGGCCTTCCTCTGTCTGCAGCATCTTTCTCCCTCTTCTGCTCTTCATTTCTTTCACTCTTCGGGAGCTGCTTGCTCTCTCCTTCCTTCCAAGGAGTTGGCAGATTGGAAGAGGGGAGGCCTTCACGGCGCTCCTTTTTCCTGGTTGTTGCCAACTTGGGAGGTAGCCTTCCTCAACGTTTAAAGGTGGCCTTCCTCCTGCAGTCCCTCTGTCACCTTTGTCACGGGCCACCCGAGCCAACTGGCTCGACCACCTTTTGTCCGAGCCAGTTTCCGCACGAGCCAGAGTCAGTGGCTGGACGCGAGGAGATCAAGACCGAGTCAGTCGAGCGATGACCCCTTAAAGCGGTGTTAGACGGATTTTTGTTTTTGTTTTTGCTATGTGATGTACTGGCATTTGCCTATCTGATGTGCCAATGGTTTGGAATGAAAAGAAAAGGGATTTATTCCATCCATCTTGCTGTATAATTTCAAAAATAGAATTTTCGTAGTGCGGCTGCGTTCCATGTCCGAGGAATAGGTTCCCCTTCCATTGTCGCTAACCTGTACGCACCTTTTCCGAGCGTCTCAACCACTCGGTAGGGGCCTTCCCAGTTAGGGGACAGCTTGCCCACCACCTCTAGTGGTCGAGAGGCTTCGGCCTTCCTGAGGATGAAGTCCCCCGGTTGGAAACGTTTGTCTCGGACCTTGGCGTTGTAGTATCGAGTGAGGCGGCACTGGTACTCCGTTACTCGGACGTTCGCGATCTCTCGGAGTTCATCTGCTAGGTCGAGGTTCTCGAGCAATTTTTGCCCGTTTGCCTCGAGTGAGAAGCTGATCACTCGGAGAGACGGATTGACGATCTCCAATGGAACGAAGGCTTCGGTGCCATATACCAACTGAAAAGGGGTTTCACCGGTTGCCATCCTGGGGGTTGTTCGGTGTGACCACAGTACGCTAGGCAATTCCTCGAGCCAGCTACCCTTAGCATTGCCGAGTCTGGTTTTTATGCCTTTCAAGATACTCTTGTTGGCATTTTCAACCAGCCCATTGGCCTGAGGGTGGGCGACCGAAGTGAAGTGGTTGCGGATATTTAGGTCGGCGCATTTGTCTCGGAAGTACCGAGAGTCAAATTGCCGACTGTTATCGCTTACTATCACTCGGGAGATGCCAAAGCGACAAATGATCGATTTCCAAACAAAGCCCCAAACGACTGTCTCGGTGATCCTTGCCGTAGCCTCGGTCTCGATCCACTTGGTGAAGTAGTCGATGGCGACGATGATGAACTTCTTCTGGGACTGGGCCGTTGGGAATGGCCCAAGGATATCGATTCCCCACCGAGCGAAAGGGTAAGGCTCGGCTAGGGTGACAAGTTCCGTAGCCGGCTGATGGACCAAGTGGTCGAACCATTGGCATCGGTCGCACTGTTGAACATAGGCCGAGCAGTCGCGCTGCAGGGTGGGCCACCAGTACCCCTGTCGTAACAGGATTCTGGCCAGCGACCTTGCCCCTGAGTGCGCTCCGCACAGGCCTTCATGAATCTCTTGGATGGCTCGGCCTGCCTCGTCGGGACCGAGGCACTTAAGGAGGGGACCGGAGAACGATCTTCGGTAGAGAGTGTTGTCGAGGACGATGAAGCGCCGAGCTTGATACTTCATTCGGCGGGCTTCTCGAGGGTCAGAGGGCTCTTGGGAGTCTTGTAGCTAGGACAGGTAGGGGGAGCGCCAGTCACTTGGAGTGGCCAAGTCAACAGCGAGGAGCTCCGTGTCAATGCTCGGGCACTCTAGCTCTTCTAGGAGGACCGATCGTGTACCTTCCGGGTCTAGGGAGGAGGCCAATCGAGAGAGGGCGTCCGCCCGAGAGTTTTGCTCCCGAGCAATCCGGACTACCCCAAATTCCTCGAACTGTTGGGCCAGGCTCCGGACCAACTGAAGGTATTTGATCATGGGTGCCTCCCGAGCTTCATACTCGCCGTTGACCTGACCTGCGACTAGTTGAGAGTCGGTGTGGATCCTGACTCGCTCGACCCCCAACCGTCGGGCCATGCGTGCTCCCGTGATAAGGGCCTTGTATTCGAAAGCATTGTTGGATGCCTGAAAGTTGAATTTCAAGGCGTACTGTAGCTCTATCCCTTCAGGGGACCTCAGGAGGATCCCCGCACAGCTACCTGCCGAATTGGACGATCCATCGACGAACAGTTCCCAGGTTGGCCCGGTCGTGGTCGGAGGCCTGTCCTCGGCGGGGATTGTGCTTTCGGTAATGAAGTCGACGAGCGCTTGGCCTTTGATTGCTGATCGCGGCCGGTACGAGATGTCGTAGGCCCCGAGCATAATGGCCCATTTGACGAGTCACCCTGAGGCTTCGGGGTGGGCCAGAATCTCCTTCAGCGGCTCGCCGGTTAGCACAGTGATGGGGTGCCCCTGGAAATAGGGGCGGAGGTGCCTTGCGGAGGTAACCAACGCTAGCACGAGTTTCTCGGTTGCGGGGTACCTCCGTTCGGCCTCATTGAGCACCTTGCTGGTGTAGTAGACCGGTCTTTCGATTCCTTAGTCATTTCTGACTAGGACCGAGCTGACCGTGGATGGCGTCGCCGAGAGGCAGAGCAGCAAGACTTCGCCTGGGACGGGCTTGGAGAGCACCGGTGGCGAAGCTAGGAACTCCTTAAGCTCGGCGAATGCTGTCTGGCACTCCTCATCCCATGCGAACGTAGCAGATGCTAGCTTAGGTCCCCTCATCAGTTTGAAGAAGGGCAAGCATCGTTCGTGATGTGACACGACCATCCGAGTCCGAGATTTTCTTTGCCTTTCATTTCCCCCCCCCCCCCTTTTCTTTTTCACGTAATGCTTTCAAATATATATATATAGCATATGTATAGCAGTTGGAGGCCTTCTAACATGGGTACTCTTCACGTCGGCAGGCTTTGACCAACGAAAAGGTGGCAACGTGGGCTCCTAAAAGGCTGCATGGCAAGGCTTCAATACATGCATCGATGCACCTGGCAGCAGATCCTCAAGCGAGGCAGCTTCAACACGAACATGCAGACGAGCTGGCTAGCGGGCGATGGGGTCTTCACGTGAACAGGCGTGGACGTGAGGGCGAGCTTCAGTACCAACTGATGCCCTCTTCACATGATTTTTGGCTTCGGCAGGAGGCCTTTAACGCATCTACGAGGTAGCTGGAGAGCATGTGGCTCATGCGAGCCCCATGCATGCAGACGGGCTTCGAGGCGGTCATCAGCGCACGGTGGTGCACGCAGCAGAGAAGGGTTCCACGTGAGCTGGCTGGCGGGCTTCATATGATGCATGCAGTCGGCAAGCCAGGTGGTGGCTTCTCAACGTTACCATCCACGTGTGTGTCACACGGACACGGCAATAGGCGACTTCTTCGGGCGCGATGGCGAGCGGCCTAGGGCTCACGCAGGTGGCTGCATAAGGCGGACAGCAGGCGAGGTGAAGAGTGATCCTCACAAGGGATCCCTCCTGGTCCCTCTTTGTGGCCAAGGCGGCCACTCTTCAACGGTCGATCTTCTCTACACGATGGGAGCTCTTGACACGGCAACGGCGGTTTCTCATGCGGCCCATCCATGCGAGATTCACGCTTATGTTGGCATCCCCCTTCACGCGAGCACCACATGCAGAATGCCACGGCGGCTTCAACTCATCGACGTGGATGAGCAACCCCCTCACGCCCTCCCGTTGGGGGTGTGCTGGGAGCGGTGGGCGAGGAGTGGCCGCTATGGTCGCTACAGCGGCCGCGACTACAGCGGTGAGACGGTGGGCTCACGTTGGCACGATTGCGGCGTTCTGGGTGCGACGTTGGTACTGGCGTGGGCTGCATGGTGGGCTGGGGCTGCATGTGGGGGAGGCAAGGGGAGCCACTATGTGCATGAGAGGGGGGGGGTCGGGTCCTCATGTGAGGCAGATAGATGGTGAGGGGGTGGGTTCTCTGATGAGCAGAGGAAAAGGAGGGAGTGGGGAAGTGAGACGAGGAAGGGATGGGAGGGTGCAAAGGAGAGAGAGGGGAGGGGGCACCGGCGGTGCCCCTGTTCCAAACAGCGGATCGGCCGTATGGTTTAAGAGAGTGAGGGAGAGGGAGGAAAGAGGCTGGGGGGGCAGTGGAGGTGTAGCATGCATAGGGGCCATTCGCAGGGGTAGAATCAAGTGTGTGCCGGTGTGAGAGAGGGAACATGTAAGACCTTGTATAGATGGTGGTGCAGGTTGGGTTAGAGAGAGAAAGGGAGGGGGAGAGGCCGCGGTGGCTAGCAGGGTGAAGAGAAGCAAGATCTGTGGTGGGAGAGGAGGATAAGGGAAGCAAGAGATGGGAGAGGTGGAGAGGGGAGGAGCCCGCCGGTGTGAGGGTGTGCAGAAGAGTAGAGGAGAATGGGAGAGGGAGAGGTAAGAACGTGGAGACGGGTGAGCAGTGTATAGGGGAGGTCTGGTGCAGGGAGTGAGAGAAAGGTGGTGCAGAAGGGAAGAGGGTGAGGGGAGGTGCAGGAAATAGAGAGAGAGGGTGATGAGAGTGAGAGTGCTGAGAGGGGACACGGAGGGGGAAGGGAGAAGAAGCCCCACAGTGAGGGCGTCGATGCGGCTGTTGTCGTGCGAAGAGGAGGTCATGCCTGTGAACAATAGAGGTGAACGGAAGCAAGGGAGAGAGGGAGAGCTGCTATGTGAAGGAGAGAAAGAGAGAGGGAATGGGGAGAGAGAGGGAACCGTCCGATGCCTATAGAAGGGAGGACAACGCTGCATGCAGGAGTGCGCAGAGAACAGAAAGAGAGAGAGGGGGAGAGGAATGCCAGAGGAGGGGGAGGAGTGAGGAGATCGAAGTGTGAAAGTGGAGGAGGAGAGATGAGAAAGAGAGAAAGGGGGGAGGAGGAGAGAGCCGCCGGTGAGGGTATGGGCAAGGTAGAGTTATAGAGAGAAGGAGAGTTGCAGAGGGCAAGAAAAGAGAGGAAGAGATAAGAGGAAAGGGAGAGAGTGAGGTGAAGAGTGGTGGGGAGAGGAAGACGTGGGTAAAGACGCAATTTACGTGTGTGTGTGTGAGAAGGTGTGGCCGCAGTGGTGTTTGGGAGTTAGAGAGAGAAAGAGGATAAAACGTGGGAGAGAAGGGATGGGGAGAGAGGAGAGAAAGGTGGAGAGGGTAAGGGGCTACATCTTTCCAAAAATTAACTTCACTTCATTGCTTAAAATAAAGGTTACAGGACTCTTTTTATAGACTCCACAAGGAGACCAAAAGACAACTCATTAAAACTTCAACTAATACCTAACACTCATTATACCTCTAATTGGAAGATTAAAAGACACTATTAAAAAAAACTCTTTCATGGATATAGTTTAAATCCTATAAAAAGAAAACACACATATTAGGCCTATACATGTGGCCCAATTAATATAAATATTTATTTGATAATTTTGTTGAAGCCGCTTGCCGATCCCGTCAGGTTCAACCATGAATCTTGAATCTCGAACCGACGATCCCGTCAAACCCCTCTACTTGGAGGAGGTTCAACCTCGAACCTCGTAGCTCAGGATCCCGGTCTGATGGAACAGCCCGATTCCCTAAGCTCTGATACCATTTGATGTGACACGACCATCCGAGTCTGAGATTTTCTTTGCCTTTCATTCCCCCCCCCCCTTTTCTTTTTCACGTAAAGCTTTCAAATATATATATATATAGCATACGTATAGCAGTTGGAGGCCTTCAAACGTGGGTGCTCTTCACGTCGGCAGGCTTTGACCAACGAAAAGGTGGCAACGTGGGCTCCTAAAAGGCTGCATGGCAAGGCTTCAATACATGCATCGATGCACCTGGCAGCAGATCCTCAAGCGAGGCAGCTTCAACACGAACATGCAGACGAGCTGGCTAGCGGGCGATGGGGTCTTCACGTGAACAGGCGTGGACGTGAGGGCGAGCTTCAGTACCAATTGATGCCCTCTTCACATGATTTTTGGCTTCGGCAGGAGGCCTTTAACGCATCTACGAGGTAGCTGGAGAGCATGTGGCTCATGCGAGCCCCATGCATGCAGACGGGCTTCGAGGCGGTCATCAGCGCACGGTGGTGCACGCAGCAGAGAAGGGTTCCACGTGAGCTGGCTGGCGGGCTTCATATGATGCATGCAGTCGGCAAGCCAGGTGGTGGCTTCTCAACGTGACCATCCACGTGTGTGTCACACGGACACGGCAATAGGCGACTTCTTCGGGCGCGATGGCGAGCGGCCTAGGGCTCACGCAGGTGGCTGCATAAGGCGGACAGCAGGCGAGGTGAAGAGTGATCCTCACAAGGGATCCCTCCCGATCCCTCTTTGTGGCCAAGGTGGCCACTCTTCAACGGTCGATCTTCTCCACACGATGGGAGCTCTTGACACGGCAACGGTGGTTTCTCATGCGGCCCATCCATGCGAGATTCACGCTTATGTTGGCATCCCCCTTCACGCGAGCACCACATGCAGAATGCCACGGCGGCTTCAACTCATCGACGTGGATGAGCAACCCCCTCACGCCCTCTGTTGGTGGTGTGCTGGGAGCGGCGGGTGAGGAGTGGCCGCTGTGGTCGCTACAGCGGCCGTGACTACAGCGGCGAGACAGTGGGCTCACGTTGGCACGACTGCGGCATTCTGGGTGCGACGTTGGTACTGGTGTGGGCTGCATGGTGGGCTGGGGCTGCATGTGGGGGAGGCAAGGGGAGCCGCTATGTGCATGAGAGGGGGGGGGGTCGGGTCCTCATGTGAGGCAGATAGATGGTGAGGGGGTGGGTTCTCTGATGAGCAGAGGAAAAGGAGGGAGTGGGGAAGTGAGACGAGGAAGGGATGGGAGGGTGCAAAGGAGAGAGAAAGGAGGGGGAGGGGGCACCGGCGGTGCCCCTGTTCCAAACAGGGGATCGGCCTCATGGTTTAAGAGAGTGAGGGAGAGGGAGGAAAGAGGCTGGGGGGGGCAGTGGAGGTGTAGCATGCATAGGGGCCATTCGCAGGGGTAGAATCAAGTGTGTGCCGGTGTGAGAGAGGGAACATGTAAGACCTTGTATAGATGGTGGTGCAGGTTGGGTTAGAGAGAGAAAGGGAGGGGGAGAGGCCGCAGTGGCTAGCAGGGTGAAGAGAAGCAAGATCTGTGGTGGGAGAGGAGGAGAAGGGAAGCAAGAGATGGGAGAGGTGGAGAGGGGAGGAGCCCGCCGGTGTGAGGGTGTGCAGAAGAGTAGAGGAGAATGGGAGAGGGAGAGGTGAGAACGTGGAGACGGGTGAGCAGTGTATAGGGGAGGTCTGGTGCAGGGAGTGAGAGAAAGGTGGTGCAGAAGGAAGAGGGTGAGGGGAGGTGCAGGAAATAGAGAGAGAGGGTGATGAGAGTGAGAGTGCTGAGAGGGGACACGGAGGGGGAAGGGAGAAGAAGCCCCACAGTGAGGGCGTCGATGCGGCTGTTGTCGTGCGAAGAGGAGGTCATGCCTGTGAACAGTAGAGGTGAACGGAAGCAAGGGAGAGAGGGAGAGCTGCTATGTGAAGGAGAGAAAGAGAGAGGGAATGGGGAGAGAGAGGGAACCGTCCGATGCCTATAGAAGGGAGGACAACGCTGCATGCAGGAGTGCGTAGAGAACAGAAAGAGAGAGAGGGGGAGAGGAATGCCAGAGGAGGGGGAGGAGTGAGGAGATCGAAGTGTGAAAGTGGAGGAGGAGAGATGAAAAAGAGAGAAAGGGGGAGGAGGAGACAGCCGCCGGTGAGGGTATGGGCAAGGGAGAGTTATAGAGAGAAGGAGAGTTGCAGAGGGCAAGAAAAGAGAGGAAGAGATAAGAGGAAAGGGAGAGAGGGAGGTGAAGAGTGGTGGGGAGAGGAAGACGTGGGTAAAGACGCAATTTACGTGTGTGTGTGTGAAGAAGGTGTGCCCGCGGTGGTGTTTGGGAGTTAGAGAGAGAAAGAGGATAAAACGTGGGAGAGAAGGGATGGGGAGAGAGGAGAGAAAGGTGGAGAGGGTAAGGGGCTACATCTTTCCAAAAATTAACTTCACTTCATTGCTTAAAATAAAGGTTACAGGACTCTTTTTATAGACTCCACAAGGAGACCAAAAGACAACTCATTAAAACTTCAACTAATACCTAACACTCATTATACCTCTAATTGGAAGATTAAAAGACACTATTAAAAAAAAACTCTTTCATGGATATAGTTTAAATCCTATAAAAAGAAAACACACATATTAGGCCTATACATGTGGCCCAATTAATATAAATATTTATTTGATAATTTTGTTGAAGCCGCTTGCCGATCCCGTCAGGTTCAACCATGAATCTTGAATCTCGAACCAACGATCCCGTCAGTTCGGCCGCACGGGACAGGAAACGGCTGAGAGCGGCGACACGCCCTGTCAGACGCTAGACGTCTTTAATGCACGCTGGCGGGCACATGTCCAGGATGGCCTGGACTTTGTCGGGGTTGGCTTCGATCCCGCGCTGAGTGACCAGGAAACCCAGGAACTTCTCGAATTTTACTCCAAAGGCGCACTTGGCGGGGTTGAGCTTCATGCTGTACTTCAGGAGGGTGCCGAAGGTTTCGGCAAGGTCGGTGAAGTGGTCTTGGGCCTTGGGGGTCTTGACGAGCATGTCGTCAATGTAAGCCTCGATGTTCCGACCCAGCTGTCCCTCGAACATGTGATTTACCAGTCGCTGATATGTGGCTCCGGTGTTCTTCAACCCGAAAAGCATCCGGGTGTAGCAGTACACGCCGTAGTCAGTGATGAAGGCGGTCTTCTCGACGTCTTCTGGATTCATTCTGATCTGGTGATAACCTGAATAGGCATCCAGGAAACTGAGTATCTCGTTGCCCGAGGTTGAATCAACCAATTGGTTGATGCTCGGTAGCGGATAGCAGTCTTTGGGGGTAGCCTTATTCAGATCGGTGAAGTCCACGCACATTCGCCACTTGCCTGTGGTTTTTGGCACCAGGATGACATTGGCTAGCCACGTAGGGTACATGACTGGTCTGAAGAGGCCTGTCTCTTGTCCCTTGGTGACCTGCGCCTTGATGATCGCCTGCTTCTCGGGCGCATGCTTCCTTCTCCGTTGTTGTACGGGCCTGACGGTGGGGTCGAGACTGAGCTTGTGCATCACGGTCTTCTCTAGTATGCCAGGGAGTTGATCATCGGACCAAGCAAAGACCCGGACATACTCAGAAAGAAATTTATTGTATTGCTGATGTTCCTTGGGTGAAAGGTAGGCTCCGATCCTTACTCCGAGGGCCGGGTCATCGTTTAGGAATACCGTTAGCAATTCGCCACCGGGCTCGGCGGTTACGGTCTTTCCTTCGATTCCCTTGGGGCCCTTATCCCCCCCGTCCGGCCTTGAGGCTTCCACCGAGATGTTGTAGCACCTTCTAGCCGTGGCCTGGTTACCTCGGACTTCCCCCAACCCGTTTTTGGTGGGAAACTTCATTTTCTGGTGATAGGTAGATGGTACGGCCTTTATTCAGCTGAGAATTCTCCGGCCGAAAATGGCATTGTACGCTATCATACCCTTGATCACTATGAAGTCCGGCATGACCGTAACGGTTTTGGGTGGGGTGCCGATGGTGACCGACAGGCTTCGGGCTCCCTCGGGGTAGGTGGCCAGGCCGTTAAACCCGCAAAGGGGTGTTCGGATCGGGCGGAGCTTGGATGGGTCTTCCCCCATCTTGAGGAAACAGTCATAAGATAATACATCGGGCGCGCTCCCATTGTCAACCAGAATTCTATCTACGTTACAATGGTTTATTGTGGCCGAGATAACGAGGGCATCATCATGCGGGGTGTTCAGCCCTTCCAGGTCTTGGTCGGAGAAGACTATGACCTGGGGCTCCCTCGGCGGGCCCCCTGGGGGCTCTAAGACCCGGCTGGCCCGCTCGGCATGACGCTTCCTTCCTCGGCTGGTGTTGCCGCCCGATGCCGTTCCTCCGGAGATGACGTTGATATGGACCCCTCGGGGGGCGTTGTCGATCTCCTCGGCGGCGTCTCGGTCTTCTTTGCGCCCGGCTGCAAACCGGGCCAGGTGCCCCTGACGGATGAGGCGTTCGATCTCATCCTGGAGCTGGTGACAGTCGCCGGTGTGGTGCCCGTCGTCGCCGTGGAACAGGCAATGCCTGTCGTGCTTGCGGTTCTTCGATCAAATTGGTTCGGGCTGGAGCAGGAGTCCTGAGTCTTTGATGTCTTCATAGATCTCGTAGACTGGCACGGTCAACGGGGTGTACCGCTCATACTTCCGCTTGCGCTCTCCTTCCTGATCGCGCTTCTTGCCCGAGCCAGGGTTTGGCTCGGAGGCCCGCTTCTTGTCCCCCTCCCGACCCGAGCCGGTTGTGTCCCGACAGGCACTAAGTACTTCTTCGCACTCGGCGTGGCGCAGTGCCAGAGTCACTAGCTCGGTAAGGGTCGAGGGAGGGTGCCCCCAGTCAGAGCGGTCGTGGCCGAGGCCACATCAAGGTGGGGAATTCTGAGGGCTTTCGATTTAAATCGGTGGTCATAAGCCCGGAGCCTTTCCCCTTGTGCCTGTTTGAGGGCCAGAAACCCCGCTACTGACCTTGGGGGGGCGCTTCCGGCGAAGCTCTCCTTGAAGACTCGCCCGAATTGCCTGAAGTCCCGAATGGACCCAGGGGCGAGAGCCCGGAACCATGCCTGCGCGCCTTGGACCAGGGTGGCCGCAAAGGCTCGGCATTTAATAGGATCCGGTGTTCCATGCAGAGTCACTAGGGCGTCGAAGCTGTCGTAGTGGTCGGCTGGGTCGCCCTGGCCATCATAGAGCTTGAAGGTCAGAATGGAGGTTCTGGGAGACACCTCTGCCTTCAAGATGTATTCGGAGAAAGGGGATTTCTCCTCATCCTCTGGGAAAGGGGTCTTCTGCAGGGCGCGGAGGGCGCGCTCTTGCTCTGCAAAACATCTTTCGAAATCCCTCAGTCGGAGGGATAGTTCCGGCTGCAGTCATGCCGCGGGACTGGGGGGAGCGTCGTGGTGATCCTCAGGACCGCCGACGCTCGGGCGTGGAGGCCTCGCCCCCTGTTTCCCTTTTCTGGGCGTGGAGGAAGCCTCTTGCTCCGGGGGCAGAGCTTGCGAGGGTCCTCCCACGTTGTTGCGGATGAGCTGTTGACCGCGGAGGGTGAAGCGGCCCCCAGCGGTATGCTGGGACACACTTCGATGGGGGGGGCTCCAGGACGGGGCGCAGGACCTGGCATCCCTCGCCGCCTGGGCCCTCATGAGCTCCACGAGGACGTCGAGCTTCTTATTGAGTGCCTGGAAGGCCTCGTCGCCACCGTTGGGGGGTACCCCCGTCACCGTCGGAGGGGGCGGCGGCCCGTTGGTGGGGACGCTGGCGTTGGAGGGAGGGTTCTGTGAGGCCCTAGAGGGGCCATCTCCTGCCGCCACCACGGCCTTACCCTTCTCGACGGCGGATCTCCTCCCTGAGCTTCTTCTCACCAACTTGGCTCTTCGTGCGTTTCCCACAGACGACGCCAGATGAAGAGGCGAAACCTCGCGCTGAGTCCTGAGCGGGCTGTGGATCACCGGAAGATGAACTGCAAGACAGGGAAACGTATCAGAGGGCCCAGGGGGTTTCCCTGGGGCAAAACCCTCCGATGGCTAAGTCAGTAGAGTTGTGGTGGAAGCAATGATGGGGAGGAGAAAAACTGGTGCGCGAGATTCCTCTCCACCAAAGGGGTGAAGTGGATTGCTCAGGAGTTTTTTGTGTGAGTGCCTTAATGGCTCCCTTTTTCTTCTTACCTTCCACCGGAGGGTAGCCCTGGTTTAAATAGCATGTCGCCTTCAGGAGTCCTGCAAGCTGAGGGGTCTCCGGCGGGAGTTACGTCCTCAACATGGGCTTTCATGGCCTTATCGTGGGAACGTTATCGCCTTGAAGTCCGGCGGCTTCTTGATTCCCCTGTCCGTTGGGGACTCTTAACGGCAGCACGAACGGATAATGTCTGGTCTGGCCGAGCTCCTGAGACGCCAGCCTTGTCCGGGCGATGAGCATAGCTCGGTGAGAGAGGGGTCGGATAGGTCGGCTAATGCCTGTCTCTCCCGGGCGGGGAAACGGCTTGGGCCGGACCCACCTTGTGAACTGACCATCACTCGGGCCCTCCGAGCCTAGGGGCCGCCGGGGAGAGTTGGTACCCCGAGTGTTTGTTCATTGGGCTTTTCTTACCTGAGTGGGCCCTGTGGGCTATCACTCAGGTGAGCTTGCCTCGTTGGACCCTATTGGGTCTTGTTGGGCTGCTCTTTGGGTGGGCTACAGAAATCCCCCTCTCCACCACTGGTGTGACTGTTGAAGTTGGTACGGCCTCAAAAGGACATTCACGAATAATATGCCCCATCTCACCGCACCTAAACCACACAAACTTTGCTGCATCCGCTGTACACGATCTGCCCAAATGAAAACCACCACACCTCGGACACTGTCCTAGCTGATCGGCCATACTGTGTCGCAGTGGTTGGGCCACTGGCTATTGAACACTCACCGTCGGTGCTAGCTCCGGCTCCTGGCGCCTCCTGCTAGAACTGCTCCTCCTGAACAATCTGGTCATTCGTATGAACCTCAATCCTGATGAATGACAACCCATACCAGGGGATGAGAAGGATAATGATCCTGGTTGACTCGGAGACTGTTGAGGGACATTCTGCTACTAAAAAGTCCTCTACTAAACATGACTCGGTTGGAGCTACCCTACTCCAGACTCTTGGCTCGTCAAGAGATCCGCCTCCAGAGCTATCGCTATCTAATATGCCGAATCCAAATCCACAACACGAGCTATGATCAGTGCCTATCAAAGCTCTACCCTCAGGCCCTGAATAAGCTGTTGAGTCCTCAATGCCCTATTTGCCAATACATATGGGGCATAATAACCCAACTCCACAAATCGGGCCCAATGCTGAGCCACTTTCATATCACCCTAAGTCTGATACAGGTACTGGTATAACCTTACCATCCATAAATATGCAAGGAAGAAAGCTCACTCGAACACCTCAGTGAAATCTTGCCATGAAATTTGCCAAAGTGGTCGAGACTAGGAGGCTATCTCCCACTCGACAGTCCACCATGAAAGAGCCGAACCCTACAACTTGTAGCTTGCTAGAAGGACTCTCTCATCATCAACACACTCCATCGATCGGAAGACTCACTCCATAGCATCGATCCACGACCTCGCCGCATCAGGATCTGACTGGCCCATAAACTGGGGTGGCTGAAACTATAGAAACTCTCACAAAATACACCCACGGCCACCTTGCAATGAACTACCCTTGCCAGCCTCCTAACCATGGTGGTGTTGAATCTGATGCTGCACATAGAACTGATACATGCTGATGAGGAACTCCATCTGACTTGGTACACCTGGGGCCTCTACCGTAGAAGGAGGTAACACTCTACTTTGCTCCTCCTAAGCCCCCACCGACAACACTGACAAGGGTCTGGTCTACCTTCTCGACGCCATCTCCAATCTTTTAGCATATACACTAAAAATAATACGGTAAATAAGACAAAATGCCCTAAGCCAGTTGCCGACTATACTGGACACTTTGGACTCTCTAGACACTATAATTATATCAAATTCCCATGCACAACCATAACCTCTCTATGATGCCACCTGTAACGACCCAAGATCCGAGTATCGAAAAGTAACCGGTGTGACCCAAATCTTGACCTATCACCCACGAGTCACAAAGCTCGGAAGGGTTAGATTAATATTATAGGAGTGCATTGAAATTTAAAATAAATGTAGAAAATTAATTATAAAATTAATTAAATGACAAAAGTAAAATTAGCATTGTATAACTAAATAAATACATTCCAGAGTCTAAGTCCATAAAACTCCAATCAAGAAAGAGAAACATACATAGCCATGGGATATGCCCCGAATCTGGCAAGCTGGCAACTATAAACCACCACTGGTATCACACAGAGCTCTGAACCATGTGGAGGCATACCAAACCTTAAAAAAAAAGGGGTGAGCCTCATCTCATTCGCTCAGTAGGGGTCCCACGGATCCCCACCACAATGCAACGGTAATAAACAACAACAATAACAATAATAAAAATAGCAATAGTAGGCAGTGGAACACAACACTCTGAGTTACTCCTATGCTCAATAGGTAAACCTTGACCTCCATAGTTGGAAAACTACTGAATTACCCTATGAAAGAACCACGGCAAACTGCTGGAAAACCCACAACATCTCTATTGAGAGGACCTCGACCTCGCTATCAAGAAACCACAACTAAGACCACTCGGTCAAGAATCACTACCAACACCTCGGGAGAACCATGACCTCGCTATCGAAAAAAACCTCGGTCTCAATGGGAAAGAGAACCACGACTACAACACCAGGAAGCCACGACCACGCCATGGTGGGGCCACTACCTCTCTCACTGGGAGGGCCACTACCTCATTATCGGTAAACTCAACTTCGTCTAATAGGAAGCCCATCACTCACACAGAACCAGGCCAGATGCATCCACCGACGTCTCATACTGCACTCTGGTCTCCTACGGGGGGCCCACACCCTATCCTCTAGTCGGGTAATGAGACACACACACTCATACACCTCTCTCGGGGACTAGCTAGGGTTCGTGTCTCCACACCCAACAACAGGGCCGTGTCCTGCTACCCTGACATGGGGTACCTACCTCTGTGTCCAACAACAATGTACTGTCACCCTGGCCAAGTGTACATAAGCAATATACTATCCTCGTCTTGGTCCTACCAGTGTCGTACACACTGGACTATCCTTGTCCAGGTCTTGCCATGGTATACCCACTAGGCTACCTCACGGTAAAACACTAAACCATGTAGTCCAACGAAAACCACTGGAGTACTCACACACGCACCAAACTATGGTAGAAGATAGCCCTAGGCTAACAGACAAGATCATATAATAGTAACCAATGATTATCAGCCCATTCAACTCACGCAGGAACGGCCCTCCGCAGATACACCCATTTAGCAAAGAATGACCCTCCGCGGATACATAAAATCACACGAGCACACAGAATCACACGGACACACCCTCCATGGAACCACATTAACCAAGGACATCCGAGAACACTAATCCAGACCAACATGGATGCCTGGGGAACTGGTAACTGGAAGGCCAATCTACTGGCTGCCCAGTAGGGTTAGCGGCCAACTCCTTGGCCACCCAGCAGAGCACTTTCCCTGGGTAGCCACAAAATTGGCCACCTTCCAGTGCTGGGTGGCCAGTCATCTGGCTGCCCACCTGGGCACTACCTCTGGGAGGCTAGAGTGCTGGCTGCCCACCTGGGCAACAAGTGGCTGGGCGGCCACATAGTTGGCAGCCCACAAGAGATGGGCGGCCAGCTCCTTGGCCGTCTGGCAGACCCTGGTGGCCATCAATTTGGCTGCCTTCTACTGGGTTATTCCAGACAGAACACCCCTTTGGGGTGCCATTCCATGCCCCATTCACCTCAAAATGTAGGGAAAGACTGGGGAAACACTTCCCAGGCATCTATTCCACTAGGAAACCACATTTAATCTACAAAATGGCGCTCGAATCGATCAAAATCTGCCACTTGAACCTCAAGCATGTTTTCCCTCAAAACATGAAATAACCCTCTCTCGGCCTCAACGGCATGAAACTATGGGAAAATGAAAAATGAGGGTGTGGAATCCATCCCTCTACCTTACACGAAACTTTACCGTGTTGAAAATGCCAGATCACTACAAAATCATCAATTTCCTCATGGTCGGCTCGTGAACTCTGCGAATGGACCACCGTGCCACTCCACCACCATTCCTCTCTCCCGTCCTCGCTGCTCACTGCCACTGTCACCCTGCAACCTTGCCTCCATGCTGCCGTCGGCCACTAGAGGAGGGAAGGTGAGAAGGGGAGAAACATGGGAGAGTGGAAGACAATGAAAGAATGAGAGAAGGGGTGGGGGATTTTATAGGGTTTGATCTTTTGGATTTAAATATCTAGAAAATAGAAAAATCCCAAATTTTAACCCCATAATTCTCAGAAAATGCATAACTTGTCTGTTATGCTATAGAGACCAAAAATAATTTATTATCTCATATTTGGAGATTTGAAGATCAAATGCTTAAAATTTTGATTTTATTTTGAAAACACAGTCTGAAACCCGTTGAAACACTCCGAGACCCGCGGATGCCAAATCCGAAGTCCTGGGATATTATAGTCCTCCGGAAGCGAGCGGATGCTCGTTGTTTAAAAACAATATGAACACAATTTAAAAATTCCGCACTCACACACAATAAGATTAAAATTTGAGCGTAGTGGTGAATATGAGTCGATCCCACGAGGAGGTTAGAATTTTATAGTTGAAAGCTTTATATTTTCTTAAGGGAAAATTTAGTGACATGATTTTTTTATTTTAGAATTGTAAAATTACAAAAAAATAAACCAACTTAAATAAATGCAAAGAGAAATACAATGAGAGAAAGGTGAGAGAGTAGAAGGACAATAAGAGATGGATAGGAAAAATCACGCACTCAATTTTATTATTCAAAATAAAATATTTACAACATGCTACGAAATAAAAATAACAATTCCCAACTAAAGTCTAAATAAAACTAAAAGTAGACAGACAGAGAGAAAATATGGTTGGGAAGAAGATGAAGATGTCGTCGTCCACATCTTTGAGCCTTTGAGTACCGCCCAACATAGAGCAGATGTCGCCGCAAGAGAGGGGTTTAAAGAGAGAAAGAATAGAGAGAGATAATGGAAATGTAGGAGATAAGAAGGGAGAGAGAAAGGTGGCGGTGAGAGTTGAAAAAAATAAAATAAAATAGAATGTGTGTGTATGAGTGTGAGAAGGGAGGCAAAGAGAAGAGAGAGATCGAGAGAAGAGAGAGTGAGACATGGAGGGTGAAAGAGAGAGAGGCCGCATGGGGAGAGAGAAAGAGAGAGGGAGAAGAGAGAGAAAGAGAACGAGAGAGACGAGGGGGGGGACGCAGGCGTGCAGGGTGTGTGTGTGAGGGGGTGTGTGAGAGAAGGTAAGAGTGAGTGGGAGAGAATCGACAGGGGAGGGGAGATGGCGGCGAGAGGGAGAGGCTGCCGGCGGGTGTGTGTGTTAGGGTGTGTGTGTGAGGGGGTGTGTGAGAGAAGGTAAGAGTGAGTGGGAGAGAACCGACATGGGAGGGGAGATGGCGGCGAGAGGGAGAGGCTACCGGCATGTGTGTGTGTTGCGGTGGGAGAGCGGAAGTGGCGTCTGTGGTGCTGCAGTGCCAGACGCGAAGGGGGCAACTGCGGTGTGTGAGAGGAGGTGATGTGCATGTAGGGGTAGAGGTGCGGCAGAGGAGAAAGAAGAGAGGAAGAGGTCCGGTGAGGAGAGAGAGTGGCTGTGAGAGGAGGTATCCGGAGAGGGGGAGTCCGTGTAGAAGAGAGAGATAGGGAGAGGGGGCGGGTGCAGGGAGGAGAGTGTGTGTGTGCCAAGGTGAGAGGGAGACGAGGGCGCCGGTGGTGGTGTGTGGGTTAGTTAGAGAGAGAAGGAGGGAGACGGAGCGACAGCGGCGACGGGGGGGTCATGCGACGTGCATGGCGGCCTGGTGCGGCCGTGGGTGTGCAGGGCCACCGCGAAGGTGAGTAGGCGATGGGCGCAGGGTGTGGCACTCGGCGATGTGTGCGAGAAGAGGTGGAGATGGGGAAAAAGGGTCGCGAGTGTGTGTGAGAGAGGGATGAGAGCAGGGAGAGGTGAGAGGCTACGAGATAAAGGAGAGTGTGTGTGGCTATGGGTGTGCAGGGCGTGAGAGGGGGAGAGCGAGGGTGCTAGGGAGAGAGAGGAAGAGAGAGACCGGCGACGGGGAGGGCACCGGTGTGGAGAGGGAGAGAAGAAGTGGCTGGTGAGGGTGTGTGTGGGATAGAGAGTGAGGGAGAAAGAGGGAGAGTGAAGAAGATGCCGACGAGGAGGGAGAGCAGGGAGAGGTGCGGCTGGTGGTGAGAGAGAGAGCAAGGTAAGGGGCCTGACGGTGAGAGAAGAGAAAGGGGGGATCTATGGTGGGCTAGTGGTGTAGAAAAGAGAGAGAGGGAGTGAGATAGAGAAAGAGAGAAGAAAGAGGGAGATCTTACGGGAGAGGTTGAGAAGAGAGATGGAGAAAGAAGAGGGATTGACAGAATTGATGAGAGAGCCTACGGTGGTGTGTTTTTGCAGGGAGAAAGAAAGGATTCAGAGAGTTGATAGAAAGAGGGAGAGGGGGTGTGTTTTTGTAGGGATTAGATGATGGGCCAAGCATATTCATTCCCCCATAAATTTGATACCCATGCCCATGCTGCATTAATTCTTGCCCATTCCTCTTTGATGCCCAATACTATTCCGAGGTATGCCATCCTTTGTCATCCCTATTAACAAGGTTAAGAAAAATACAAAAAATTATATTTAGGCCCCTCAAGCATAAGAATTTAACAAATAAATTTATGTCTAGGCCCCTCTACCCACAATGAATTAGTTTTGTGCAGACAAACAAACATCACAAAATTTCTTTCATGAAATGATCTTATAAAATTTTAATTATGTAATTTATTTATTTCTAACATATCTCAAGCCCATTAATTACAAACAAATCTTGATTTTGCATGAGTATGAAATTATCATGTAAAATTACATAATTAACTTCATTAAGGCCCAAAAAATAGCGTGTGTGATATGAATAAGTATAAATAATTAGGCATTTATCACACCCCCCAACTTACTCATTGCTAATCCTTTAGCAATGCAAATAGGTTACAAATTAGGGACCAACAAGAGTTTAAATGTTTCACGTCCCATGTCAAGATCTTCCTTCCCATAATAAACTAACAATTAGGACTTTGAGATTATTAAAGCATACTAGCCATAGGATTAGAACATGATGCTCATAACTTTCTTGGAATACTCCTAAGGTCTCATAGCACTTGTGCTCTTAAAATCTAAATCCACAGTTAGACAATTACGTCTTTCATATTATCTATTTATTTAGGTGTCTTTCAACTCTACACCTCTCATGTCAGAGCATTCAATACAGTCGCTTTATGCTGTCTTATTTTTACATCATCTTTTTTTTCAACCCATGGTGCTGCACATCCCTTCACCGTTTGACGCGAACCTCATCTCTTGCCTTAGGAGAAGCTGGCCCGATAACTAATATCCATGGCATTTTTCATGGTTTTTTTTTTTTTTCACCAATGTGCTTTGCAAATATTTGGTAAGTAACTAGGAAGACATCATTTCAAAAATGTCACTCCACTAGTAGATATAGAGTATCATACACCATATTAAAATAACAGAAGGCTTGTCCTACCTGCTTCATTAGTGTGCAAGTGATTTTCTTTTTTTCTTTTTTTTATTTTTTTTAGTGGTAATGGACTTTTAGAATATTCTAAGTCAGTTTTCCTTGACTAGATTACAAAATAATCTCCACCATCCCTCTCCATAGCCTCTTCCATTATGGATTCCCTTTGGTAAGAGCATGAATTATGAAAACTTAGTTGGAGTTGTTCTTTTGTGTGTGGTAAAATTAGGCTGTATAAGAATGCAGCATAATTTCCTCATCACCCCCCAACTTAAATGACATTGTCCGTAATGGCATGATCAATAGTATGGAATAATAGAATAACCGAACAATGTAAACATAATGTTTTTGGGAAAGAACGGGACAACCTGATAGAGATGAACTTCGACGGGCATCCTCGCGTGGATAGAATGTAGTACTTGGCTTTTGAAGGCTGGGCAGAGGTGCAAGTAATCATCTCTCTCTCCTCCCAACTTATCATTTATTCACACCTGCAAAATAAAAGTAAAATCACAATAAAAACTTGGGTTGCCTCCCAAGAAGCCATTATTATCACTAAAACTAAAAATTTTGGGTTGCCTCTCAAGAAGCGCTAAGTTTTACGTCTTCAGCCAGACGCATACAAGCTCGCATGACTTACTCGGAGTCACTTAATGCAATTGAGTCTTTCAACATGAGTTGAGCATTTTCTAAATTGTGCTTGAGATGTTGACCATTAACAGTAAAACTGTGACCATTTTGAGGATTTAAAATTTTGACAGCACCATGGTCAAAAGCATTGATAATAATAAATAGACCTTCCCACCAGAACTTCAATTTTTCAGAAAACAAACGCAGCCTAGAATTAAAAAGCCAAACTTTTTGATCAGGTTGAAAAAATTTTCTTAAAATATGCTTGTCATGAAAGGCTTTGGTCTTGGTTTTGTAGATCTTGGTATTTTCATAGACTTCATTTCGCAATTCCTCTAGCTCATTGAATTGAAGAGCTCTATGGGAATCAACTTGGGCCAAGTCCAGATTCACTTGGTTGATGGCACAGTAAACCCTATTGTTGACATGTTTTCCCCACCTTTTCTCCTTCTTACCTTCCTTTTCTAATAATCAAAATGTAAAGACAAGCGAGATGAAGGAAGAAAGAAAGAAAGGGTGAAAAAGGGCGTATGATCGTGATCGCCACCAAGACGAAGTACCGAGGGGTAACCGTACCTTGGAAAAGAGGAGAAAGCACTCACTTGATGTTCAGCACTGACAGGTGTAGACGGTCCTGGAAGATCCGCTCTATGATTAGGACTGTCTCTCGACAGACCACTCAAAGCGCCGAAGTAAGAAGCGGGACGAAGATGAGCCTGGCGATAGCACGGTTCTCAGACGACCGCAATAAGGCGTTGCACGGTCCTATATGGGCCGTGCATACCTATGGACGGGCGGACGATGACCGTTCGATGCTGCCAAACTGCAAAGCGTAGGATCCAATCCTCCACCCCTTCCGGGCGGCCAGAGGGGATGGGCCTCGTGTTAGGATGATGCTGACCTACAAGACAACGTGGAAAACACAAAAAGGGACCCGATATTAGAACTAAAATGTGTAGTAAATGCCGAAAGAAAAGGAAACGAGCATAACTAAATGAAGTGGGGGATACCTAGAGGTTTTTAAACCCCTAGGGGCGCCAAAAACATAGGAGGATGTGTGTAATGTGATGAAAGAATGAAGAAAAGTAGATGGAAGAAGGAAAACGGTGCATGCATGCAAGGGGAAAACAGACGATGAGACTAGTGAACTGATGACTCAAACAAACAGTGTACTCCCTGAATCGGAGGCCTATGTGGATGTAGAAGGCCTCCCTCCCTATCTTGGGTCACTCAATAATCCGACAGGGCTTCACCGTCGACCAAAAAATCTCCCCCCTTCAAAGCTTGGCCTTATGGTCCTACTTATAGAGCCTTAGAAGACAGCCTCGAAATTAGGGTTTCCTATCATTTTCAAGTCGAGATTATCAAAGATAAGTTGTAGATAATAGAACTATCTCTCAACCAGAAGAAACGGCACCGAATTTGGTTCAATATTCGCGAAGAAATGGTTGGAGAAAGTTGGGGTGAAATCCATGAAGGGAGAGAGAAATTCTTTAACTTTTTCAGCAATCGGATCATTGCGCGGTCACACGATAGACCGCCCCATACATTGAGCGGCCAGACATCAGACCGTCCAACTTGTCGGTGGAAATTAAATAAATAAGTAATATTATCCAAATATCCATCAAACTGACCGATGTTTTCACCGTTGGGCTCTCATGAATTGGGCGGTTCTTAATGGACCACTTAGCTCATGGAACGGCCAAAGCCCAACCGTCCAACGCCTGTCGGTGATAAATCAAAATAAATTAGATAATTAGATAATTATCTGAACAATCAACGAATCTGGGACTCTGGGATATGGACGGTCATGTACCTGCCGTTCAATAAGTGTGAACGGTTAGATATGCACCGTGCAAACGCTTGTCAGTGGAAATTCAAATAAATCACCTTAATATCCAATAAATAGTTACACGGTCCATAATCAACCGCGCAGTTACTGGACGGTCAAATGATAGACCGCTTAATGGCTGGGCACTTGAAAATCATTAAAATGTGAAAATTCGAGGCCCATTAAGCCCCGAATTGAAGCAGACCAAGTCAGGGAAGGAGGTACCTATAAAATAGGCTCAATAAGCTGCCTGAAAATAGCCCAATGAGTAATGGATAACTTGAGGCATCAACAAATGATGGTAAGAGGAATGACTCAACTTATCGACAAAAAATGGGTGTCGACAGACGCCCCTCCTTAACGTCCTCTTTGCAGGGGAGCGAGCGTAGGTGAAGCAAAAGCAAATGGAACATGGAGATGAAGCGAAGCGGACCGAAAAGCGGGCGTTAAGGTAAAATGACACCCGTTTTCTCGCCAACAAGTGATATGAATCTTCTGAAAAACTCTGAATTAACCACAATGAGTAGTTAGACCAAAAGCGACACTAATCGGGAGGGATTAACTAACTAAAAGGAAACTCACGATCAACCTCATGAGGGACACAATCTCGAGGATCGATGAGGAGACCAGAGTAAGCAAAAGTAAAGAAACGGACTAAAACTCCAGACGGGGACCTCTTAATCAACCAAACCGAGTGAACAAACCAGAGAGAACCTTCCAACTCAGAGTGGAATTGTTCCTCTTACCCAAAAATTGAACACACATCCATCCATCACTGGTGGGACATCAGCAGGCAAACCATGGGTCATGAATGCTCAAAAGATGCGTATGATGTATGTTGGGCTAAAATAAAATAAATCATCAAAACAAATGCAAAGAAAGGATAAAATATAAAATACTCAAGAATAATATTGCTAGACTGGGAGAAACAGAGTCAAGACACTATCCGCAATCACGGCGTGCGGGATAGAACCATCCTCCCCATGTTTTCCCAACCTAACGGCCTATCTGATGGTTAAACACGTGAACTTGGATCATCATTATTTTTATTAAAGGGGAACATCACATCCTGGAACACGCGAGCAACCAACTGGTTCTCGAGATAATATAACATAGTACCATATAGTAATGCAATAAGGGATGAGGGATAGAAAGCCATACCTGACTTACCTGTGCAGGCAAAATGGCAAAATGAAGGTGATGCTGCAAAAAGAATTATGAGCATGACAACATATATCACCGAAATCAAATTTATAGAATGCATCATTAAAGGGGTCAAACCACATCATTCAAGCACACAAACGGTCATAAACAAACCACTCAGACCATAGAACGGCTCACCCGAAACCATTCAATCGTCAGCAATTTGAACATGAACGTGATACCACACGGCCCATATTTAGACCGTGCAAAATGGTGAACGGCCAGATCTTAACCGCTCAATACAAAGTATCGTTGGTCTTCCAACGGTCATACCTGGACCGCTCAACATTAGGGCGGTCTGGCGATAGACCGCTCCATATTAGCGACGTTTAAACAAAAAACCTTTCATCTCCCTCCCTCCCCACCGTAACCGACGGTGGGAGGGAAGGAGAACACACCGTTCTCCACTCCCCTCCTCCACTCTCTCATCTCCTCCTCCTCCACTCTCAAATTCTTTCTCTCATTCTCATTCTCATCCTTTCGTTCCCCGTTTATGCCCACGAAACACCAAGCAAGGCGCCCGTTCATGGCTGGAGAGGGTGAATAGGTGCCACCGCCGGCGGTGGTCGCCGCCACAGAGGAGGCTCCACCAGTGGAGGAGATGCCAGGGTCGCAAGAGGAGGAGGTGGTTGTCACGCCTGCGGCGGAGGAGGGAGGGGCACCCGTAGCCCATGATGAGGACATGCAAGCGTCGCTGGTAGCGAAGGGGAAGACGGCCCGGGGACCCGAGGTAGGCCACTCCGAACCCTACCCATTTCCATTTTCTTATTTCATGCATGTTAGTTTTAGGGGACGATAGGGGCACACAACCCCTTACAAACTCCATGTAAGGCCACTTAGGCCATGAACGGCGGGGGGGGGGGGGGGGGGTTCTCCCGTCGTTGGAGACGACGGTAACAACACGGTTCAACAGTAACCGCTTCACAAAACAACGCAGTTCATATAGAGCCACTCAAAGAACACACGGCCCGTGGGTGGCCGTTCAAAGAATACGAACTGACATCATAGAATGGTCCAATGTAAACCGTCCAAAGGTAGGGCGGTCCATGTTGGTCCACTTAGAATATGAGACGTTGAAAACAGAACGGTCTCCATCAGACCGTGGAACGTAGGGCGGACCTACCTTGTCCGCTCAGAACTTGGAACACATAGAGATAGAACGGCTGTACTCGAACCGCTGAACCTCAGACGGCCAGTCGATAGACCGTGCAACCCAAACGATTAGCCACTTGAAAGGGAATAGACGCGGTCAGGTGGGGACCGTGTAATGACTGAGCGGCCAACTGTGGTCTGTTCCAAGGGCAAGGGTCAGATAAAAAGATGGTCCAGGGGGAACCGTGGGACTTATTGAAGCGGTTGGGAGACAACTGTTCGATATGAAAATGGTCCATGGGTGACCGTTTAGAAGGCAGAGAGTGAATTATTGAATTAAATGTAAAATTCTAAACTAAAATGTAATTAATCTAAATGTATGCAGGGAGAGCGTAGGACCCGGATCTCATGGCTGCAGGTTCAGGCAGTGTACCTCGCGCTGCCCGACTTCCAGCGTGAGAGGCTGAGAGTCATGGGATTCTCAGAGTTCCTGAGCATGGAGGTCAGTCGGTTTGACACACCGCTACTCTACGCTCAACACGACCGCTGGGACCCAGTGAGTCGCACGATCCTTTTCCCGTGGGGGCACATGGTCCCCACGCTCGAGGACGTGGCCCGACTTACTGGCCTTCGCGTGCATGGGTCGCCGGTCAGCGAAAGCACATATCCTGACTACCGGGAGATGGCCCAGGAGCTCCTGGGACTGGACTTGCTGCACCCAGAGCGGCAGTCCACCACCCTGACTAGGGCGGCGCTTCAGGACAGCCTAGGGCTTCGGCGGGCGGGGATCACGACAGGAGAGCTACTCGAGCAGCATCTCGAGAGACTCGTGGAGCTAGCCAGACCACGAGTTGCAGCGGAGGCGGGACCGGAGGTGGACCGGGTACTGCGGCGGTTCTGACGTTGCTGTTCGGCCGACTTCTATTCGCGACGTGAGGGGACATCATCAGCTGCCATTTCTTACCGTTGCTCCAGGACCTCGATCATGTGGGCGACTACGCGTGGGGAGCTGCCATCCTCGCCTTCCTCTTCGACACTCTGAGCTCGACGTCCCGACGGACGATGCTTGGGGGCTTCTCTCCTCTACTCCAGGTACGACCCTGATTCCTATTATGCAGTTAGCTATAGGACTCCTATGATTGCTATATGCCGACTCTTAGTGAAATGCAATGTAGGTGTGGGCCTACATGTTCCTACGCGGGCTCGGGCGACACGAGGAGACCCACCCAGACCAATTGCCTATTGCTCGGAGGTGGACTACTCCTCGGGAGAGCGGAGGTCTCCAGAGACAGGTCCGGGAGCTCCAGGATGACATGGACACTCTACCGTACACCTTGGTACGACTCCAATCTTAGACCCTTTAATTAAATGCAAGTCTATATGATTATGATGCTGATGTGACTCTCTATCTTGACAGGTACGGTGGACTCCCTATGCAGGGGAGGGGCACGAGGGTCAGCCCTGGGTGGCTGAGGCCCTTGCCTTCTCTGGACGCGACGTATGGCTGCACTGCATGAACGTAGTGGAGGCACTACACTACATATTGGTGATGAGGATGACCGGCGTCCCACAGCCAGCGGTGGAGCTTCCAGTGCCAGGGGAGTGCGTCAGCCGGCACCCGCGGGGAGCAGCGACGGTGGTTGCCTGGAGAGAGCGAGCCGCCGAGCAGATTACAGATTGGACATCACACGGGCGAGTGGTGATCGCCCGGGCAGAGAGCGACGCGGCGTATTACACAGCGTACGCCAGGCACTACCGGGACCAGGTGTTCCGTGGTGCCCGCCGACCGGTACGACTTCTAAACCCTAAATGCTCTTCCTATTATGCTTCATATATGCCTATGCACTGATGCTTGAACTTTCTAAATGTAGATCGACCCTGAGGGATGGATCACGGAGCTGCAGGGGCTCCTCCATGCGACGATCCGTGAGCGTGACGAGGCCCGCCAGGCCCTGGCCCTACTGGTGAGTTTTCTAAACCCTAGACTCTTTAAATTATGCAAATGCTTATGATTATGATTATGCCTGTGACTGACCTAGAGTTGTGGATGCAGCGAGCCGAGGGGACCCAGTACCAGGGGATAGACGCTCCTTCTTCTTCTTCCGTCCAGACTCCGCAGACCGAGCTGAGCGGGATGTCGACTTCTCACAGATGGTGGCGCGGGCCAAGGCAGTCGAGGTGGCGCTCACCGAGAGGGTACGCAACTACTGCACTTTCCCTGTTGATTATGCTTATGATTATAAAATGTATGAAATGCTATTGAATAACCATGACGATGCATCTGCAGATGACCGAGCTGACCTGACTGAGGGCCGAGCTTGAGTAGAGCCGGGCAGTGGCTCGGGAGGAGGCGACCCGCTTGCAGGAGGAGGCAGCGCAGAGCTGGCCGGCGGATGCACTGGAGACGGCGCTTCTTCAGGCTGAGCTGGAGCGACTCCGGGCTGGAGCGGGGGAGTTGGTGCGGGTCCGAGTGGAGCGGGACCGGGCTCTAATCGAGGCGTCGGGCTGAGTGGGGAGCTGTGGGCCTACAAGGAGATGAGCCGGCGGTCAGTGCGCAGCGGGACTTCGTGCGACAGCCACGGTACTCATGGCTCTGTGAGGAGTTACTTCACGGGTTCCTCCGATCACCGGAGGAACGAGGAGGATGAGCAGTGCCGCTGACGTCAGCGTGACGAGGTGACTTCAACGATGCCTCCACCAAAGAGGCACGAGGGTATTGATGACAGCGACAGGGGCCAGGGAGAGAGGCAGGCCTGACTCTTTGTACTTGGGACTCGACTTTTGTGCATATAGACATGATATGATAGTGATATGATATGCCTTTTGTTTTGATTTTTATGGATGTATGAATGTATGAATGAATGTAAATGACTGACACTAACTAACTAACTACGAATCCTAACTCGAGTGAGACGGACGCGTACGAGAGAGAGACGACATGAGTGAGTGAGAGAGAAATGAGTGTGAGTGGTACGACTCTACGTGTGGGAGAGAGAGACGCCAAAAAGGAGTGAGGGAGAGACGCCAAACTAAGAGAGAGAGAGACGCCAAACTGAGTGAGAGAGAGACAACAAACTGAAAGATGCCAAACTGAGTGAGAGAGAGACGCCAAACTGAGTGAGAGAGAGACGCCAAATTGAGTGAGAAAGAGATGCCAAACTGAGTGAGAGAGAGATGCCAAACTGAGTGAGAGAGAGACACCAAACCGAGTGAGAGAGAGACACCAAACTAAGAGATGCCCAACTGAGAGAGAGAGAGACGCCAAACTGAGTGAGAGATAGACGCCAAACTGAGTGAGAAAGAGACGCCAAACTGAGAGAGAAAGAGGCGAGGCCACGGCTTGAGTAATATAGGTGAGAACAGGTTAAAGTAGGGCTTCAGATATCTAAATGGTCAAAATGGGACCGCTCAAATTGCTACGCGGTCTTCTCTTAGATCGTTCATGGCCTCTCGACTAAGATGATAAAACGGTTTAAAATTAGCCGCTCTAAGAATAGGATGGTTTCCTTCTGACCGTGTGATAGACAGAACGGCCAGTTCTAGACCGCTCAATCTCCATGATTTGAATCGTGTAGAAACTTCGGAATGGTCTCAAGGAGACCGTCCAAGTATTAGGGCGGTCTGTCGATAGACCGCTCAATGGCACGACCTGAGAGCACGAGCGAGACTCTCTTGGAGAGTCCCAACCTGAAGATAGACGTCCTAAACCGAGCTAATCTTTATCCCAACTAATCTAGGCCTATCCTACATCACTTCTAGTGAGTTTAGGCCTCTATCTAAGCCCTATAAGTAGGAGGGGGCTCCAAATTCACAACTCACACCGCTCCCCTCTTTCTAGGCCTCAAACCTTTGTTACTCTCCATCAAATCATAATGAAAAGGTCCTTCGAAGGGGAGTTCCATGGAGGGGGCAACTTATGAAGGGCCAAAGCCAGCCTAGAAGGAGCGTGAAGTGCTCCAACGGCTGACTACAATCCCTCGTCATCTGAGCTCGAGCCCTTTGAGAGAGGTACGCTTGCATGATTTCCTTCAAATAAGTTTATTCACTTACTTACACATTCTTCCTCTCTTTCTCTTTTTCTCTTTTCCATCTCAGCTTCTCCCTAGCTCCAGACGCTATTCCACTTTAATGTGGATGGCTCCCATGATCTGCGCATTGCCCCTAGGAGTGATATCCATCCTGGAGTCCTGGCACCTACACCCACTCTTGGTATTAGGCCAAAATTACCCAAAGCTCTCCCTTGATTGGCACAACATCTCAGCCTTGGTAGAAATCTGGCACCCTCAGACCCATACATTAGTGTTTTCATCTTTCGAGGCCACTATCCTACTGGAGGAATTAGAGACCTACTTTTCTCTTCCTAGGTCTAAGGTGGGTGAGAAGGACCTAGTGTGTCATACAGTTGCCCCCATTGACCCTAGGCTTATCTTGGGAGGGTTTATACCAGATAGCGGGGACGTCCATACCTTCATTGGCCCACTTCAGATCCATCTTCTTCCTCTCAGCCAGTGGATAGTTGAACATTATAGGAATAGGTGTGGGTGGGATGAGGCTATAGCCAAGGCCGCGTCTATTTATCTGTGCGGGGCTATCTTGTTCCCCTCAGTTGACCATGTGCTAGAGACTCCCCTCCTTAGTACCATCAGTGGCCTATGGCAGGGTCTTTCTATCTCCCAGGCCATCCTTGCCTACTCGTACGAGGGCCTTACCTCAGCAGCCCTAGGAGGTCCTCTCTTTGGTTCCATGATGCGTTTAGAGTGCTGGATGGGTGTCAGGATGAAATTCATTCATAAGGAAGATGTCACTTCGGCTAGCAGGATCTTCGAGAGCCACCCCCTCTTCTTCATAGGTGGCGCATTCGGATTCTCTCCACAGGTAGAGTGCAGGACAGCAGAGAAGAAGACCAGGGATGAGTGGCGACTGCACATCAACAGGCTGCCCCTGGATTGGTTCGTGATGCGCCCAGACTTCCTCCGTGACACCACTGTCAGAGTGCCTAGGAGGCCAGGCTTGGATCTGAGGCTCGTGAGTGACACCGCACTGGCGATGTACAGCCCACACCAGTGCTACCTACAGGTTGGACTACTCAGGACCGTTCTACTAGCACTACCCCACCTTCCCACTCTACAGGTGAGGAGGATCGGTATAGTGGAGGATGAATAGGCGGTCAGGAGCGCCCTGATTATGTGGGAGGTGAGCAAGGTGCTTACCCTTCCAGCGGGGGTTGAAGAGATTCCGGCGACACGCCAGGCTTATGTTAGAGAGCTGAGAGAGATACGTCCCCGCGGGGATGCCCAGCGGAGGACTGAGTGATTTTTCCTTTTCATGATGATATTGATGTAGAGACTTATGCTTAGAGAGTTTGATATATGAATGAATAAATTGATGGTTTGATCGGTTTGAGTTTGGGCTTTTCCTGTATGATTGATGAGTTGGGATATGACTTTAAAATGCACACGATCACGGACTGACTGAACCTTCAACTCCAACCAGCCCCTGCACACACACAAATAAAGAAAACAGATAAATCTGTTTTAGGCTTAACCCCTTGCCTGTAGCAAGTAAGGAAATGACCAGTTCTTGATTTTTTGTCAAGGGGGTAAGCCTTATCAAATAGGCAAATGACATATGAAAATGCATGCTATGGAATGCAAATCATGAAAAACTTTTTTGTGATTTTGAAAATATTTGATTTTTTTATTGGATTTTGAAATATTTGATTTTTTTTAGATTTTGAAATATTTGATTTTTTTTGGGTTTTGCAATATTTGATTTTTTGGGATTTTGTAATATTTGATGATTTTTTTTTGAAACCAACCTAAACCCGATGATGGGGAACCTCATATCTCACTAGGGGTCTCATGGGTTCAATGTGCGTTATAAAGGACCGCCCGCGGTCAGGGCCAACTTCACTGAACTGTGCCTCTACCGAGGCCATACCCGGGGTAGGATCCATTCCTTGGAAAATAAAAGAGAATTTGACAGAGAAGCTGGCGATAGGTATAGGGGTTTTTAGGGCTTGAGTTCTTTTCACGACACCCTTTTTCAAAGAATTTGGTCTGTTGCGTCGGGGCTTTGTGTCCATCATCGAACCTACATCCGCTCTAGGCACGCATACGACCGGGCTCATAACGTCCCGCGGAGAAACTGTACTGCCACTCTTGCCATGCCTAGTTTCATTATTTGGGGACTTTGAACTTGCGAATGAGCCTTTAGCTTTTGATTTTGATTTTGCCCCTTTTCTCCATTTCTTTTCTTTCTTTTTCCTTTGCTCTTACAACTGCGGAATAAGGTCATGACGGACTGCCCCTATTTGAGACCTCTTTTATCGGGGGATCTAGATCAGTTCTCGCCCCCTTATTCACCACTTGCCCCTATTTTCAGCCGAGAGAGGAGAAAAACAAGGATTTTCACTTTCCCCAAAGCATGGCCAAGGGAGAGACGGTGTTGCGCAAAAGAAGAGAACCGAACCACAGGGGTCGTGTAGTGTGTGAGTGTTGAACCGGGGATTTCCCTTCGCGATCAAGTAGAGGCATACCCTGCCGCCGGGTCGTTGCTGGCTTGACTCTATGAATAAAAATATTTTAAATATAGCCCATTCCATGGATTTGGCAATTCTTCACCCTCTGCGTTAACTAAACGATACGCGTTACCAAGATAGACTTCCTTAACTACAAATGACTCTTCCCAGTTGGGTTGCAGCTTAGACCTGGGACCTGCTGATCTGATAAATTTACGTTTCAAAACCATGTTACCCACTTGAAATTTTCTTTCGATAACTTTCTTTTGGAAATACCACGAGAAACATTTTTGATAAACCGAGACATGATTGGCCGCATTTAGCCTCTTCTCGTCTAAGAGTTCCAGTTGGACTAGCAATGCCTCTCGACGCTTGTCGAGATTAAGTTCTTTGTCTAGCTGCACTCTTAGGGAAGGGATCAAGATCTCGTACGGGAGTACCACCTCCATCCCATAGGTGAGAGCAAAAAGAGTTTGCCTTGTGGGAGTATGAACGGAGGTGCGATAAGCCCATAGAGTTTCTATCAGTTTGTCGACCCAATCAGCAAATTTGTGTGATTCGCATGTTTTCTTAATGATCTTAAGAAGGGTTTTATTCATGGCCTCAGCTTGGCCATTATCTTGAGGGTAGTATGGTGATGAGTGATGCAATGCAATATTAAATTTCTTACAAAGGTCCCGAAGTTCCTGAGAGACAAACTAAGGCCCGTTGTCGGTGACGATATCACTTGGCACTCCAAACCGCGAGATGATATTCTTCAAGATGAAGCGGCATACGGTGGTGGATTTGATTTCTGCATAAGCTTCAGCTTCGCCCACTTGGTGAAGTACTCTTTAGCCTTCAGAATGAAGAATTTCTGTTTAACTTGAGCATTAGGATCACCAAGTGGTCCAACGATATCAAAGGCCCACATTGAGAATGGCCAAGGAGCAGAAAGAGGATGGAGGGAAGAAGCCGGAGCAAGGATTTTGTCGGCATGAAGCTGGCATTGAAGACACCTATGGACATGGTTGAGCAATCTTTTTCTATGGTTGGCCAGTAACAGCCCTGCCTAAGAATCTTCTTTGCCAAAGCTTGCCCATTAACGTGCCCTCCACACTCACTGGAGTGAGCGGCTTCTACTACTTTCAAACCACATCGTCATCCAAACACCTCATTAGAAAACCATTGAGAGCCCACCTATATAGTTCTCCATCAATAATCGTGTATCTAGAGGCGACTCTTCTAATGGCCTTCGCTGCTCTGCGTTCGCCATCTCGGGAAAGGAACCATCCCTGCAGTACTGCTCTATCTCGTGATACCACGGCAACTCCTCTTCTTTTATGATATCCTCGAGCTCAGTTAATGAAACCTCTTTCAAATCTTCCCTCCCCGCTCTCTTTTCTACAGACTTCCTAAGGTTATCGAACCAAGGATCTTGGAGAGATGGGGCGTTGTGTGGATGTTTTTTTTTGTTTGGATTTATTTTACTAGATTTATTAGGCGTGCCAGTCACCGGAGTGACGATTCATTGTGCGCTCGACCTGACTCAGTCAGTCGATTGTGATATTCGTGTCAGGACTCTGAGTCCGTCATACCATAAAGGCTATGACGTTAATTACGTCCTTCCAAAGAAGGACAACCCTTGATTAATTGCCAAGAAAGGATGCCTCTGGGCCAAAATGAGATACAACTATTACGCTAACTCCGCTAACGGGATGCGAAACATGCATAGAAAATCGTGCTACGCGGGACATGATAACGGTGTGATGGTGCAAACCCGGCAGCATGTCCCCTTGTCTGGGGCGATGCCAAAGGGAAATATAGGTCATTCACCCACGAAATGTCAGGATGGAAACCAAAAGAGAGGCGGGCGTAGCCCTGGATCCAAAAGGATTTGAATGTGACGGGACAGTGTCCGCTACCATGTCGTTTGTTGATATTCCCCTTAAGGGACCATTGGAGGACATGTAGTGGCAGAACTCCGAGGGTCAGCGGGGTGACAAAAGAAACCTCGTATTCGATATAATGTAGGGGTAAAACCCCGATTAATGTATCTCCCGTGGATCTGGATGAAGACCCATGATTCCCTCGTAAAGTGATGAAGGCTGGCATAAAGGTTGACAGGAATGTGACCTTGAGTTTAGACTAGATTTGGGTTTAATGAGTTGTTGAGACATCATATTTGGATGGCACCTGTTAACAAGATGAAACGGCGCGGATAGGAGTCGGCGCGAGGGGGATCCAGGCGCGACGGGCAACCGGCGTGGCTGGAAATATAGGCAGACGGCACGGCAGGGCATACGTTGTGGCAGGTTCCCGGCGCGCCCTTCACCCGGCGCGAGTTTGGCGCCGGGAGGAGGTGGCGCCGGGAGGCCATTTTGTTTGTTTTCTTCCGATATTATGAGGGGTTCTTATGAGTTCAAGGGGATCCTCTGTATTCAACGGGGATTCCATGGCAATAATTGGATGAGATAGAAGATGGGGGTGGATTCATTCACCAGGGGGTCCGAGGAGACAGTGTAACTGTAACGTATATCCCCTGTGGCGACCAAGGTGTCATGAGATGATATAGCTCATCCCTTTGCCGCACAGTTGGGGGCTAAATGCATAATTTCGGTAAAAACATCACACTATGTGACCGAATAACCCTCTGAACGAATTTTGACAGCACCTCCCCTTATTTCGGGAGTATGCAAAAAGGGTATTATAGGTCATCCACTCACGAACTGTCGGAGTGGAAACCAAAATAAGAGCCGGGCGTAGCCCGAGATCCAAGGGATCCAAATCATAT
Source organism: Amorphophallus konjac (assembly GCA_022559845.1). Taxonomy (NCBI): domain Eukaryota; kingdom Viridiplantae; phylum Streptophyta; class Magnoliopsida; order Alismatales; family Araceae; genus Amorphophallus; species Amorphophallus konjac. Next base: position 107,327,007 of record CM040127.1, read on the forward strand.
GGGGCTTTAACCCCTGTTGTGATATCCCCTGTACAGTCAATGGAGGACATGCAACGGCAGAACTCCAAGACTTAATAGGGTTATAAAATGTGGGGGAATGACCCCTTTAATGTGGCTCCCATGAGGATAGAGGGAAAGGTAGTGCGTCTCCATAAGATATGGTATGATGAGCAGGGTTGGCATGGCCTGACGGCATCGGCACGAACGCATGGACGTGGCCAACAGGTGTAAAGGTATCGGCGCGAAGAAGGAGTTGGGCTTCGGCGCGACATAAGAGACTCAGCCGGCGCGGCAAGCCCTCGGCGTGAGACTTGCGCCGAGAGGTGCTCACGCCGTGAGGCTTCCTGAAGTGAGGTTTCTAGAGGGGTTTGAAGGCAGGGGCTTTGGGCATTTAAAGAAAAAGGGTTTGTTCAATAATTTGACGACCAATTCGGATGATGGTGGAGAGGATGGTCCGGGGTGGAGACGACCTTCCTTCTGGGGCCTCACTGGGAGAAGAACCATGCACAGAAACCTCACGATTCGGATTCGTCCTTTCTCGTTTCACAGACGAGAAGCCATGAGATAGGCTGTCTCAGGCTCTCATTGTGAGTGTAAAGTTGAAAGAATCATACGATGAATGAACATTCAACATACTCAGAAAGCCAAAACGGTAAAGCATGCATAGATGTACAGCCATCAATATCCATAGCATATAGTGCAGAGGCAGAAACAAAAGAATAATGACGGGGGAGAACTCAGCCCGCCTTTCATCAACTATTTCTTCTGAAACAGCGTACACAAATTCAACTCGGGAGAAAAAGAAGCATACACCGACTCTATCCCCGAGGACAGGGTTACATTGGCATTCAGTGCTACGGGAGCAGAGATGCTAGAAAGCAGAGATACAAACGAGAAGGGGGAGCAGTATTCAGACAGAGGAGAAAGGGGGAAGAGGAGCTACAGCTGCTCAGGACGTTGAACGGCACACCCACCTGGCTTCTTCCTTCGAGCCTCTGCCCCTCTCTTTTCTTCAGCTTCTATGGAGGGCTCTCGAGCTTCCCCTTTCTTTTAGTGGCTAACTCTTCTATCTCCTTCCACCCTCTTTTCTTCCCCTTCTCTCTTTTTTTCTCTGTTGCCTCTCTCTTCCTTGTGCTCGAAGCAAGGTTTATATATATAGAGGGTGTGGCCCTGTTTCCATCGGCGTGTAGGGGAACCGGCGCGCTGATTGGTGTTTGCGCGCCGATTGCGATCCCGCACTGATTTCATTTCGTGCTGGTTGACCTCCGTGCCGGTTCAGTGGCGTGCCGGTTCACTCCCGTGCCGGTTCACTCCCGTGCCGGTTTCAGCTCATTTCTTAGCATCTTTTGGCCCATTTTTATTTGTTTAGGCCCATTTGTGCTCATTTCTCATTTTGTGAGGGTTGACCCATCGACTGACTTGTCTTGCTATCTGAGCTTTTATCTTGTTTGTTTGGGGATGGTCCCAAGCCTTCTATGAGCTCTTGAGTCTTGTTTCAGCGGCTGTTCATTGGAGCCGAGCGTCTTTTCTTTTCATCTCTTTTATTTTGTTCTTCATCTTTGTTCGGCTTCTGTCACTCCTTTCCTTCTTTCCTTTTCTTATCGGCATAGGGGTACTTCGGCCAGGGCTCCATACTTGAAAAAGTAAAAAGTTTAAGAAATGTTAGAAATATTTTCAGTGTCAACAAATGCCCCCCACCCGTAGGTGGCGCGAATGAGGGACAAGTGAGCGGGACCTGCGGGTGCAGCCCTATCTGAGAATGTTTTTGTTTGTTTGTTTGTTTTATTCTTTATTCATGTAAGCATGCAGACATCCATCGCTCGCACGCATAAACTAGATGTTTATAGAATAGCTCCCCTACATTAGAGATAGGATAAGGACAGTGCCCATGATCCACGGACGGAGTGCAGCTCACGAAGCACAACTAAGGGAGATGCGCATACGTAAAGGGGACGCCGCGTAGCACATATGCATAGCATAAACCACAATCCACACCCAGGACTATTCCTCCATAGCGTGAAAGTGTAATTATATGGGTAGTGAACCCTAGATATAGGGACGTGCAGAAGTTCTAAGTAACATTGGAGGATTATTTCATCACCTACACATACATTCGGGGCTCTCAACTTTTGGTAGCTTTGCACAACCCCCTTGTTCATTTCTTAATTTCGGACTTCACCGTTCGGCGCGATTTTCCTCATATGTCTCAATGGGGATTCCCGGCTACTAGGATTCATCTTTTATTATGATGCTATTGTGGATTCCACCGTTTGACGTGAGTCTCCTCATATGTCTCAATGGGGATTCCTGGATACTAGGATTCATCCTATATTATGGTTTTATGATGGATTTCACCATTTGGCGCGAGTTTCCTCATATGTCTCAATGGGGATTCCCGGCTACTAGGATTCATCCTTATTTTAATCATGGAGTTTGCTGCACCATTTTCGCGCGAGTCTCCTCATTTATTTCAGTGGGGATTCTCGGCTACTTGAGTTAACGTTCCACTTACCATTATCATAATTTTTTTCCTTTTTCTTCCTTTTTAAGGGGGTAGGCAGCTTTTTCCTCACGGTCACCCATTGCGCGAGTGTAGAGATTTGAGCATCCATAAAGTGTTAAGAAGAAATTATGATGTCCCTACGGCTAAGGACCATTGCTCATATTACGTGTGAGGTGTGAGAGTTTCGTCTAGGGTGTATCATGCGAGTTGTGCTAGCAACGTGGCTATGACTCTTCTCCTAGTCGTATGCACTCACCGAGAATAAGCTTTCATCTCTTAGCGTATGCCATGACGCACACATATCCTGAATCAGGGCAACGTTATCTAGCAAAGGAGTACGCGGCCTTAGAAATTTGAAGGAATCGCATTAATAGTATATTTCATGCAGACATGCACGTGGGGCAAACAAGCACACAAATCACGTCATGATCATCATTTCTTCTTCTTTTCTTCTTCTTTTCTTCTTTCTTTTTTTTTCTTCTTTTTTCCTTTCTTTCCTTTTTTTTACTCTCCTTTTTTTCCTTTTTTTTGTTTCTTTCTCTTTCTTTCTTTCTTTTTTCTTTCTTTTTGTTGCTTCTTTTTGTTTTCTATTTTCTAAAGGCTTAATGGGCATGCCCGCAATGATTCTGGCGTCGGGAGCCCGATGCCGTGGCAGTGGAGGGCAGGTGTCATATGCGGTGGTAAATCCCGGAAGGGATCACGGGTTGGTATGAAACCAAAGGAGGTCTTTTCGTTCGTTAGTTCGGACAACAGATCCGATCCAAGGGTAAGAGGTTTGTCAACTTAGACCAAAGGTCATGACGTCGAATGACTTGGCTTAGACGTAAGGTGTCACGCCCCGAGCGCGGAAGATACCCGGAGACGCGTGCCGAGTTTATATCGATCATGTCAATCAGAGTATTAGTGTATTCGACACCAAATCAGAGATGCGCAAAAGTAAAGATAACCCAATCCTTTTATTCCTTCACAAAAGTATTTCTATTACAATCCCTTGAAGATGCTAAACTTAATAAAAAGAAAGGTACAAAATTGACTCAAGAGAATATAGAAAAGACAAGACTAGTTGAGGCTTTGAGAAGCTCTAATCTCTTTCACTCTTGACCTTCCCAGTCCGATTGAGTCTCGTCGTCGGACTTACCTGAAAAGTAGGGAAACACTGAGTGAGCGAACGCTCAGTAGGAAATTATATCTCAATAACTAGCAATGGGTTTAAGTAATTACAATTTATCACAAGTAAATGTACTATGGCTATGCATGTAGAAATAACTAATCAATAGATAACACGTCGTATAAAACATCCAAGCGAGTCTTAACAAGAAATATTCATGAGAGACTTTATAGATTATTGGCTATTTCACGCAAGTACTTTGCTCGTGTCGGGCCACGCTAGTAAAGTCACACAAGTCGAGTCACGCATGCAAGAAGGAGAGAGAGTGTGTGAAAATGCCAAAGATCAAGAGAGACAAGTACTTCGGTGTAATGCTAGACACCGTGATCATTACAACTCCCATGGGCACTAGTACTTTTTGGTGCTCCTCCCAGGACCAGATCGGGCCCTTATATGCACAGCATTAAAGATAGATCTAGACATCCACTTTATACTATAGCCAATATGGAATTTCAAGAACAAGCTTTAATAGATGATAAGATAGGATTTTCATGGAATTCAAGGGGAAGGCCCTTGAGTAAGGACATACTGGCGATAAAATTCACGCAAAGCATACAAACCATGACATGTCGATAAACTAGGTGGAATTGGTTCCCTAACCGGGTACCATAACAAATAAGTGCCCATATGTAGATGGTCACTCTTTTTACATAGAATTGAGGTCCACATGAACAACATATTAATGGCATGATGACCTCATCCCATTAAGAATATTCTCATGATATCCACTTAGCATAACATGAGGACCGGTATACCATGTTTCTATAGAGTGACATGGCAACATAGTGTAATAGGTTTTTATGGTACAACCAGCTCAATCGGCCTTGAGGGAATCCAAGGCTACGAGGAGTCTTACGGAGGTCCCAATAACTAACTTGCTAGTCCGAAGGAACGGAATGTCCAATGGAGAGCTTGTATGTCACCGAGAGTTAGTGGGTAATGCGATAAATCATCATGAAACATGGGGCTATATTCACGGACTGGAATATAGTGCCGATATATATATATATAAATATATAAATATACATATGAAACCCTCGGTTAACAGTAACAGTGTAAAATAGTATCACAGGAAAATAGCGACTTAAGCTAAGTCATTACTTATCAAATTAACGCCTCTCGCAGGGGCGTTTATTTACAATTTGACGACTCACAAAGCAGGCGTCCATCATATTTCTTCTATTTCGCAAAATTTCTAAATTCTGGAATTTTAGTAGAACACGCCTTAAACAGGGGCGTTACTTTCAAATTCGCGCCCTAGTTCAGGGCATCACTTTTATAAGAGACGACCTACTGGAGGTCGTTAATTCCCTTTGGTTTCCAGGAATATGAACAGTAAAGGTTTTTCATGATAAATAATTTGCAGGAACCACATACATGAACTGGACAAAAAAATAGCAGGATTCAACAGGCAGGATCACGCATCATATTAGATTTGTAGTTTCATAGATATTAAATTTTAAACATGGTTAATTAACAATTAGGTGAAATTGACGACTCCTGGGCAGGGCGTCAAAACTCAAATTAGCGCCCTAGCCAGGGGCGTTATTTTCAAATACGCGCCCTTGTCAGGGTCGCTTCTTTTAAAATTTCACAAAAAAAAACCTTTGAAACCACAATAAAACTATATACATGCATGACTGATGGTATTATTATGAGCTTAAGCTAGTTTGGGCTACGTTCTTGAGAAAGCCTACCTGATGATGATCTGGATGAAAAGATGTGAAGAGAAAACGATACTCTGTTCTAAACAGAGTCTTCTGGGAAAACGATGTTGATGAAGAACCCACGTTCTTCACTTTGACAATAGAGTTACTACTTGCTACAGACTTCCTACAGAAGAGGAAGATGATGTTGCAGACAACCTGCACAAGGAAGATGAAGGACATTAATATTCTTCGTAATCCATGACGAAAGACAGAGGAAGAAGAACGACATGTTCTTCAAGTATAGCAGCAGCCGAACGGTTCACCAAAAAAAATAGCGAACAGGTTCGATTAGAAAGGTATTTATAGGATTTTTGGAATCCCAATAGAGTTAGAATTCGATTGGAACTCTAGTTTCCTTGATAGAGTCCTTACCATAATCAATCGAACACGTAGCAATCCTAAAACTTACCATGGATAGTCTCCTAGTTCGAATGGAACACAATTGTAATTAACGCCTTAGGTTAGGGAGTGCATTTTAATTGACGTCTTGACCTGTACCGTTTCTTTTGAAATTCGCGCCCAAGAAGAGGGCGTTTCTTTCTCTTTCCTTTTATTCGTTTTGGCCGTTTTGAAATTTGACGACCTTTGATATAGGCGTCACCTTATGAATTAACGCCTCAGGTGAAGGCGTTTCTTATTTAAATCGCGCCTTGTTGAGAGGCGTTACTTACTTTTGACTTATTATTTATTTATTTTGGTTCTTATCATTTACTTACTTAATTTTTCTTGAAATCTTCCTTTTATTTTACCAGGGTTGCTACACCCTCCCCCACTTAAAAGAATTTGGTCCCCAAATTCAATCACATATAAACGTGGAGAGTGTAGAATACATACCTTTTTAGAATAAGTATGGGAATCGTTTCCTCATAGACCCCTCGGTCTCCCATGTGGCTTCGTGTTCTGAACATTTACTCCATTGCATCTTAACCATTGGAATAACCTTATTCCTTAGGGTTCGTACCTCACGATCGAGGATCTTCATAGGCCTTTGCTCATAAGTGAGATCCCTTTGAATCACCGGGTCTCCATGATCAATGATATGTGACGGATCATGCACATATTTCTTCAACATTTATATGTGGAATACATTATGAACTTCGGACAATTGAGGAGGTAAAGCGACGCGGTAGGCAACCTCGCCAACTCTTTCTAGTATCTCAAAAGGTCCGATAAACCTTGGTGTAAGCTTGCCCTTAACACCAAATCTCCTTATTCCACGTCCAGGTGATATCTTGAAAAATACGTGATCTCCCACTTGGAATTCGAGATCTCTTCTTCGTGTATCGGCATAAGCCTTCTGCCTAGACTGAGCAACTTGAAGTCTTTCTCTAATCAACTGAATCTTTTCAGTGGTATCACTTACCATGTCAGGACCTAATAGTTGTTTTTCGCCAACTTCGTCCCAGCACAAAGGCGATCGGCAACTCCTTCCGTATAAAGCTTCGAAAGGTGCCATTTGTATACTTGCCTGATAGCTGTTATTGTATGCAAATTCAACCAAAGACAAGTGATCATGCCAGCTTCCACCAAAATCAATGATGCAAGCTCTGAGCATATCTTCAACCACCTGATTAGTTCTCTCGGTCTGACCATCCGTTTGAGGATGAAAAGCTGTACTAAAGTTAAGTCTCGTCCCCAGTGAATGTTGTAAACCCTTCCAAAATTGAGAAGTAAAACGGGGGTCTTTGTCAGACACGATTGAGACAGGTACTCCATGTAACCTGACTATCTCTTTAAGGTATAATGCAGCAAGAACATCAACTGACCATCGATTCTTGATTGGCAAGAAGTGTGCCGATTTGGTCAATCGGTCGATGATAACCCATATTCCGTCATATCCTCCCTTTGATTTGGACAGACCCATAATGAAGTCCATACCAATATCCTCCCACTTCCACTTGGGAATATCTAGAGGATGTAGCTTACCGGCAGGTTTTTGGTGTTCTGCCTTGACTTGTTGACATGTGAGACAGCGAGACACAAAATCCGCTATTTCTCTTTTCATATTGGGCCACCAAAAGGTCCTTTTCAAATCTTGATACATCTTAGGTGATCCTGGATGAATCGTGTACCTTGATCTGTGAGCTTCATCTAAGATTTTCTTCTTTTGCTCTGAGCAATTCGGTATACATGTTTTATTTCTGAACATCAATCTTCCATCTGGTGCTATTTTGAAATCAGGTTGTTCTTTTATTTTGCCCTTGATTTCCACTAGTACGGGGTCACTACCTTGAAGTCCTTGTATTTCGGATAGCAAGTCTGGCTGTATGCTCATATGGGATAAGGTGGCACACCTACTGTCCTTGTCCATGCTTATATTAAGTCTAGAGAATTGTTCTAGCAACTTCCACTCCTGAATCATACAATTGGCTAATAGTGCTCTCGGCTTTCGACTAAGGGCATCAGCTACAGGATTACCCTTTCTAGGATGATATTGTATAGTGAAGTCGAAGTCCTTAAGATATTCTAGCCAACGTCTTTGCCTCATATTCAATTCCTTCTGAGAGAAGAGATACTTAAGACTTTTATGGTCAGAGTATACAATAAACTGCACTCCGTACAGATAATGTCTCCATATCTTCAGTGCAAATACTACCGCAGCCAATTCTAAATCATGAACTGGGTAGTTCTCCTCGTGCCTCTTCAATTGGTGAGAAGAGTAGGCTATAACCTTCCCTTGTTGCATTAAAACACATCCGAGGCCAATGCCAGATGCATCGGTGTATATTTTGAATTTCTCGCCTTCAATTGGTAAAGCTAAAACCAGGGCAGTAGTTAGATGATCTTTGAGAGCTTGGAAGCTTATTTCACATTCCTCACTCCATTCATAACGTATCTCCTTGCGAGTTAGCCTAGTGAGTGGTACGGCTATCTTGGAGAAATCCTTGATGAATCGCCGATAGTAGCCCGCAAGACCCAAGAAACTACGGATCTCGCTAGCATTGGTCGGTCTTTCCCAATTCCTTACAGCTTCAACCTTTTATGGATCTACGGATAAACCGTCTTTTGATATAACATGCCCCAAGAAAGCTACTTCTCCTAACCAAAATTCACATTTGCTGAGCTTTGCATATAACTGATTTTTCCTCAATATTTGTAATGCTATTCTCAAATGCTCCTCATGCTCTTCCTTGGTCTTTGAATAGATCAGTATATCATCAATGAAAACCACCATGAATTGATCTAGATGCGGCTTGAATATACCATTCATCAACTGCAAAAAGGTAGCAGGGGTATTTGTTAGTCCAAAAGGCATAACAACAAATTCATAGTGCCCATACCTGCTTCTGAACGTGGTCTTATAAATGTCCTCATCTTTGATCCTTAGTTGGTGATATCCCGACCTGAGATCAATCTTTGAAAAATACATGGATCCAGATATTTGATCAAATAACTCATCGATTCTCGGCAGTGGATACTTGTTCTTGATAGTGAGATGATTCAACTGTCGATAGTCGATGCATAACCTCATGGATCCATCTTTCTTCTTTACAAATAGCACAGGTGCTCCCACGGGGAAGTGCTTGGCCTAATAAATCCCTTCTTGAGAAGTTCCATCAATTGCTCCTTCAGCTCCTTGAGTTCGGCAGTGGACATCCTATATGGTACCTTAGAAACTGGCCCAGCACCAGGGACCAAGTCGATGGTGAAGGCCACTTCTCTTTGTGGGGGTAATCCAGGCAATTCCTCTGGAAGCACGTCCAGAAATTCTTGCACAACTGGGATGTCTTCTAGCTTAGTCTCCTTAGTCTCCTTAATGGTGACAAATGCAAGGAAAGATACACATCCTTTCCTTATTAGCTTGCTAGCTCGGAGAGTCGAAATGAGAGGTGACTTGCTCCGACTCTTAGGGCTAGAATAGACTAGTTCTGGAATGTCCTTGAAAGTAACTTTGCTGTTACGGCAATCCATAGTTGCCTGATACCTAGATAACCAGTCTGCTCCCAATATGACATCATATCCCTTTAGGTCTAAACATATGAGGTTGATAGGAAGATTTCTTCCTTTTACCAAGACTTCACAGTTTTGATAATGGTGAGTAATATCGGTTTCGTTTCAGAGAGGAGTAGATAAAAATATTTTCATCCATTCCGGTTCCATAGGTAGTGGGTCAGCAAACTTCTTGGAAATAAAAGAATGTGATGCACCCGTATCAAATAAGACATGTGCAGACTTGGAACAAACTTTCAGTGTACCTTCCACGAGTCTACCTTCGTCTTGTTCCACCTCCTTAATAGCTTGGAGACGAGCATTCTTTGTTACCGGGCGCTTTCCGTCACCGGCTTGATCATTGAGTAGGGGACAGTCGGGAATCCGATGATCACGGCTCCCACAACGGAGACACGCTCCAAGTTTCCTCCAACATTCTTCGGCCTTGTGCCCGGCCTTATCACAGTGCTTACATACCACCTTAGAAGGTGTAGTGGTGATGGAGAAAGGTTTGGTCTTTTTGAACTTTTGCTCTTGGGAGGGAGTACCTCCATTACTTGGCCTCTTCTTGAAATTGGGTTTGAAGGTGCCGGAGCTAGTAACATTCTCCTTCTTATCTTTCCCACGGATCCTATCAGATAGTTTCGTGGCATCTTCTAGTAATTGGGCTCGTCGAACCATCTCCGAATAGACTTGTATGTCCATCGGTGCCAGTTGTGTGATATATTGGGGCCTTAGCCCATTAAGGAATCTTCGAGCCTTCATCTTCTCAGTACTAACTAAGTGTTTAGCGTACCGAGATAGCCTTGAGAACTGCGCTTCATATTCAACCACCGACAAAGATCGTTGCTTAAGTGCGGCGAATTCAGCGGCTTTCTTCTCCTGAACTCGATCGGAGAAATATTTATTGTTGAAATGTTCAACAAACTCATCCCAAGTGACTTGTCCTTGATTTAACGTAGCTTCTACCGACTCCCACCAACAGCGAGCGTCCCTTTCTAATTGAAAAGTTGCTAGCAGGACCTTCTCTTGATCCGTGCATTGCATAACCCGAAAGATCCGTTCCGTTTCCCAGATCCAGTGTTCGGCATCGTCCGGATCAGTAGATCCTACGAACTTTGGAGGATTCATGCTCTTAAAGCCTTGGTGGAGATTTCCGGCTCCACGTAGTGCACCTCCTTGTGCCACTTGTTGAAGTGCCTGGGTCATGCCTTGAAGAGTGCGTTGCATGTTGCGCCATTGAGCACGTTCGGCAGCCATTATCCTACAATTACCATGGCTATTAGTATGTGATTGCGTTTAAAGACCTTTAATTCTATTTTGACTTTAACCCTTGGTTCTACCCAATCTCACTGGTTAGAGGTTCAGACTTATCCTTGGACTTGGGTTTCCTAGGAATTGAATACCCTAGGCTCTGATACCACAAAAACTGTCACGTCCCGAGCGCGGAAGATACCCGGAGACGCGTGACGAGTTTATATCGATCATGTCAATCAGAGTATTAGTGTATTCGACACCAAATCAGAGATGCGCAAAAGTAAAGATAACCCAATCCTTTTATTCCTTCACAAAAGTATTTCTATTACAATCTCTTGAAGATGCTAAACTTAATAAAAAGAAAGGTACAAAATTGACTCAAGAGAAAATAGAAAAGACAAGACTAGTTGAGGCTTTGAGAAGCTCTAATCTCTTTCACTCTTGACCTTCCCAGTCCGATTGAGTCTCGTCGTCGGACTTACCTGAAAAGTAGAGAAACACTGAGTGAGCGAACGCTCAGTAGGAAATTATATCTCAATAACTAGCAATGGGTTTAAGTAATTACAATTTATCACATGTAAATGTACTATGGCTATGCATGTAGAAATAACTAATCAATAGATAACACGTCGTATAAAACATCCAAGCGAGTCTTAACAAGAAATATTCATGAGAGACTTTATAGATTATTGGCTATTTCACGCAAGTACTTTGCCCGTTTTGGGCCATGCTAGTAAAGTCACACAAGTCGAGTCACGCACGCAAGAAGGAGAGAGAGTGTGTGGAAATGCCAAAGATCAAGAGAGACAAGTACTTCGGTGCAATGCTAGACATCGTGATCATTACAATTCCATGGATACTAGTACTTTTGGGTGCTCCTCCAGGACCAGATTGGGCCCTTATATGCACAGAATTAAAGATAGATCTAGACATCCACTTTATAGTATAGCCAATATGGAATTTCAAGAACAAGCTTTAATAGGATGATAAGATAGGATTTTCATGGAATTCAAGGGCAAGGCCCTTAAGGACATACTGGCGATAAAATTCACGCAAAGCATACAAACCATATGTAACACCCCGATTTTAAAAACCTAAAATTTAACTGAAATAATTGTTTTAATTGAGATAAATGAATTTTGGAATTTAATATTTAATTCCTTAGTAATTAGACTAGTGAAATTTTGACCACCTTATAAAAATCTAGAAAAATACTAATTCGCTATAGGACCATTTATTTAACAACTTTGTCTTCTGGGCTTGACCCATTAAAAATCCGTGGTTAGATCTATTTAGTGTTTAAGCCCAAAAGTGCACACTTTTTGACCCTTACCTAACCTTGATTTAAAACGCGAAATTTAAGCTTAATACTCGACCAAATGAGCTCAAACCAGAGGCAAATGAACGGACATGATCTGAGGATCAAAAGCCCTCTACCAATTTCTCGAAACCTTAACCCTAGAAGGCGCAGCCGACCGAGTTTGGTTGAGTCAACTTTTTCGGCGCCGTTTCTAACACGTCTCTTGCCCCATCGAATTCTCCCAGCTCATAACTCTCCAGAAGATGTGTGAGCTATAGATAGAAAGCTCTTCGAGTCTAGTTTCTTTTGGTGGCTGTGGTGTCGCAGAGAAGTCAGATCTGGGGAGATATCCGGTGATTAGTGAAGGTGTGTCGGCAGCCCGTCGTCCTCCTTCTTCCTTCCTTGTTTCTTCGATTGAGGTAGGAATTCTCAATCAAAATTCACACATGAATACATCATCTTGTTCCTCTCGACGAGATCTATCCAGTGGGAGTGAAAGCCCCAATTTTTATCAGGTATCTAGCGAGCTATCGTGGTTTTTGTGAAGGGTTATCAAGTTCGTTCTTCATATCTAGCACCTTATTTCAATCTGCAATTGAGGTAGGTTCTCTCAGGCTCAAACTGCAAATAATATGTCAAAATGTTCATCATCTTATTAGCTTTCTTTAGGCGTAGAAAGCCCTAAATTTCATGAAGCATGTTTAGAGAATTTCTGTTCGTAGTAACAGCATGTTTAGACCTAGTTTTGGTGTGTTCATCCGAGTTGTTTTCTGATTTCGAAGTATTAATCCTAATCCACATGAACCATATCATATATGGTTGGATTCAGCATCGAAGTAGCTTTCTTTTGGTGCAAGAAGCCCCAAATTCGTTCTGTATATTGAGAGAATTTTACGATTTAGTCACAGCATGTCAAAATTAGGGTTTCCTATGTTCTTACCTTAATAGATCTCGATTTCAAAAATTAATCATGCAATTGACCTTACAGATATGTAGAGTTTTGTATTAGCTTTCCATTGATACCAAAAGCCCCTTATTTGGAGTCCATTTTCATTAGTTATTAGCATTTTAGTCCAACCCTATCAACCCCAACTTCCCGGCGTTCACCGGACGCGGTAGGGATGACCAGAGATGACCCAGAGATGGACGGTCTTACGATAGACCGCACAACTCAAGCCTAGACTTTTAATATTTTTGACCCTGGTATAACCATAGATAAACGGTTTTTCAGGAACCACACGTCCCAGGATGAACAGTTCCAAACTAACCACATATCTAGATATAAGGTCCCGAACGAACCACATAACTTGGACGGTCTTACGATAGACCACACATCCTGGATGGACGGTTCATGAAGAACCACACATCCCAGGATGAACGGTTCCAAACTGACCACATATATAGATGAACGGTCCCAAACTGACCAGATATCTAGATAAACGGTCCATAAGTGACCACATAACCCCCTGGCAGGATGAAAGGTCCAAAACAGACCACACAACTACTTGGGCCAGGGATGGGCGGTCCTGCCCTGACTGCCCAACCCTTGGGCGGCCCTAGACTGACCGTCCAACCCCTTGGGCGGTCCTGACACAACCGCCCATCCCCCTGCTCAGCCTATTGACCCCATTTCAGCCCCTGTTAAGCCCGATCGTTATACGGTCCAATCTAACCGTTTATCTAGATAGAAAACCACTTAATACTTGTTCTAATGCATTCATTTTCATGTCATTAATGCTAATTAGTGAAATAGAAACCCACTTGATAAATGATTAATTATGCAACTAAATTTCTGTTAATTACTTGTTATTCGTGCCTACGCGACTTACGCGATCTTGTTCACTAGCTTATCAACTTGAATCATTCTTTTTGGCATCTTGACTTAATATCTAACTTTATCCTTGGTAATTTGGCTTGGAATTAGGATTAACATGATCTTTAGCTTGCTGTTTAGCTGCTGTACTATAGTAGAACAGCGTGTTTAACTTTCTGACTTTTAACAAGTCGTTAGCCGATTCGCGTGCTAGTCCTTGTTTTACCCCCGGAAACTCTATCCGGCGGTCTTACCATCATCTTGAACTTTGTTATATCCCTGTTAAGAACCTATTTAACCTCCAGCATACATTGTTTTATGAGTTTAAACCGCTGGTTTAAGTCTTGGATCAAATCGGACGACGAGAGGCATGCGCGGTTATTAGGTGACCGCATACCCTCTTCGGCGGCCCGATTGTGACCGCATATCTTTATACGGCCTAGTATGGACCGTATATCTTTTTCTTGGGCTTTAATGTCTTCTGGACATGAGCGGCCCATATTTCACCATTCATACCTTAGAGCGGCCCACTGTCAGTCGTTCTTTCTTGACCTCGCGGGCTGAGTTTCAGTCCAATTCCTATATGTACGGTCTTGTATTAACCGTATATATCTTTGAGCGGCTCGTTTATGACCGCACATCTCTTGGAGATGAGTTTCATCGTGTTTATGTGTTCTTGAATCCAAGGACAAGTTTAGTCCTTTGAATCTGAACTTATGACAGTAATTCCTCTGATTAAATTGGCCATTTAAACTTGATTGAATGTCTAGACTCGTGGGATCTTGTATCCAAAAAAAAAAAATCAATGCCATCGCATCGTAAGGGCCCGGTCTGGTCCTGGGGAGAGCGCCGGAAAGTTAGTGAGCCCATGGGATGTTAATGACATGGTGGGGCATTGCACCGAGTGCATGCGTGACTTGTGTACCGTCTATGACATAAAAGCTCTTGTTACTTGATCGTACTTGGAATGATGTATAAATTACTTGCTTGTTGGCCAATTCTCTACTACTATCTCTTGTTATATCTCCTGTTGTAAATTCTTGTATCTGTTATCCTTGTTAATCATTATCAATTGTATATTTCTTGACCTTGCAAGATATGTTTATTACGTTGTTTCATTATATCGTTATCATCATTTATTCTTTTATTAGCATGGCATATGAAAAATGTAATTAACTTGTTAATCACTTAAACTATGCCTGATGATAGAGTATAATTCTTACTGAGCTTCTTCCTCACCCCTACTTCCAATCCTCTTCAGGTATCACGGTTTACGGTACGTTGCAATTGGGATCGGACCAGTGTGATCGAGTGCACCTGGAAACCTAGAGTTTGGAGTCTGTGTTTTTGTCTTCTTGAGTCTAGCTAGTGTCGTGAGTCTGGTTGTTTCTTTGTTCTTTCTTTCCTTTATTTGAATCTAATATTGTAAGAGTGGGTCAAATTATATTTTAATGTTAATAAGAGCTCGTATTTTCAATATGTGTGTATGGCCTCCTTATGTTTAATTGTGGTTATTTATTTCCGCTCTTGTTATCATGACTGTTAACTACCACGTTCCAAGCACCGCTTCCCGCTGCTATCGGTTCGGGGCGTGACAAAGGTGGTATCAGAGCCTCCTTGCCTGAGTCCTTGGATTTTGTCCAAGAGTATAGGTTACCCTAAGTCTTAAGACCCGTGTCATCTCTTGTCACCTGGTGAGATTGGGTAGTATCGTGGGTTAAGTAATAAAATATATGCAAGATTGCGTCGTGTTACACGTAAGGGTATTGAAAAAGTTAACCATATAACTATCTTGCAGCTCTCTAAGCCATTATTAAAATGAAACCGAGTGGTTCCATGGGTAAGCTAGGATTCGGTTCCGCTAAAGGCTGGCGAGTCCGTCGTAAGGAAACCCGATGTAATAAGAAGAAGAAGAGTAATCTTACACCAAGGGAATGTTTTTACTGTCACAAACTTGGTCATCTCACGAAGGAGTGCTGGCGAAGGAGCGGAGCGTGCCTGCGTTGCGGAAATCGGGGTCATAAAATGGCTAACTGTCCTAAGTTACTTCTACAAGCAAAACTACAAGAAAAATCGGAACCCACTCCTACCGAATGAAGAATTATATATGGTATCGTTCTCTTTTATCCCTAGCTATAGCTAAATTCTTTCATCATTAGTTGTATAACTAACATGTTATTTAGATAGATAGTATAATTAACATGTTATTTTGATAGATAGGATCATCTTAGTTTAAACATTCACATAATTAGTAATAGCCTGTGAATTTGGGGACCAAATTCCTTTAAGTGGGGGAGGGTGTAACACCCCGATTTTAAAAACCTAAAATTTAATTGAAATAATTATTTTAATTGAGATAAATGAATTTTGCAATTTAATATTTAATTCCTCAGTAATTAGACTAGTGAAATTTTGACCACCTTATAAAAATCTAGAAAAACACTAATTGGGTATAGGACCATTTATTTAACAACTTTGTCTTCTAGGCTTGACCCATTAAAAATCCGTGGTTAGATCTATTTAGTGTTTAAGCCCAAAAGTGCACACTTTTTGACCCTTACCTAACCTTGATTTAAAACGGGAAATTTAAGCTTAATACTCGACCAAATGAGCTCAAACCAGAGGCAAATGAACGGACATGATCTGAGGATCAAAAGCCCTCTACCAATTTCTCGAAACCTTAACCCTAGAAGGCGCAGCCGACCGAGTTTGGTTGAGTCAACTTTTTCGGCGCCGTTTCTAACACGTCTCTTGCCCCATCGAATTCTCCCAGCTCATAACTCTCCAGAAGATGTGTGAGCTATAGATAGAAAGCTCTTCCAGTCTAGTTTCTTTTGGTGGCTGTGGTGTCGGCAGAGGAGTCAGATCTGGGGAGATATCCGGTGATTAGTGAAGGTGTGTCGGCAACCCATCGTCCTCCTTCTTCCTTCCTTGTTTCTTCGATTGAGGTAGGAATTCTCAACCAAACTTCACACATGAATACATCATATTGTTTCTATCGACGAGATCTATCCATTGGGAGTGAAAGTCCCAATTTTTATCAGGTATCTAGGGAGCTATCGTGGTTTTTGTGAAGGGTTATCAAGTTCGTTCTTCATATCTAGCACCTTATTTCAATCTGCAATTGAGGTAGGTTCTCTCGGGCTCAAACTGCAAATAATATGTCAAAATGTTCATCATCTTATTAGCTTTCTTTAGGCGTAGAAAGCCCTAAATTTCATGAAGCAAGTTTAGAGAATTTATGTTCGTAGTAACAGCATGTTTAGACCTAGTTTTGGTGTATTCATCCGAGTTGATTTCTGATTTCGAAGTATTAATCCTAATCCACATGAACCATATCATATATGGTTGGATTCAGCATCAAAGTATCTTTCTTTTGGTGCAAGAAGCCCCAAATTTCGTTCTGTATATTGAGAGAATTTTACGATTTAGTCACAGCATGTCAAAATTAGGGTTTCCTGTGTTCTTACCTTAATAGATCTCGATTTCAGAAATTAATCATGCAATTGACCTTACAGATATGTAGAGTTTTGTATTAGCTTTCCACTGATACCAAAAGCCCCTTATTTGGGGTCCATTTCCATTAGTTATTAGCATTTTAGTCCAACCCTATCAACCCCCAACTTCCCGGCGTTCACGGGACGCGGTAGGGATGACCGGAGACGACCCAGAGATGGACGGTCTTACGATAGACCGCACAAATCAAGCCTAGACTTCTAATATTTTTGACCCTGGTATAACCATAGATAAACGGTTTTTCAGGAACCACACATCCCAAGATGAACGGTTCCAAACTAACCACATATCTAGATATAAGGTCCCGAACGAACCACATAACTTGGACGGTCTTACGATAGACCACACATCCTGGATGGACGGTTCATGAAGAACCACACATCCCAGGATGAACGGTTCCAAACTGACCACATATATAGATGAACGGTCCCAAACTGACCACATATCTAGATAAACGGTCCATAAGTGACCACATAACCCCTTGGCAGGATGAAAGGTCCAGAACAGACCACACAACTGCTTGGGCCAAGGATGGGCGGTCCTGCCCTGACCGCCCAACCCTTGAGTGGCCCTGGACTGACCGTCCAACCCCTTGGGCGGTCCTGACACAACCGCCCATCCCCCTGCTCAGCCTATTGACCCCATTTCAACCCCTATTAAGCCCGATCGTTATACGGTCCAATCCTAACCGTTTATCTAGACAGAAAATCACTTAATACTTGTTCTAATGCATTCATTTTCATGTCATTAATGGTAATTAGTGAAATAGAAACCCACTTGATAAATGATTAATTATGCAACTAAATTTCGTTTAATTGCTTATTATTCGTGCCTACGCGACTTACGCGATCTTGTTCACTAGCTTATCAACTTGAATCATTCTTTTTGGCATCTTGACTTAATATCTAACTTTATCCTTGTTAATTTGGCTTGGAATTAGGATTAACATGATCTTTAGCTTGCTGTTTAGCTGCTGTACTACACTAGAACAGCGTGTTTAACTTTCTAACTTTTAACAAGTCGTTAGCCGATTCACGTGCTAGTCTTGGTTTTACCCCCGGAAACTCTATCCGACGGTCTTACCATCATCTTGAACTTTGTTATATCCCTGTTAAGAACCTATTTAACCTCCAACATACATTGTTTTATGAGTTTAAACCGCTGGTTTAAGTCTTGGATCAAATCAGACGACGAGAGGCATGCACGGTTATTAGGTGACCGCATACCCTCTTCGGCGGCCCGATTGTGACCGCATATCTTTATACGGCCTAGTATGGACCGTATATCTTGTTCTTGGGCTTTAATGTCTTCTGGACATGAGCGGCCCATATTTCACCGTTCATACCTTAGAGCGGCCCACTATCCGCCGTTCTTTCTTGACCTCGCGGGTTGAGTTTCAGTCCAATTCCTATATGTACGGTCTTGTATTAACCGTATATATCTTTGAGTGGCTCGTTTATGACCGCACATCTCTTGGAGATGAGTTTCATCGTTTTTATGTGTTCTTGAATCCAAGGACAAGTTTAGTCCTTTGAATCTGAACTTATGACAGTAATTCCTCTGATTAAATTGGCCATTTAAACTTGATTGAATGTCTAGACTCGTGGGATCTTGTATCCAAAAAAAAAAAAATCAATGCCATCGCATCGTAAGGGCCCGGTCTGGTCCTTGGGAGAACGCCCAAAAGTTAGTGAGCTCATGGGATGTTAATGACATGGTGGGGCATTGCACCGAGTGCATGCGTGACTTGTGTACCGTCTATGACATA
The DNA here is from genome assembly GCA_022559845.1 of Amorphophallus konjac. Classification (NCBI taxonomy): domain Eukaryota; kingdom Viridiplantae; phylum Streptophyta; class Magnoliopsida; order Alismatales; family Araceae; genus Amorphophallus; species Amorphophallus konjac. Next base: position 107,345,971 of record CM040127.1, read on the forward strand.
AAAGCTCTTGTTACTTGTTACTTGATCGTACTTGGAATGATGTATAAATTACTTGCTTGTTGGCCAATTCTCTACTACTATCTCTTGTTATATCTCCTGTTGTAAATTCTTGTATCTGTTATCCTTGTTAATCATTATCAATTGTATATTTCTTGACCTTGCAAGATATGTTTATTACGTTGTTTCATTATATCGTTATCGTCATTTATTCTTTTATTAGCATGGCATATGAAAACTGTAATTAACTTGTTAATCACTTAAACTATGCCTGATGATAGCGTATAATTCCTACGGAGCTTCTTCCTCACCCCTACTTCCAATCCTTTTCAGGTATCGCGGTTTACGGTACGTTGCAATTGGGATCGGACCAGTGTGATCGAGTGCACCTGGAAACCTAGAGTTTGGAGTCTGTGTTTTTGTCTTCTTGAGTCTAGCTAGTGTCGTGAGTTTGGTTGTTTCTTTGTTCTTTCTTTCCTTTATTTGAATCTAATATTGTAAGAGTGGGTCAAATTATATTTTAATGTTAATAAGAGCTCGTATTTTCAATATGTGTGTATGGCCTCCTTGTGTTTTATTGTGGTTATTTATTTCCGCTCTTGTTATCATGACTGTTAACTGCCACGTTCGAGCACCGCTTCCCGCTGCTATCGGTTCGGGGCGTGACACCATGACATGTCGATAAACTGGGTGGAATTGGTTCCCTAACCGGGTACCATAACAAATAAGTGCCCATATGTAGATGGTCACTCTTTTTATATAGAATTGAGGTCCACATGAACAGCATACTAATGGCATGGTGACCTCATCCCATTAAGAATATTCTCATGATATCCACTTAGCATAACATGAGGGCCGGTATACCATGTTTCTATAGAGTGACATGGTAAAATAGTGTAATAGGTTTTTATGGTACAACCAGCTCAATCGGCCTTGAGGGAATCCAAGGCTACGAGGAGTCTTACGGAGGTCCCAATAACTAACTTGCTAATCCAAAGGAACAGAATGTCCAATGGAGAGCTTGTATGTCACCGAGAGTTAGTGGGTAATGCGATAAATCATCATGAAACATGGGGCTATATTCACAGACTGGAATATAGTGCCGATATATATATATAAATATATAAATATACATATGAAACCCTCGGTTAACAGTAACAGTGTAAAACAGTATCACAGGAAAATAGCGACTTAAGCTAAGTCATTACTTATCAAATTAACGCCTCTCACAGGGGCGTTTATTTACAATTTGACGACTCACAAAGCAGGCGTCCATCATATTTCTTCTATTTCACAAAATTTCTAAATTCTGGAATTTTAGTAGAACATGCCTTAAACAGGGGCGTTACTTTCAAATTCGTGCCCTGGTTCAGGGCGTCACTTTTATAAGAGACGACCTACTGGAGGTCGTTAATTCCCTTTGGTTTCTAGGAATATGAACAGTAAAGGTTTTTCATGATAAATAATTTGCAGGAACCACATACATGAACTAGACAAGAAAAATAGCAGGATTCAACAGGCAGGATCACGCATCATATTAGATTTGTAGTTTCATAGATATTAAATTTTAAACACGGTTAATTAACAATTAGGTGAAATTGACGACTCATGGGTAGGGCGTCAAAACTCAAATTAGCGCCCTAGCCAAGGGCGTTTTTTTCAAATACGTGCCCTTGTCAGGGTCGCTTCTTTTAAAATTTCACAAAAAAAAACCTTTAAAACCACAATAAAACTATATGCATGCATGACTGATGGTATTATTATGAGCTTAAGCTAGTTTGGGCTACGTTCTTGAGAAAACCTACTGATGATGATCTGGATGAAAAGATGTGAAGAGAAAACGATACTCTGTTCTAAACAGAGTCTTCTGGGAAAACGATGTTGATGAAGAACCCACGTTCTTCACTCTGACAATAGAGTTACTACTTGCTGCAGACTTCCTATAGAAGAGGAAGATGATGTTGCAGACAACCTGCACAAGGAAGATGAAGGACACTAATATTCTTCATAATCCATGACGAAAGACAGAGGAAGAAGAACGACCGGTTCTTCACGTATAGCAGCAGCCGAACGGTTCGCCAAAAAAAATAGCGAACAGGTTCGATTAGAAAGGTATTTATAGGATTTTTGGAATCCCAATAGAGTTAGAATTTGATTGGAACTCTAGTTTCCTTGATAGAGTCCTTACCATAATCAATCAAACACGTAGCAATCCTAAAACTTACCCTGGATAATCTCCTGGTTCGAATGGAACACAATTGCAATTAACGCCTTAGGTTAGGGCGTGCATTTTAATTGACGTCTTGACCTATACCGTTTCTTTTGAAATTCGCGCCCAAGAAGAGGGCGTTTCTTTCTCTTTCCTTTTATTCGTTTTGGCCGTTTTGAAATTTGACGACCTTTGGTATAGACATCACTTTTTGAATTAACGCCTCAGGTGAAGGCGTTTCTTTTTTAAATCACGCCTTGTTGAGAGGCGTTACTTACTTTTGACTTATTATTTATTCATTTTGGTTCTTATCATTTACTTACTTAATTTTTCTTGAAATCTTCCTTTTATTTTACTAGGGTTGCTACATAAGGTCATGACGCCAAGGGAGAATATGTAACGGCTTAGACATAGAGTCATGACGCCGTACAACTTGGCTCAGGCGTAAGGCCATGATGCCAAGGCAAAACATTTACCAGCTTAGGCGGAAAGCCATGGCATCGGACAAGGATATTTAACAGCTTAGACATGAAGTCATGACGCCGTACAACTTGGCTTAGGCGGAAGGCCATGATGTCAAGGTAGAATATTTATCGGCTCAGGCGGAAGCCGTGATGTCGGATGATAGTATTTAATGGCTTAGACATGAAGTCATGACGCCGTACAACTTGGCATAGGCGGAAGGCCATGACGCCAAGGTAGAATATTTACCGGCTTGGGTAGAAACCTTGACGCCGGACGAGAGTATTTAACGGCTTAGACATGAAGTCATGACGTCGTACAACTTGGCTTAGGCGGAAGGCCATGACGCCAAGGCAGAATATTTACCGGCTTAGGCAGAAAGCTATGATGCCAGACAAGAATATTTAACGGCTTAGACATGAAGTCATGACGCCGAACAACTTGGCTTAGGCAGAAGGCAATGACGCCAAGGCAGAATATTTACCGGCTTAGGCGAAAAGCCATGATGCCAGACAAGAATATTTAACGGCTTAGAGATGAAGTCATGATGCCGTACAACTTGGCTTAGGCAGAAGGCCATGACGCCAAGGTAGAATATTTACCGGCTTAGGCGGAAAGCCATGATGCCAGACAAGAATATTTAACGGCTTAGACGTGAAGTCATGACGCCGTACAACTTGGCTTAGGCGGAAGGCCATGACGCCAAGGTAGAGTATTTAACGGCTTAGACGTTAAGTCATTATGTTGTACAACTTGGCTTAGGCGGAAGGCCATGACGCCAAGGAAGAATTTTGAACGGCTTAGGCGGAGAGCCATGACGCCGTACAAGGATATTTAACGGCTTAGACATGAAGTCATGGCGCCGTACAACTTGGCTTAGGCGGAAGGCCATGACGCCAAGGCAGAATATTTAACGGCTTAGACATAAAGTCATGACGCCGGACAGTTTGGCTTAGACATAATGTCATGATGCCAAGGGTACAAGGGTCTTTTATTGTTTAGTCGAATAAGAGGGTTCGAACCAAATGTCAAGGGGTCTTTTTGTTAAGGGGTCGGGCGGAAGGTCCGAACCAAAGGTGAAAGGGTCTTTTTGTTGTACGGTCGGATGGAAGGTCTGGGCCAAAGGTGAAAGGTTTTTTTGTTTACTGGCTAGATGAAAGGTCCGAGCTAGAGGTAGAATGGTCTTTTTGTTGTATGGTCGGATGGAAGGTCCGAGCCAAATGTGAAATAGTTTTTTTGTTGACTGGCTAGACGAAAGGTCCGAGCCAGAGGTAGAAGTTTATTTTTGTTTTATGGTCGGACGGAAGGTCCGGGCCAACGGTGAAAGGTTTTCTTTTTATTGACTGGCTAAACGAAAGGTCCGAGCCAGAGGTAGAAGAGTCTTTTTGTTGTATGGTCGGACGGAAGGTCCGGGCCAAAGGTGAAAGTTTTTTTGTTTACTGGCTAGACGAAAGGTTCGAGCCAAAGGTAGAATGGTCTTTTTTATTGTATGGTCGGATGGAAGGTCCGAGCCAAATGTGAAATAGTTTTTTTTGTTGACTGGCTAGACGAAAGGTCCGAGCCAGAGGTAGAATGGTCTTTTTATTGTATGGTCGGATGGAAGGTCCGAGCCAAATGTGAAAGTTTTTTGTTGACTGGCTAGATTAAAGGTCCGAGCCAGAGGTAGAATGGTCTTTTTATTGTATGGTCGGATGGAAGGTCCGAGCCAAATGTGAAATACGGACGTTGACCCAACAGGATGTCGAAGTCAACAAACCTTGCTTAGACGGTATGTCTAAGACAAGGGCAGACATAAAACACCGTTATCGTCTCGAAGTCATGTCGAAAACGACTAGCCTGGGAGAGACACAGGGTCTGGGCCAAGGTAGAAAATGGATGTTGACTTGACAGACTGTCAAAGTCAACCAACTTGGCGACGACATGGGGTCTAAGCCACGGAAGGAATATAGGATATAAATGTTGACCCGACGTCATGTCGAGGTCAACGAACTTGGCAGAGGCGTGAGGCCTTAGCCAAGGGAAGAATATAGGATAAGTGTTGACTCGACATCTTGGCGAAGCCAACGAACTTGGCAGAGGCGTGAGGCCTAAGCCAAGGGCGGAATATAGGATAAGTGTTGACTCGACGTCTTGTCGAAGCCAACGAACTTGGTAGAGGCGTGAGGCCTAAGCCAAGAGCAGAATATAGGATAAGTGTTGACTTGACATTCTGTCGAAGCCAACGAACTTGGCAGAAGAGGCATGAGGCCTAAGACAAGGGTAGAATATAGGATAGGTGTTGACTCAACGTCCTGTTGAAGACAACGAACTTGGCAGAGGCGTGAGGCCTAAGTCAAGGGTAGAAAATAGGGTAGGTGTTGACTCGACGTCCTGTCGAAGCCAACGAACTTGGCAGAGGAGGCGTGAGACCTAAGCCAAGGGTAGAATATAGGGTAGGTGTTGACTCAACGTCCTGTCAAAGCCAACGAACTTGGCAGAGGCGTGAGGCCTAAGCCAAGGGCAGAATATAGGGTGTGGATGTTGACCCGACGTCATGTCGAAGTCAACGGGCCCTGCCCCGATAGAAGGTTTGGGTGAGGGTAGTATAGATGATAGATGGGTGAGAGACCCAGACCTAGGGCTAAATATCATTGTCACTGACGAAGTGTTGGAGTCAACCAACCTCGCTCAGACGGAAGGTCTGGAACGAGGGTAGAATGAGTAGATGAAGATGTCAACCTGACGTCATGTCGAAATTGACCAACCTAGTAGAGACGGTAGGTCTAAGCCAGGAAAGAATATGTACGTTGACCCATGGAGATGATGGGATCACCAAACCTTGCCCAGACAGAAAGTCTGAGACAGAGCGAAGAGGTCTTTTATTGGTTTATTAGTTTGGGTTGGTTGAGTTTACTGAATTTGTTCAGTCTATTGAGTTTATTGGATTCATTGACTTTGTTGAGCTTATTGAGTTTATTTAGTCTATTGGTTGAGTTTATTAAGGTTTATTTGGTTTATTGGATTTATTGAATTTCGTTGTACCCATTGAGTTTATTGCTTTTATTGGGTTTATTGCGTTTATTAATCGTTAAGCTTATTTTAAATTATCATCTTTATTTCTTTATTACTTATTTCTTTATTTCTTCTTTTGTTTCCTTTTTTTTGTTTTTTTTGTTGTTTTACTTATTTATTTATTTTTTTTTTGGTCTCCCTGGTGCAGACTCATCTACGGTGCGGGATATTTTTGTTTGGTGGGACTATTGATGAAGTTGGTTATTTATTTTGCTGGTGGGGCTGGGGATTGATGTCCAAGAGCCCGGTGGGCCTGGCGAGGGCGTAGTGTCTCTGACCAGGGAAAAGGGTTTTATGAATCCTGCCCAGTGGGACAAAGGGTAGTTTTGGGGCTTAGCGAGGGCAGAGTGCCTTAGGCCAAGGAAAAAGGTTTTATGAATCTTGTCCAGTGGGACAAAGATTACTTTTGAGCTCGACGAGGGCGGAGCACCTCAGGCCAAGGAAAGGATTTTGTGGACTCAGCCCGATGGGACAGAAGATAATTTTCGAGTTCGGCTAAGGTAGAGCGCCCCTAGCCAAGGGAAAGCTTTATGGACACAGCCCGGCGGGACTGATGGGCAAATTTTGAGCTCGACAAGGGCAGAGTGCCTTATGGCAAGGAAAAGGAGATTTTATTGGGCCGACATTGGGCAAGGAATCCAAATCGACAGTGATAGGAGAGTCCCATGGGACAGATATGGCATTGTCATGGCTGAATGCCGAAAGGCCATGACAGTGCATTGGCTGGGAGCATAGGTCCCAGATCAAGGGTGGAGGGTTAGTCCGGGTGAGGAGAGTGGGGAGTATCCCCATAGGATAGGAGGGCGGCAAGGCACCATGAATTCTGGTGGGACCAAGGGTGCTGAGATAGGCCACTAAAAGTCGAAAGGCTCTTATTTGTTGGCTTGATGAGGAGAAAGGAGCCGAGATTGCAGACAACTCGGCAGGACTTGTTCTTTTCATTCCCCAACAGGGTTTGGACCCGTATTTGAAACGGGAGGCCCAGTGGCCAATGAAGGTTCTTTAGCGTCAGTGGGACTGTTGATTAACATGATCCCCCTGGGAGTATTTAGTGACAGCTATACATCAGATCAATAGCTATCTTCTTTTGTGATTGATTTCTTTAGGAGATGCTCCAAATAGCTTCGGTTCGGGCCTCCGGCGCTTATGCCAAGTGTCCTCCTCTTGACGCTTATTCTTAGAAGCTACAGTTGCAGGGTTCTCTTACCTCCACAGATGATGTAGTCATTTCATTATTCCTTGGGCATTCACCATACAATGCTACTAAGGAGTCTTCTGCCCATGGGGAGGATGAAGAGGCCTTGCTGACCTTATAAGTTATATTCTTCTTTTCTTTTGCATTCATTTTTTTGAACGGACAACTTGGATGGCGCCGACAGTGCAGTGCAGTGCAGAGCCGTCACCCTTCATCCATTTGTTTTTAAACAGACCAAAGTGGGTGCATAGGAGAGCGCTCACCCCCTCAGAGAGGGGATAAGTGGTTCGCTCCACCACGCCAACCCCACAATGGTAGTTTTTTATTTGGCACGGTCCAAGACATGGGGGGGAGTGATATCTCCCTTGACAAATGCAGCCATCAAGGCCTCCTTCAAAAAAATTTTTTTCTTCTTTTTTTTTCTCTTTTTTTTTGGGTGCCTGCCCCCAGAACAGGACCTTTCCTTCCTTCTTCTATTTTCTCTTCTTTTTTTTCTTTCCTTTGTTTTTATTTGCCATTCTTCTTTTGTTGGCAAACATCCGCATTCAAGCCATGCGGGCTTGCTAGACATCGGCTTCAGCCAGATTTGCGAGGAGCAGTTGATGCGGTAACGCCGCACGGGGCTGCTCTTTTATGGACAGATATTTGATGAGGGCACAGTGGGTCCACCATATACTCGCCCATCTGTAGTTCGCCATTTCTGATCAGACCTTCAATAATGTCCTTAAACACATAGCAATCCTCAATGGGATGCCCCAACATTTGGTGATAAGGACAGAATCGTGGATCTTCGTTTCTTTCGGCATCGCCTAACTTCTTCGGCTCCTGGAGCACCACTTTGCCATATTCACGGGCCCACTCAAAAAGTGCCCTAGTCTTGTCCTTTGGAAAGGAATACAGTTTCATCATTTTGCCCCTTAATGAGGGCCCTTGTTTTGTCGGATCGGCGGAAGACGCCTCTTTCATTTTATTCTTCTGTTGCTCAAAGGCCTCAAAATTCGAGGCGCAAGCTTCTTCTTGTGCCGGAGGTTTGTTGATTGGTTTATTCTTTTGACCCGAGCTTCTGGAGGGTGGGCAAAGCCTTGCAAGGACTACTTCTGCTTCTGCTGTGATGTCACTTAGATATTCAAAGGTTGTGACTTCGAAGTCAATGACCCATCGCAAAATTTCCATCTTCAGATTCTCTTTACAAATTTGGACAAACTCCTCGTAACTAGGCGGGTGCCTACATCTTTCACGAAGGCTCCTCCATCTACTTATGTAGTCCTTGACGGACTCATCATCATTTTGTTTGGCTGCTTGTAATTCGACTTCAGTGACTTCTTCTTCAGCCGTCTTTGTATTCATTGTTCGTTCCACCTTTGGCTTGTCCATTGTGGCTAGACCCGCTGATCTCGGGTGTACGGTAGTTGGCTGCATATGCGGCCTCATCGACCTCATTGCCGGAGATGCTTTAGTTGCCCCCTGACTTACCCAGGGGACTGTGGGTTGGAATGGCTGAGGGAGATGCCCCCTGAATGATCATGTACTATTCGGGGCATTGTTGGCCATGTTGAAGCTTCTGATGAGCTAGCACTGTCTTGGGCTGTCTCATATAGATGTCTTGTCAATTGTGACGTATATGGCTGTATGTTCATTTCATTCAGCTGCTTTTGTAGCGTTTCAATCTCCTGGTGCTTCTGGTGTAGTAGTGCCACTATGATAGGGTCTTGTAAGAAGGGACCAGGAGTGCTACTGCCCCCCGCCTCTGATTTATGCAAGATGAATTTTCTCCTGCTGTCATTGCCGACAGTAGATAGCTCCTTTGGGATAGAATCCCTTTGTTCTATGCCTCTGGGTGGAGGAGGAATATGACATTGAGCCTTCTTATCAGCTGGTGAGCGTTGCTTCGGAATCCTCCCAGACCTGGACGATGGGTGAGAGGCAGAAGCTTTAGCTGGAGCTGCTTCCTTTGGCACAAAGCAAATTTCTTCATCTTCTTCATCAGCAGTTTGTGCCCCACTGAAGGATGCTGACAATGTGTTGCAGGAGATAACATGATTCCTCCTTTTAGCCTTTGCACTCGTCTTTTTATTTCCCTTCATGGTCGGCACTTGCCCCCACAGTGGGCTATTTGATGCATTCAGCTTTTCTGCCTTTTCTTCAGTTCTTTTTGTTAACCCGCGGGACTCATTGCATCCTCGAGGGGCATGCTTTTTGAGCTGCATAGGCTGGTTCTTTGGCTGCTCATGGTTATCAGGCCCACTTATAATAGCTTGTGACCGCTCCATGGCTGAGCCAGCTTCTTCGTGTACCCATGACGGGGTCTGTTTCTTCTTTTTATTGTCAGTTGACCTTTTGATGGCCATTGGAGAGACTGTTTGAAGGCGGGCAGAGGCTGCAAGAGGCAGAGTAGGCCGGTCCTTGGCGCCAGGAATTTGGGTTTCCAGTGCCGAGCGATAAGCCTGGTTCTGTTCCTTTCTTTGTTGGCGATGCTCGCCAATTCTCTTGCTCCCTTTCATGCAATGGGATATAGTCTTCATGAGTGTGCCAAGCACAGCCCTCTGGCATTTCTTCGGGCGGTTGTTGGCATATAGATATCATGTTAATTGATGCCCCCGTAGCGGGCACTTCATGAGGGCATGGAGGATCGACTCTGTCCTTCCCCATTTACAGATCCCCTCTTTTTATTAAGCCTTGGGCGATGTCCTTGAATATTTGGCAATCTTCAATAGGGTGCCCCAAGATTTGATGGTAGGGGCAGAAATAAGGATCATCTCTTCTTTTGGCGTCATCTGGTCTCTTTGGCTTCAGGATGATGAATTTGCTATATTTGACAACCCACTCGAACAATGCTCGAGTCTTGTCTTGGGGGAAGGCATAGAGCTTCTTTGTTTTATTTTACGGAGGAGGCCTCTCCCAACGTCCAACAGGTTCATTGAGAGGAGGATTGTGCATTCATTTGTGCCTTTTTGCCGTGAGGCTGACAGCATGAACCGCTTTCAATATCGGCCGTTTATTAACCTGCTTGGCTTCATGACTTGAGTCAGTAGAAATGGAGGGCTATCTTGTGAAGAAGTCTTCAACCTCCGTGGCAATATCACTTAATCGGTCAAATGACCTGATTTCTATTCTGATCATCTTTTCGAAAATCTCCTTCTTCAGATTTTGTTTGCATATTTGTATTGCATCTTCTGGATGCGGAGGATGCCGACATCTTGTGCTGAGATCCCTCCACCTCTTGATGTTCTGCAGCTGTTTCATCATCTTTTTGCTTGATCGCTAGCAGCTCAGCCACGGTCATCTCTGCTTTGATGACGTGGAATCTTTCACTGAATTTCTGCTGCATGTCTGGCCAGTCGTGGATAGACCCGGCCGGCAGGTCAGAGTACCATTCAAAGGCAGGTCCTGTCAATGAAGACCCAAAGAACTTGAGCAGATACGACTCGTCCGCCGCCAAGTCACCCATGACTGTCATATAATGTGCAATATGTTCTTTCGAGGAGCCCTGCCCGTTGTATTTGTCAAATTTTGGGAGTTTATTGACGCCGGGTGGCAGTCTTTTGGCAGCATGGTAGGCTGGATATGGCACTTCATATATGTCGAAGGGGGTGTAATCATCACCACCCCTCTTTCCCAACCTCACCTCGATCATCTGTTCCATCATCAATTTATTTACCATAGCTGGCTCCATTGGTTGAGTGTGGAGGTGAAAAGGCTGCATCGATAATGGGGCCGAAGTCATCGCATTGGATGGCAAAGGCTCTAACAGGGGAGCCTATTGCTGCATTTGGGGAGGCATTAGCCATGCTGGCTGAAGCCATTGAGAATAATGCTGGGGAGTAGCCTAGTTTTGATCAGTAGTTTGTAGAACGACCGGTGAAGGAGCACCCCCGGGGTTAAAACCTTCCTATGACGGCTCAGCTCGTGCCCCCAGTTGCTCGGGCACTGCAACATGCTTAGTCTTTTCATTTAATTTACTCTTCAGTGGCTTTATCTCCCGCTGATATCCTTGCCGCAGCATCAGGACGGCAGGGTCCATTGTTGTTTTATCACTGATGCCCTTGAGCATGTTACCCAAAGGAGCTTCAATTGAAGGAGGTGGGGATGCTCCCCCTTGCTCAGATGCCACTATTCTAACGGTGACAGTAGTGATATTTTCTTCAGCAAGCTGCTTGCCCTTTGTGGTTTGCAGTAGCTCAGCCTCATTTTTACCCCGTCTTGTCACCGGGTCTATTCTTCTGGCAATCTCGGTCGACTCTTCTTGTTCATTTGGGAGGGGACCAGGTGTACTCATCACCCCTGTCATATTGCAAGTAAGAATTTGCATTCTTCTTTTGTGCTTTCTGACTCCCCTTTGAGTCTGATGGGAGAAAGTCGGCTCTTCACATATAGAAGCTCCTTTCATCTTTTCATATTGTGGACGCTTTTCAGGCCTTCTAGCCCCAGGTTGCTTCTCTTCTTCATTAGCCCCCATGGGTGATATTTTGTCTTTTTCTTCCTCTTCGGTCCTACTGACACAAAGCGACCTTTGTCGGCCTAGGGCAGGACTTCCGAGGCTATGGAAGTATTCCTGGACTATCTTTGTCATGTCTTCTTGACTGCACTCCAGAGAAATAGCAGGAGGCAACACTTGGACTCGGGCGGACGGCGTATGTGAAAGCCGTATCAATTTGGCAGCTAGAATGGAATTCCTTGATAATTTGGAGATGTGGGCTTGTCTTGCGGAGACCCTGATGGCAGGTGGAGGAGTTGCAACCACGGTCCCTTCTGCATGCATAGCCTTTTTGCCCCCTCTCTTGGGGATCTCAGCATAATTTTTGAAGCCTTGCGAAGCTAGTGCAGGGCCTTGGATCCTCTTGGGAACCCAGATCTGCTTGAACTTTGGCAAGTTTGGGGTCGGCCTCCCTTGCTTGTTGTCGTCAAAATTCACCCTCCGGCCTGCTAGCACTTGGAAGGCATTGTGAGTGGGCACAGTCGGGATGATCCGACCTGGTAGAACTTCGGCGCCACGGCCATTGAAGTAGACTCGGATGCCCCCGATCAACATGGACTTCCCAGAGGCTGAAAGTTGGCTCCGAGGATCAGCAACAATTCTTCCCCTGGAGCTCTTCTTGTTGCCCCCAACAGGCTTCTTCTCATGTGCCACAGTTGGGCAAACTGTATGGTAGACGTGGCAGCTCACGACCACCGGGCTCTTCAGCAAAGCTCCCTCGACATGGCCCTCACTTCGGCGAGTCGTAATTTTGTCGTTCTTTAACTTCGTAGGTTCAGAACTCTCCACGTCAAGGAGACCCGCGAATGCAACTCCCAAGAAGTTGGGGAAGCCTACAGCTGGTAGGAAGTATCCGAAAATCGTGGGCACCACCAGGTACCCATGTTCCGCGTGGTCGGCGACGATTGCGGGGCCGAAGCCAACACCAGTGAGTCCGAATGACGTCATCGTTCGCCTTAGACAAACAGACAAACAATCAGTATTCTTGGGGGAAGCCCCCGAAGGTATCATCTCTTGGCAAAGAGATGCAGGGAGACTGGAGTCCCACCGGGCGTGCTAGACTTGTGGGGATATTTTTTTTTGTTTGGGTTTATTTTACTGGATTTATTAGGCGTGCCAGTCACCGGAGTGACGATTCATTGTGCGCTCGACCTGACTCAGTCAGTCGATTATGATATTCGTGTCAGGACTCTGAGTCCGTCATACCATAAAGGCTATGACATTAATTACGTCTATCCAAAGAAGGACAACCCTTGATTAATTGCCAAGAAAGGATGCCTCGGGGGCAAAATGAGATACGACTATTACGTTAACTCCGCTAACGGGATGCGAAACATGCATAGAAAACCGTGCTATGCGGGACATGATAACGGTGTTATGGCGCAAACCCGGCAGTATGTCCCCTTGTCTGGGGCTATGCCAAACAGAAATATAGGTCATTCACCCACGAAATGTCGGGATGGAAGCCAAAAGAGAGGCGGGCGTAGCCCTGGATCCAAAAGGATTTGAATGTGACGGGACAGTGTCCGCTACCATGTCGTTTGTTGATATTCCCATTAAGGGACCATTGGAGGACATGCAGTGGCAGAACTCCGAGGGTCAGCGGGGTGACAAAAGAAACCTCATATTCGGTATAATGTAGGGGTAAAACCCCGATTAATGTATCTCCCGTGGATCTGGATGAAGACCCATGATTCTCTCGTAAAGCGATGAAGGCTGGCATGAAGGTTGACAGGAATGGGACCTTGAGTTTAGACTGGATTTGGGTTTAATGGAGTTGTTGAGACATCAATTTGGATGGCACCTGTTAACAAGATGAAACGGCGTGGATAGGAGTCTGCGCGAGGGGGATCCCGACTCGACGGGCAACCGGCGTGGCTGGAAATATAGGCAGACGGCACGACAGGGCATACGGCGCGGCAGGTTCCCGGCGCGCCCTTCACCCGGCGCAAGTTTGGCGCCGAGAGGAGGTGGCGCCGGGAGGTGATGGCAACGGGAGGCAGTGGCACCAGGAGGTCGTTTTGTTGGTTTTCTTCTAATATTATGAGGGGTTCTTATGAGTTCAAGGGGATCCTCTGTATTCAACGGGGATTCCATGGCAATAATTGGATGAGATAGAAGATGGGGGTGGATTCATTCACCAGGGGGTCCGAGGAGACAGTGTAACTGTAACGTATATCCCCTGTGGCGACCAAGGTGTCATGAGATGATATAGCTCAGCCCTTTGCCACACAGTTGGGGGCTAAATGCATAATTTCGGTGAAAACATCGCACTATGTGACCGAATAACCCTCTGAACGAATTTTGACAGCACCTCCCCTTATTTCGGGAGTATGCCAAAAGGGTATTATAGGTCATCCACTCACGAACTGTCGAAGTGGAAACCAAAATAAGAGACGGGCATAGCCCGAGATCCAAGGGATCCAAATCATATGGGGCTTTATCCCCTGTTGTGATATCCCCTGTACAGTCAATGGAGGACATGCAGCGGCAGAACTCCAAGACTTAATAGGGTTAAAAAATGTGGGGGAATGACCCCTTTAATATGGCTCCCATGAGGATAGAGGGAAAGGTAGTGCGTCTCCATAGGACATGGTATGATGAGCAGGGTTGGCATGGCCTGACGGCATCGGCACGAACGCATGGATGTGGCCAGCAGGTGTAAAGGTATCGGCGTGAAGAAGGAGTTGGGCTTCGACGCGACATAAGAGACTCAGCCGGCGCGGCAAGCCCTCGACGCGAGACTTGCTCCGAGAGGTGCTCGCGCCGGGAGGCTTCCTGAAGTGAGGTTTCTAGAGGGGTTTGAAGGCAGGGGCTTTGGGCATTTAAAGAAAAAGTGTTTGTTCAACAATTTGAAGACCAATTCGGACGATCTTGGAGAGGATGGTCGGGGGTGGAGACGACCTTCCGTCTGGGGCCTCACTGGGAGCAGAACCATGCACAGAAACCTCACGATTCGGATTCTTCCTTTCTCGTTTCACAGACGAGAAGCCATGAGATAGGCTGTCTCAGGCTCTCGTTGTGAGTGTAAAGTTGAAAGAATCATACGATGAACGAACATTCAACAGACTTAGAAAGCCAAAATGGTAAAGCATGCATAGATGTGCAGCCATCAATATCCATAGCATATAGTGCAGAGGCAGAAACAAAAGAATAATGACAGGGGAGAACTCAGCCCGCCTTTCATCAACTATTTCTTCTGAAACAGCGTACACAAATTCAACTTGGGAGAAAAAGAAGCATACACCGACTCTATCCCTGAGGACAGTGTTACATTGGCATTCAGTGCTACGGGAGCAGAGATGCTAGAAAGTAGAGATACAAACGAGAAGGGGGAGCAGTATTTAGACAGAGGAGAAAGGGGGAAGGCAGCTGCTCAGGACGTCGAACGGCACACCCCACCTGGCTTCTTCCTTTGAGCCTCTGCCCCTCTCTTTTCTTCAGCTTCTATGGAGGGCTCTCAAGCTTCCCCTTTCTTTCAGTGGCTAACTCTTCTATCTCCTTCCACCCTCTTTTCTTCCCCTTCTCTCTTTTTTTCTCTGTTGCCTCTCTCTTCCTTGTGTTCGAAGCAAGGTTTATATATATAGAGGGTGTGGCCCTGTTTCCATCGGCGCGTAGGGGAACCGGCGCGCTGATTGGTGTTTGCGCGCCGATTGCGATCCCGCGCCGGTTTCATTTCGTGCCGGTTGACCTCCGTGCCGGTTCAGTGGCGTGCCGGTTCACTCCCGTGCCGGTTCACTCCCGTGCCGGTTTCAGCTCATTTCTTAGCATCTTTTGGCCCATTTTTATTTGTTTAGGCCTATTTGTGCTCATTTCTCATTTTGTGAGGGTTGACCCATCGACTGACTTGTCTTGCTGTCTGAGCTTTTATCTTGTTTGTTCGGGGATGGTCCCGAGCCTTCTATGAGCTCTTGAGTCTTGTTTCAGCGGCTGTTCATTGGAGCCGAGCGTCTTTTCTTTTCTTCTCTTTTATTTTGTTCTTCATCTTTGTTTGGCTTCTGTCACTCCTTTCCTTCTTTCCTTTTCTTATCGGCATAGGGGTACTTCGGCCAGGGCTCCATACTTGCAAAAGTAAAAAGTTTAAGAAATGTTAGAAATATTTTCAGTGTCAACAGGCATCCATCCGCTGAACCACAATGGTCTCGGTGGAACGACTAAGCGGGAAGGAAAGAGAAGAAGCAAGCGATGCAAGTGCATCGGCCAGAATGTTCTGAGAGCGGGGAGTATGAATATAGATAAGCTTCCGGAATTGCCTAGCCAGGAGCGTGACCAAGTCTTGATAAGGCTTGAGTTTAGGGTCACGGGTGCGGTAAGTTGACAGAACTTGACGCAGCACCAATTGAGAGTCTCCTATGATGTTTAGGTATCGCGCGCCCATGAGGTAAGCGTGCTTCAGACCGACAAGGAGAGGCTCATACTCAGCTATATTACTGGTGGCAGGAAAAGAGAGTTGATAGGCGATAGGGATGGTCACTCTTTCCGGAGTGAGGAGAACGGCGCCGATTCCACGGCCCTGAGAGTTGAGAGCACCATCGAAGTGAAGAGACTAGAAAGGAAGATGAGTGATTACAGCCAAGTGTTCATCAGGAAACTCGTCCTGCATTGAATCAGTGCGAGGGATAGGAGAATGAGCAAGATGTTCAGCAATTGTGTATCCCTTGATCGCCTTCTGAATAATGAAGGTGATGTCAAACTGGGAAAGAAAGCTCTGCCAGTGAGCCAATCTGCTAGAAAGGACGGGTTTTTCTAAGAGATAACAAATTGGGTCCATTCTAGAGATCAACTTAACCTCATGGGCAAGAAAGTAGTGTTTGAGTTTCTGAGCTACCCACACTAGTGCTGCACAGGTCTTCTCCATGACAGTATATTGGGATTCAATAAGATTAAACAACCTCGAAAGATAGTACGCTGCCCTTTCTCTTCCTTCATCATCTACCTGAGCCAGGATAGCTCCTAGGGAGTCCTCAATAATTGAAATGTATAGGATCAGGGCTTTCCTAGGGACGGGTGACTGCAAAATCAGGGGATTAGAAAGATATACCTTAAGATCCTCATAGGCCTTTTGGCATTGTTCATTCCATTCGAATTTAGCTCCCACCTTTCACAATTCATAGAATGGGTGGCACCTTTGCGAATGTTGTGATATGAATCTTCTAATGAACTGCAAGCGCCCAATCAAACATCTGAGTTTAGTGATGTTCTCAGGCGGTGGCATCTCCATAACGGCCTTCACTTTGTTCGGATCAATCTGAATCCCCTATTTACTAACTATAAACACAAGCAATTTTCCTTATGCGACTCCGAACACACATTTCTTTGGATTCATCTTCAATTTGTACTCCCTAACCCTTTGCAACACTTTGGCAAAAATGGCGGGGTGTTCTTCTTTGGACCTCGACTTTACTAGGATATCATCCACGTAAGCTTCTAAGTACACATGCATCATGTCGTGGAAGATGGCCATCATTACCCACTGGTATGTGGCACCTGCATTCTTTAATCCGAATGGCATAATGACATAGCAGTACGTGCCCCAGGGCATGGTGAAAGAGGTCTTCTCTTGATCCTCGGGAGCAAGTCGGATTTGATTGTAACCAGAATACCCATCCATAAATGAGAGGGCCTCATACCCAGCCGTGTTGTCCACCAATACATCAATGTGAGGAAGTGGGAAATCATCCTTCGGACACGCCTTATTTAAGTCCCTGAAATCGATACAAATCTGAATTTTTCCATCTTTCTTCATTACCGGGACTATGTTCGCCACCCATTGCGGATATAAAACCACTCTGATAAACCTGGCCTTGTGCAATTTATCGACTTCTTCCTTGATTCTCAAGGCCATTTGCAGGTGGAACCTTCTCGCCTTTTGCTTAACGGGTGTTGCCCCTGGTTTAAGAATGAGTTGGTGTTCAACCAACATGGGGTCAAGACCCAGCATGTCCTCATAGGACCAGGAAAATGAATCACTGTACTCCCTCAAAACTTTGATCAGCTCCTCTTCAACCTGAGGAGGGAGATTAGCAGAAATAATTATGGGCCTGGGGTCCTTGTCCGTTCAAGATTAATTTATTTAGTGGGTTCATCCACCGCCGACGACGGTTCATCAAACCTCTTCAAACCTTGTGTGTACTGATCGGCAGTGTCATCCACATCGCTTTCCTCATCATCGGATGGGTCCTTCTCATCTACGGTCTCATATACACCTAATCTGTCATTGCTCCACACCCCTTCTACTTCCTCATCATTTTCCAAAACTATCGCGGTCTCTACAAACTCAGGGCATTTAAGAAGGGCGTGACATCTCTGAACTAAGTCATGGAGGAACCTATCTGGAACGGATTTAGGATGACGCATCACAGGGTGCGCCACAGACGTGGATGGGCTGACCACACTAGAACTAGACTCTACCCCAACTGACTCTACAAACCTAGGAGACTCTACAGAATGTACATCTACCCTAGGAGAGAGGAAGTCTACAGGGAAAGGAGCAGGGGTCTCATACCCCTGGGAAGACGAGCAGAACATAGCGTAATCCTCCATTGACACCTTCGTTTTAAAATTGGTATTTTTTTTGGAGGTCGGAGGAGATCACACAACAGGAAGAAGAAGACGAGGGAGGAGGGAGTTGCATGGGAAACAGATCGGGGAATATGCAATCGAAGAATGGGTCGGTCGGAAGATGAAAACCACATTTCGTGGAGTTGGGCATTGGGCGAAGGAGGAGTAAACATGGTTGATAAATCAATGGGTGGGCAGTGCCCACATGCACATGGCACAAACAGGATTTCAGACGGTCTTTACGTGAAGTATGGGTCGACCATGATCGGAGGGGAACGGAGA
The DNA here is from genome assembly GCA_022559845.1 of Amorphophallus konjac. Taxonomy (NCBI): domain Eukaryota; kingdom Viridiplantae; phylum Streptophyta; class Magnoliopsida; order Alismatales; family Araceae; genus Amorphophallus; species Amorphophallus konjac. The sequence goes on from CM040127.1 coordinate 107,364,202, forward strand.
AAAAACCCCAATTGTTGAAACAAGGAGGCAAGACAGGACGGGGACAAAGAAAAGGTAGTGATGGAGCTCCCCACTTCTCGCGGCCTCCGTTGCACTAGCTCAGTCGGAGAACGCTTCACCAGCTACATCTCCATCTTCTGCGGGCGGTCTTCTTCGTAAAACAGCTTCCCAAAACAACTGCAGAAATCATCCATATCACCCACCAACCACTTCAGTGGCGGCGGTGGGTCAGCAACATCAAGGGCGGCATCAGTCTTTACATCAGAGCATGGTGGTGGCTTCTTCAAGTACCGGGCCGCAATGGGCCTTTCACAAAATGTTGACGGGAATCCCACGTCAGTGGCTCGAAGTCTCCCAATATGGACAGTGTCGACTCCCGGTAGCCAAGGCCTCTCCGGCCCATCTTTCTACCTTTAGGGACGGGCTTAGTTCGCCCCTGCAATTGCGCGCCGAGGCCCAAGCTCGGCTGATAGCCTAACTTTAAAATCATGTGCCACCCTTTCGAATATCTAATCTTGGACTTAATTTTCACATTTACTGGTGCAGCGGCGGGCTTGCGTAACGCATATGCCCATGAATAATTTAAGTACATCACGGAAAGAACTGGCATGTTGCTCGACCACAAGGTGGGAAGAATATTATCTGCAATCACATCAACAGCCTGGACTGTGGAGATACTCTTCACCTTAACCACCCGGCCTTGAAATGGGAACTTAAGGCATTGGTGGGCGGTTGAAGGCATAGCGTTCAAACTATCTATCCACGGACGACCCAAAATTGCTTTGAACATCGGGTCTATGTCCAGAACGTAAAACTCCACATCCATTACCAAAGGCCCTAGCTTGGCCTGGACCGTCATGACCCTGTGGCATGCTCGTCTGGAGTTATCATATATCGTAATTGTAGTCAGTGTTGGCCTAAGCATATCTTTCGAAATGTTGCAGGCACGTAGTGTACTGAGTGGACACATATTGATGGAAGCACCTGTATCCACTAGAGTTGACTCTACCGCCACTTTGTTCAAAGAAATGGTAATGCAGAGTGGCATCTGCCGTGCCTCTAGGGGTGCCAATTCTAACTCGGAGAATGAAAAGGAAGGCCCCCTGGTAATAGTTGCCAACACTGACGGCCAGTTGTCCACCGCCACGTCCTCGTTGACCATAACCTTCTGCATAAAAGCCCTGAGGGCGTCCTGATGCAGCGTGGACCTTTTAATCAACTCCAGAACTGATATCTTGGCCGGCATCGGTCCAAATGCTGTAGCAAGTCATATTTTGTGCCCGACACGGGGTCCACTTCTTCCGCTTTGACTGTAGAGAAAGGAACTTGAGGGTTGGGTGCAGATGCACCAGGGGAAGGGTAACTTCTATGGAATGGACACCCGCTCCGGAGGGTGCATTGTCGTGCTGGCACGGTATCAGATGGACCCCCAATTGGCCCAGTAGGATGAGTGGAAGGGGTAGAAATAGGGGTGAGAATGGCGGAGGCTGGCCTGACGGGCCCTGGCGGGATGATGATTGGTGAAGGGTTAAATGAGGCGTGATGATGGAGGGCATAGCGGGTATTGGTGGAAGGGTTGGCGGAACGTGGGGGAACGTGGGGGGTGCAATAGGTGATTGGGAGAGGGCAGGGGGTGGAGCGGTGGCCAAGGTGGTGGGCGGAGAATGGAAGGAACAGAAAGTGCGGGGAAGTTGGTGTAGTGGAAGGCCAAAAGGTGAGCGGGGGTCTCATCATCAAAAGACCACCCAGCATTAGGGGCTGGGTGGTGGACTGCATTCACTTGAGCCGGTGCCGGTGGCTATTGTTGTTGTTGAGGAGCAGGCGGATGTTCTGGCATGGGATTCTGATGAATCCGAAGGTCTTGGTGCCGCTGCTGCTGCTGTGAGGGTTGTTGTTATTGTAGAGGTGGCTAGAACTACTGCTACTGGGGTGCCGCCTGCTGCGGCCTGGCTTGTTATTTTCTTTCCTTGATATCTTCAATCAACTTGTGCATTTGGGCCCAATCAATCCTCTGGCCCTCATGCAAATCATACACCATATCTCTAAATTGGAAGCATCTCTCTATGGTGTGCCCGGGCTACCGATGGGATATGCAATACCTTGACTGATCGACTGCCGGATTCCAATTCTGACGCTCCGGAGGCAATTGAATGTCACCAGTGTACATTAGAGCTAAAAAGATATCGGGGACGGTTTCTGTAAGTGGTGGGTAGTTGACCCTCTTGGGTCCCAGTCGAGCAGGCCCATAACCAGCAGAAGGATGGACGTTATGGTACTGGGGTGGCTATTGTGGCTGTTGTGGTGGTGGTGGTTGTTGTGGGTGCTGACGAGCTTGGAAGGTGGATCGTGGAGCTTGTGGAGCGGAGAATTGGGGGTTACGTTGAGGTTGATGGAAACAGGGTGGAGCGGACTGGTTAGGGAATCGAACAACCTGGACCTGCTCATTGACTTGAACTACCTCAATTACTGGGCCCTGGGATTTTCGGGTAGTTTTGGATTTCTGGGTCTCAAATAGTGAATGGATGGGGGAGTCTTTAAATTGGGTCTGGATGAACTGGGCCTCGATGTACAACTGGTGCATGTTAGATATATCGTTCATTGCCAATATATTCCGGAATGTCGAGGTAGCATTAGAAATCAGCAATTTAACATTTTCTTCTTCCGGGATCTGCCCGGGCACACGCGAGGCCATCTGCCTCCATCGATCTACATATGCGGCAAAGTCTTTGTCCGGCTTCATCTTTTCTGCTACCAAGTCTGTAAAAGAATACTCGGGCCCAACCCGATCCTGAAATCTCTGGATAAACTTCTCCTTCACGGTCTTGAAACTTTCCGTCTCATCCAAAGGAAATGTGTAGAACCATTCAAGGGCGACCCCATTCAAGGATCGGCAAAACAGATACGCCATCAGGCGGTCGTCATGCTGGAACTGCTCTGATTCATAGAGAAACTCCCTGACATGAATAAACGGGTTGCCATTCCCGTCATATTTCCGGTACACGGGGAGCTCAGACTGCGGTGGGAAACGAATGTCCCTGAAGTTAGGAATTGGGACATCAACTAAAGACTGCGGGCCGACCCGCTTGTGGAGGAGGTCAATCTGCTGCTGCATGGTAGCCCATTTGTCAAGAAGTTCCCGTTCCCGAGAAGGGAAAGATACGGCAGGAAGGATCGAACCGGAGTATGGAGCCGAAGGATAGACGGACTGAGGGGGCAGCCCATAAGATGGATAATGGGCCAAGGAAGGGCCCATATCTGCATGAGCCAACTGGGTGGCCCCTGATTGCAGACGGACGAAATCAGCCGGGGCCACAAGGGCCTGCGATGTTGGAGAGAATGTGATGTAAGGATCGGCATAAGAAACAGAGGGGATATGGGTCTTCCCCTTATCAAGTGACTGATGGGCCGAGGTAGAAGCCTGGCCTGCTTCCATGGTGGAGAATCGAAGAGCCTGAGGACGGATGGGAGTAAGATCTATGGGGGCTACAGAGGTGGCCCCTAATCCAACAATCGGGGGTGTGGAAGTGGCGACAGCAATCATGCCAGAAGAAAGTACTGAGGGCGGGGCATCTGCCCCTTGCAAGGCATGTTTCAGCAGGTGGAGTTGAGTAAGATCCAGCTGGGCCATCATATGGAGAACCTGACTGGCCGAGCCGCGAGTGGATGAATCTGAGAGGGAGGGTTGAGCACCCTCAACAACAATGGTCAGGAAAGGAGGGGCAGTCCCCTCTCCCCCTTGCACATGAGCGACCCTAGGTGGGTCCTCCAGAAGTCCCCGAGGGAGAGAATCCTCAGGGGGATGCGAGAAGTTGTAAGATGACATAATCAGAAGTGAATCAAACAAGGGATTGAAATAAGAATGGGAAGGCGAACCACCCTTAGGAGATGATCCTGAGGGTGTGAGACAGCTCCACATACACTGAGCACCTGGGAAGAAGAAGCAAACAATCCTACCCAAAATCTAAACAGCACTGAAGTGATGCACACACAAGAGAGAGAAGAGACGAGAAGAGAGACAACGAAGTGAACACTGAAATTATGGATGATGCGCGACAGATCTTATGAATCTTTCCTTGTAGGACCTTAGTGGGTTAATTAAGATGTTAGTTCACTTAACCACAAGGTACCTAATCAGGGTGAGAAATGGGGAACTGGCTGACTTTAAAGGGACTCTCTCTCGCAGATGCAAACCCTAAACTAGGGGGTGGTACGGTACAACCTACCCGGCGTCCGTGTGGGAATCCACGGCTCACGGGGACTTATGGAGGCCCTCAGCAAGGTCAGCTAGTCAGCTCCAAGGAGTATGGAGACGAGAGGAAACCCTACCTCGGTAGGAATGTAACTACTAATGAAGAGTATGTATGCCCCTATGCGCACCGGAGTGCATGCAGAATCTAGCCTAGATCTAGCAGACAATGATCAAGCAAATATGAGAAAATGACATGAACACGATCATGCAACAATATAACAACAGCAGGGGGAGATCCAAATAGCACCAAATATATATATGTAATGATATAGATCAATGAGAAAAATGTAGCGTCGGGTGTATTGTAGCAGTAAAGGATGGTCTGATGAAGACCGCTCAGGGTACGTACGCGGTCTGTAATGGACCATTCAGGGAGAGCAAACGGTCTGGAATGGACCGTGCTAAAGCAGGGAGTAACGCCAAAATAGAGAAAAAACCACAAAATGTCAAAATGACCAAGGAATGAGACTCAGAAGTGTACCTGGATGAGCGGTCTTTCGACAGACCACACAGAGTCTGGAACGGACCTGAAACAACCGCGGAATATCAACAGAAATCACAAATCTAAACACAGCAATGTACCTAAGCCAGCAATGATGAACGGTCTGTATCAGACTGCGGGAAGAAGTGGACGGTTTATACAGAACCGCTGGGTGTAACAGGCTGGCGAAACAGGGGCTCTGTGATAATCACGGGATGGTCAATCTCCAGCCGTTCAAGAAAGTAGGCGGCTCACAAATGACCGCGTAAACTCCAGAGGACAGAATGCCAGATGGGCCAAAGATCAACCTAAAATACTCAGAGAAGGAACTAACGAAACACACAAACGGGTCATCAAAACACTAACACGATGGGCACTAGGCGTCCCACCGTGATCACCAAAAAAGGGGATGTTGACATATATTCCCCACCTTTTCTCCTTCTTACCTTCCTTTTCTAATAATCAAAATGTAAAGACAAGCGAGATGAAGGAAGAAAGAAAGAAAGGGTGAAAAAGGGCGTATGATCGTTATCGCCACCAAGACACGAAGTACCGAGGGGTAACCGTACCTTGGAAAAGGGGAGAAAACACTCGCCTGATGTTCAGCGCTGACAGGTGTAGACGGTCCTAGAAGATCCGCTTTGTGATTAGAACGGTCTCTCGACAGACCGCTCAAAGCACCGAAGTAAGAAGCGGGATGAAGATGAGCCCCGCGATAGCACGGTTCTCAGACGACCACAATCAAGCGTTGCACGGTCCTATGTGGGCTGTGTATACCTGTGGATGAGCGGACGATGACTGTTCGATGCTGCCAAACTGCAAAGCGTAAGATCCAATCCTCTACCCCTTCCGGCTAGCCAGAGGGGATGGGCCTCGTGTTAGGATGATGCTGACTTGTAAGACAACGTGGAAAACACAAAAGGGACCCTATATTAGAACTAAAATGTGTAGTAAATGCCGAAAGAAAAGGAAACGAGCATAACTAAATGAAGTGGGGGATACTTGGAGGTTTTTAAACCCCTAGGGGTGCCAAAAAACATAGGAGGATGTGTGTAATGTGATGAAAGAATGAAGAAAAGTAGATGGAAGAAGGAAAACGGTGCATGCATGCAAGGGGAAAACAGACGATGAGACTAGTGAACTGATGACTCAAACAAACAGTGTACTCCCTGAACCGGAGGACTATGTGGACGTAGAAGGCCTCCCTCTCTGTCTTGGGTCGCTCAATAATCCGACAGGGCTTTGCCGTCGACCAAAAAATCTCCCCCCCTTCAAAGCTTGGCCTTATGGTCCTACTTATAGAGCCTTAGAAGATAGCCTCGAAATTAGGGTTTCCTGTCATTTTCAAGTCGAGATTATCAAAGATAAGTTGTATGTAATAGAATTATCTCTCAACCAGAAGAAACGGCACCGAATTTGGTTCAGTATTCGCGGAGAAACGGTTGGAGAAAGTTGGGGTAAAATCCACGAAGGGAGAGAGAAAATCTTTAACTTTTTCAGCAATCAGACCATTGCGCGGTCACACGATAGACCACCCCATACATTGAGCGGCCAGACATCAGACCGTCCAACCTGTCGGTGGAAATTAAATAAATAAGTAATATTATCCAAATATCCATCGAACTGACCGATGTTTTCTCCGTTGGGCTCTCATGAATTGGGCGATTCTTAATGGACCACTTAGCTCATGGAACGGCCAAAGCCCAACCGTCCAATGCTTGTCGGTGATAAATCAAAATAAATTGGATAATTAGATAATTATTTGAACAATCAATGAATCTGGGACTCTGGAACATGGACGGTCATGTACCTGCCGTTCAATAAGTGTGAACAGTTAGATATGCACCGTGCAAACGCTTGTTGGTGAAAATTCAAATAAATCACCTTAATATCCAATAAATAGTTACACGGTCCATAATCAACCGCGCAGTTACTGGAAGGTCAAATGATAGACTGCTCAATGGCTGGGCACTTGAAAATCATTAAAATGTGAAAAATCGAGGCCCATTAAGCCCCGAACTGAAGCAGACCAAGTCAGGGAGGTAGGTACCCATAAAATAGGCTCAATAAGCTGCCTGAAAATAGTCCAATGAGTAATGGACAACTTGAGGCATCAACAAATGATGGTAAGAGGAATGACTCAACTTATCGGCAAAAAATGGGTGTCAACACCTATGTTCTAGCTCAACTGGTAGGTGACAGGATTTTTCCAAAAATCAACCTGTAGGGAGACATACCAATGGGAGTTTTTTATGCAGTCCGATAGGCCCACAAAATATCATCCAATCTCTCAGACCAGTCTTTCCTATCTGGCCTAACGGACTTTTGCAAGATGTTCTTGATTTTCATATTGGAGACTTCTACTTTCACTACCAAAAAAAGCGGGATTTCAGACGGATATTTCAGATGGATATTTTTCCGTCGTAAAATCCGTCTGTATTTGTGACAGATTAGTTTTCGTTACAAATTCCGTTGTTATTAACGACATACTATATTCCCTCTGAAGATCCGTCTATAATTATAGACGGAATATATTCCGTCTTTATATCCGTCGTGATTTGAGACGGATATTCAGACGGAAATAATCCGTCTGAAATCCGTTACAAATATTCTTTACCTCCATCGAAACTTTCCCCCCTTCCCCCACGACGGAGCTTTCCCCCCTTCTTCCCCCCTTCCCCCGCGATCTCCGTCTCACTCCCACTCTCCCTCTCACTCTCTTTCCACTATCTCCTTGCCAAGGAGAGACTGCCGGTGCCGTACTCGCCGTCGCGGCCAAAGCCGCCCTCGCCATCGTCGTCGAAGCCTTCCTCGTCGTCGTCGTCCCCGCAGAGCCCCCCTCACCGTTGCCGTTGAAGCCGTCCTCGTCGTTGCCATCGAAGCCGTCCTCGTTGTCGCCGCCAGTGTCGCGTTGTCGCCATCCTCCAAGCCATCCTCTCTGGTCTGGTAAGCCCCCTCCCTCACCCTCTCTCTGTAAAACTCTCCCTACCTGACGCGCCTCCACCATCGCCATTGTTGCATTTGTTGTTCCTTTTTTTTTAAAGCTTGGGGATCATCAGGGAGGGCGGGGGTTCTAGCCGATCCGGGAGGGGGAGGTTGGTCTGGCAGGGAGAGGGGTTCCAGCAGCGGTTTTCGGGAAGGAGGGTCAAGAGCGGAGGGGGCCGGGGGGTGCTCTGGCAGAGGGCGGTTCAGGCGCGCAGTGGGATCCGGCAGGGAGTCCAGGGTGGGGGCTGTGGGTTAGGAGGGTGGGGGGGTTCCGATGGGGGGTCTGGAGGAGGGTTTCGGTGGGTGAGGGGCTGCTCTGGGAGTGGGGATTTCAGGGAGGGGGTCTCCGGTGGGGGGTCTGGGGTGGGGGCTACTGGCTGGGAGGGTGCGAAGTTCCAGTGGGGGGGAGTCTAGGGGAGGAGGGTTCGATTGCGGTAGATCCGAGGGGGGGCTGCTCTAGGAGTGGGGTGGTTCAGAGAGGGGGGATCCAACAGAGGGTCTGGGGTAGGGGCTCATCTCTGAGAGGGTGGGGGGTCCGGGGGAGGAGAGTTCAGGCGGATCTAGGGGGGCTACTTGGGAGTGGGGGGTTAAGGGAGAGGTGCTACAAGGGGTCCGGGGTGGGGACTGCTGGTTGGGAGGGTGTGGGGCCGCGAGCTCACCCGAATATTGCTAGAGGGAGAAAGGGGGTAGGGAGGGGTTGGGATGACTTTTGGTCGAAGGGTGGGGGTGGGGGTGGGGGTGCAATATCACCGGAGCCACTCCGGCGTGTGGTGGGGGTCAGTGGGAAGAGACTGGGGAGGGGGGCTCCAATAAGATGGCATTGGCAGCCATCATGAGGGGGATCAATATGAATGCAGGGCTTAAGCAGAGCCCAAGTGGCAGCTGACAGCTTGCTATGTAAGAGAAGGTGAGTGGTTGACTCAATCTAAGCATTTGGACAACATAAGTTTTTAGAACACAATGATATTCCACTCTGCTGAAGTCTTCTATCAGTGGGTAAAATTCCATGGATGAGCTTCCATAGGAATAGAGAAACTTTGGGGGGAATGTAGGTAGACCAAATGAGAGAGTATGGAAAGGATTGATCAGTAACAGTTAAGTGCTTCCTCCATGAGCTGATAGTAAAATCTCTTGCTGCACCTCTGACCAGTCTTCTTAAGAAGGACAGTTATAGTTGGAGCCCATCTTCTCATCAAGCCTTCTTACAGCTTAAAGAGGCTATGTCAACTGCCCCAGTTCTTGACTTGCCTGATTTTTCAGAAACTTTTGTAGTCGAGTGTGATGCTAGTGGAACTGGCATGGGAGCAGTTCTCATGCAAAAAGGTCGTCCTGCCATTCTTGAGGCCATAGATGCTCCACTGAGGCTGAAAGTGATCCCATTTGAACCTTGTTTTATGATGATAAGAAGATATAGAGAAATGGAATGACCACACATCTTAAGTAGTACATATATACAAAGATGTGGATAAATGCAAAGAAATCAGAATTCTCTATAGCAATAGGTAAATACCCAAAAAATTCATTTTGTGATTTAAAACTTTGTGGATTTTTATTGCATGTAAATATATTTTTAAATCTGATTTTAATAGAAATTTGATGTTAATTTGACTAAAAAATGTAGATTGTTTAGCTTCGATGTTCTTCATTTGAAAAATTTTGTAATTTGGGTGTTATTTAATTTGATATGTCCATAATGATAATTGCGTTGTTATTTAATTTTATGTTATATAAATGCATGGGGTATTCCCTGTGAGCTGAGGTGCGTGGGTGCGACCTAACATTACACGCACCTCAGGAGAGCGCGTTAAAACCGTGTCAATGTGCCTTCCCGTTCAAGACTTTCGGTTTGATGTGTATGTTCTCATTTGTTTATGAGAATATATATATCTACCTCAAAGTCTTGAATTGTCCCGTTTGGACAGTCTGTGAATGTTTGATCGCACTTAGGCAGTCATTTACTATATGTGTTTGTATGGTTTGTTGAGAATTTCGGTTGTGTCTCCTCACTCTTCTCTGATATACCATTATTGATTTTGAGTGTTTTCTTAACCACTTACTTGTAAGTGTTTAAGAAAATTTCAAAATCAATAAATATATTTGGTATATCGGAGAAGTGTGGGGAGATGATGCCGAAATTTTTAGCAAATCGTGCAGCACATATAGTAAGTGATTGTGCGATCAAACCTTCATGGATGGGTTAAAAAGTGATAATCTAATCAATATTCCTCTTCCAACTGCAAATGGTCTATGATGAACGATGTGAGGAAAGGGTCGGGTGTAATATTATGAGTAATGATTTGAAAGTTAGGATGTGTATTGTCATTTATTGGGTGCAGGCAAAATGTCGACAGATCGTTCATGGATGTATCGTAGAATAGTTGACCGGGTGGTGTCAGATGACTTTAAGCTTGGGGTTGAGAGTTTCATTCAATTTGCATTGGGGAATCCAAATGCAGCAATAGATCGCGACGGTCACATTCGATGCCCTTGTTCAAGTTGTAGAAACTTGAGGTGGTGTTCAACATGGGATGTGCAACATCATTTGTACACGAAAGGGTTCGTGGATGGTTATACGAATTGGACGTGTCATGGTGAGCAATTCTTGAGGTATGAGCCCGACAATATTGCAGGCACAAGTGGGTACGTGGATATGGTTGTAGATGCTGCTGGTCCTAGTTTTAATATTCACGATGAAGCGCCGAATAAGACAGCCGGAAGATTTTATGAACTACTTAGGGATGCTGATGAGCCGCTGTGGGATGGTTGTGAAAATCACACTCGATTGTCTGCAGTGTCACAGTTGTTGAACTTGAAATCTGAATTTCACATCAGTGAGACTTGTTTTGACCGTCTCCTCCTCTTGATCAAGAGTATGTTGCCTCGAGACGAGAAGTTGCCAGAAACTTTTTACCGTGCAAAAAAGATGGTCAATGACTTAGGACTTGGATATGTGAAAATAGATGCATGTCCGAATCATTGTATGTTATATTACAAAGATGATGCAGATAAGATATCATGTTCCATTTGTGGCCATGACAGATTCAAACCTAAGGGGGGGGGTCAATTCAAAGGCAAAAGATGTACCTTACAAGGCGTTGCGATACTTCCCTCTTGTGCCTAGGCTGCAGCGACTGTATATGTCCTCAAAGACGGCTCGGCATATGACATGGCACACCGAAAGAGTACGTCATGCCGATGATATAATCAGTCATCCTGCCGATGGTGAAGCTTGGACTCACTTTAGTCGTACTCATCTTGCCTTTTCAAGGGAGTCACGTAATGTTCGATTGGGTTTATGCACAGATGGCTTTAATCCATTCGGTGGTTCAGTGGCAGCTTATTCTTGTTGGCCAGTGTTCATGACACCGTACAACCTTCCGCCGCACATGTGCATGAAGCGAGAAAATCTGTTTTTGTCCCTAGTAATTCCTGGTCCAAAAAGTCCCGGAAAAAATTTGGACATATATCTCAGGCCGTTGATTGATGAGCTCAAATTTGTATGGACTGATGGAGTTGTTACTTATGATGCATATAGGAAGAAAAATTTTATTATGAAGGCTGCACTGATGTGGACAATAAGTGACTTCCCTGCATATGGAATGCTATCTGGTTGGAGCACACATGGGAGGCTAGCATGTCCTTACTGTATGGAAGATACCAAATCATTTGTATTGAAACATGGGGGGAAAAGCTGCTGGTTTGATTGCCATCGGCGGTTGCTACCAAGTGACCATCCTTTTCGAAGGCAAAAAGACTCGTTTAAAAAAAATACTGTTGAAATGGATGAAGCTGACTTGCAACGGGTGTCGGGTCTACATATGGCGTCACGGGTGCACAATTTACCAGATGTAGTTCAATTGTCTGGTAGCACACGGCAACTCCCTAATTTTGGAAAGGATCACAACTGGGTCAAGAAAAGCATTTTTTGGGAATTACCTTATTGGTCAACTCTTCTTGTACGACACAATCTGGATGTCATGCATACCGAGAAGAATTTTTTTGATAATGTGTTCAATACGATCATGAATGTTAAAGGGAAAACAAAGGACAACGCCAAAGCACGTATGGATTTAAAGATGCTTTGTAGACGTCCAGAACTGGAACTACAAAGTGTCAATGGCAAAACTGTGCAGCCTAAAGCAACTTATGTGCTTCATGATACACAGATCAAGGAAGTATGCCAGTGGTTGAAACAACTGAGATTCCCAGATGGATATGCATCCAACATAGCCCGTTGTGTGAATGTTAATGAGGGGAAAATATATGGTATGAAAAGTCACGACTGTCATGTGTTCATGGAGAGGCTACTGCCCATTGCATTTCGTGATTTGTTGCCAAAGCAGATATGGGGAGCACTAGCTGAGATGAGTCAATTTTTCAAGATTTTATGTGCATCTGAACTCAGACTTCGGGATGTACAAACTATCGAACAAGAAGTTGTCACAACCATTTGCAAGCTAGAGAAGATATTTCCTCCGGCATTCTTTGATTCGATGGAGCACCTGGTCGTTCATTTGCCATATGAGGCTATCGTCGGAGGTCCAGTACAATTTCGATGGATGTATCCATTTGAGAGGTATGTGACAATTTTTGTTAACTTATAAGTCGTCCATAGCCGCTACATATTGTTGCCATCTGACTTGTTGTTGTAGGTGCATGCATGAATTAAAAATGAAAGTTCGCAACAAGGCACAGGTGGAGGGTTCGATTGCTGAGGCATACATTCTTGAAGAAATTTCGAACTTCTGTTCTATGTACTTTGAGCCAGAGATTCAAACTCGTCGTACTCGACCTCCACGTAATGATGATGGGGGAGTGGATGAATCGTCCGATCGGCTCTCCATATTTAAACATCCTGGACGTGCGTTCGGACGTTGCTTGACTCGCACGCTCGAAGATAGAGAGTTGCACGCCGCTGAGATATATATTCTTTTGAATTGCCTCGAGATTGAACCTTATGTTGAGTAAGATCTTAATTCACATTTCCAGCAACTCCATAAGTCTATACATCCTCAAAGTCTATACAACATTGACTTCACAAAGTCTATACATTGGCTTCCTCAAAGTCTATACATTGGCTTCCTCAAAGTCTATACATCCTCAAAGTCTATACATTGGCTTCCTCAAAGTCTATACATTCACTTCCTCAATGTCTATACATTGGCTTCCTCAAAGTCTATACATTCACTTCCTCAAAGTCTATACATTGGCTTCCTCAAAGTCTATACAACATTGACTTCACAAAGTCTATACATTGGCTTCCTCAAAGTCTATACATCCTCAAAGTCTATACATTGGCTTCCTCAAAGTCTATACATTGGCTTCCTCAAATTCTATACATCCTCAAAGTCTATACATTGGCTTCCTCAAAGTCTATACATTGACTTCCTCAAAGTCTATACATTCACTTCCTCAAAGTCTATACATTGGCTTCACAAAGTCTATACATTGGCTTCCTCAAAGTCTATACAACATTGACTTCACAAAGTCTATACATTGGCTTCCTCAAAGTCTATACATCCTCAAAGTCTATACATTGGCTTCCTCAATGTCTATACATTCACTTCCTCAAAGTCTATACATTGGCTTCCTTAAAGTCTATACAACATTGACTTCACAAAGTCTATACATTGGCTTCCTCAAAGTCTATACATCCTCAAAGTCTATACATTGGCTTCCTCAAAGTCTATACATTGGCTTCCTCAAAGTCTATACATCCTCAAAGTCTATACATTGGCTTCCTCAAAGTCTATACAACATTGACTTCACAAAGTCTATACATTGGCTTTATCAAATTTTTTAATCATTTTTTTTACGGGGTGCTACATTTATATTGCAGACAATTTGATTCAGAATTAGCTGAAAAATGTCCAAATATCCAGGATGTGGAGATTGAAAAAGAACGCGAGAAGTTTTTTTCCAAATGGCTAAGAAACCGAGTTAGTGTGAACTCTGAATATATATGTTTGTATTTACGTATGTTGAGGTAATTGTTATTATTTTAACTACTCTAATTTGAATATAGGTTGAACAAGGTCTCATTACTGATCAAAGAGTACAACAGATAAGTTATGGCCCCTCGAACCAGACACGTGCCTATCCGGGATATATTGTGAATGGATACAAATTTCATACAAGGGATTATGGGCGAAATAAGTCTACGATGAACAGCGGCGTATGTGTGAAGGGAAGTTTATACAATGAAATGGAATTGGACTACTATGGTATTCTTGAAGAAGTCTTAGAACTTCAGTATTTGGGACAAGACAATCATGTATACATATTTAAGTGTCAATGGTTTGATCCTAATTCTGTTCTACATGACACAAATTATGGGATTGTCAATGTCAAGCATAGGTTTAAACTTAAGACCTATGAACCGTTCATTTTAGCCGCACAAGCCCAGCAAGTGTACTATTCAAGCTATCCATCATCCAAGAATAGAGATTGGTGGGCAGTTTGCAGGGTTAATTCAAAACTCTTTCCCACTTATGAGTTAACTATGAGTGGAGATGTCTCAGAGGTTGCTCGTGCTGAATATTATCAATCAGACGAAGTTGGCGTTGTCGGTTCCTCTAGGTTTAATATGGACGAATCTGATGAGCCACTGTCATTACGTACGCGAGATGGCGTGGAAGAAGTCGATCCGACGGAGCTAAATGTTGATGTTAGAGGGGAGGAAGAATCAGATGAAGACGAAGATTTTGAATCTCATGAGACTACTATGGATGACGAAGATGATGAAGTTGAGCTAGATATATCAACATGAGGGAGGCATGTTTTGATAATTTAGTAAGAAGATTCTTACTTTTAAGCATAATTTTAAATAACATTTGTCTAGCCTTATATAATTGTGGATTAATATGTATTAATTGTTTTGTTATTCATAAGGAAATGGTGCGAGGAGGTCGTACTAGGGGTGGGAGGAGATCTAGCAGTGAGAGGGGCACTACTACCTCCTCGCTACCATCTTCTTCAGACACAGGTATATTTGATCAATAAGTTAGCTATATAAATATTTTAATTATTTACAAACTTAAAAGAATTTATTTATAGGTGCAAGTGTCGGCTCACCACCACTTGTACATACGCCACCACCTCCCGCTACAGGTATGTATATTTTAATTTAAATTCTTGAACATTTGTTCTACTTATGAAAATAAGTTCTTGCAGGTCTCAGTGGCCTCCCACCTGTTGTGCATACGCCACTCCCACCACCTCCCGCTGCAGGTATGTATATTTTAATTATATGTTCGTAATATTTGTATCACTCCACATGACAATAAATTCTTGCAGGTCTCAGTGGCAAAAAGACTCGAGGATCATGTATGTATATTTTAATTTAAATTCTTTAATATTTGTTCTACTTATGACAATAAATTCTTGCAGGTCTCAGTGGCCTCCCACCTGTTGTGCATAGGCCACCCCCACCACCTCCCGCTGCAGGTATGTATATTTTAATTATATGTTCGCATTATATGTATCACTCCACATGACAATAAATTCTTGCAGGTCTCAGTGCCCTCCCACCTGTTGTGCATACGCCACCCCCACCACCTCCCGCTGCAGGTATGTATATTTTAATTATATGTTCGCAGTATATGTATCACTCCACATGACAATAAATTCTTGCAGGTCTCAGTGCCCTCCCACCTGTTGTGCATACGCCACCCCCACCACCTCCCGCTGCAGGTATGTATATTTTAATTATATGTTCGCATTATATGTATCACTCCACATGACAATAAATTCTTGCAGGTCTCAGTGCCCTCCCACCTGTTGTGCATACGCCACCCCCACCACCTCCCGCTGCAGGTATGTATATTTTAATTATATGTTCACAGTATATGTATCACTCCACATGACAATAAATTCTTGCAGGTCTCAGTGCCCTCCCACCACCTCCCACTTGTACAGGGCCCACCCCCACCAGTCAGCCCCTTGACGATGTCGGCAGTTGTCACGAGGGAGGCATGACCCATGATAGACGTCGCCCGTGTTGGGTATCCAGGTAAATCTATTAGGTTATATTACATTAATTAGCCCTCAACTGTCTAATATGAATATTTTGACATTTGCAATTGCAGTATGAAATTTGAACCCCATAGCGCTGTCCATCATTCCACCGAACTCATGTTGGCACATGTGCCCGGGGCAGCTTCCACTTTCAGAGATTTTCCGATGTCCGTCCGCGATTCATTGTACAACATGTTCTTAGTAAGTAATTACGTCATTTAATTCAAGTATTTCCCAAAGTCAATTTACAACTTTATACTAAGTGTGAAAAGTAATTGATTTACAGCGGTCTTTTCAATTCACATGTGGACATGACGCGGCGAGATGTCGTCGTGCCTGGGAGTCTACTATGCTCTCAAGTTACAAGAGGAGAATACATGAGGCCCGAGCACACGCTAAAAAATTGAGTGGGGGGAGTGAAGACCGACAATTGTGGAAGGCGCATCGCCCTCTATGGATGAGGCAGGAGGATTGGGAGATATCTTGTGACCATTTTGCCGACCCCAAGTGGATAGAAAAGTCCGAAAAAGCCAAAGCAAACAGGACGTCAAAACCAGGTTCAAATTTGCATACGAGTGGGTCCATCTCTTATGCGGCTCATAAACAAAAATTGGTAAGTAATATACCAATTTATCTTCTTACAATTTATCCCAATATTTGACTTTTTTTTACTATGAATTGTATAACAGGCTGTGGAGCTTAATCGACCTCCGTCGTTCCTCGAGGTGTTCGACAGAACACACAAAAAGAAGGGGACTAATGATTTTGTGAGTGACACAGCTAAGTCAGCAGCGGTAAGTTTATCTACATATGTAACTTGTACCGTTCATTTAAATTGGCATGTAATTCATATGAAATTGACTAGTTATTTTATTCAATTTGTAGGAAACATATAGCAAAGCAGTGACAGAGAAGTACGGGGAGGGAGACACGCAGCAGCCGGAGTTCGATCCGGTGGAGTGGGTGGCAGCAGCTGGCGTACCGAAGAAAGGCCGACTATATGGTTTTGGGGAGAGCCTAGACGCAAGCGCGGTGACATCAGCGTGTGCGAGTTCTAGCTATACTTCTTCCAGTGGCAGTGCCTTCACTATACCTTCCGTTGCCCCCAGCGCTTCTGCCAGCGACATGATGGACATGGTCCGATCGCAGATTTCTGATATGCAGCGGCAGCAGCAGCATTTCCAGCAAGAGATCTCTAGCCAAGTGTCAGTATTCTTGCAGGCAATTAGTGGCCTCCTCTCCCAGAGCGGAATGGTCCCTCAGAAATCAACCACCACCACACCACAGCCCGCACAGGTGAGTGTTTACTATGTTTTTATTTTGATGGAATTACTCAATTATGTTCATTATTAATTTTAAAACTCATTTACTTCAGAAGAATTGAGAAAATCCGGGGGCCGGGGGTCTAAAACTTGAAATACCGCCGGATGGCCGTGCCGATCATTCCAACACTACCGGGGAGATGAAAGTGACTTGTCAGAACTGACGGAATCCAAATCGGATGTCCGGTTTGAGCTCGGCGCTCAAAGTTCAGTTTTAAAATACACTTAGTTTAAATGAACTATCAGGTCGGGTCCGGGGGTCTAAAATTGGAAATACCGGTCGGACGGCAGTGCCGATCATTCCAACGCGACCGGGGAGATGAAAGTGACTTGTCAGAACTGACGGAATCCAAATCGGATGTCCGGTTTGAGCTCGGCGCTCAAAGTTCAGTTTTAAAATACACTTAGTTTAAATGAACTACCAGGTCGGGTCCGGGGGTCTAAAATTGGAAATACCGGTCGGACGGCCGTGCCGATCATTCCAACACGACCGGGGAGATGAAAGTGACTTGTCAGAACTGACGGAATCCAAATCGGATGTCCGGTTTGAGCTCGGCGCTCAAAGTTCAGTTTTAAAATACACTTAGTTTAAATGAACTACCAGGTCGGGTCCGGGGGTCTAAAATTGGAAATACCGGTCGGACGGCCGTGCCGATCATTCCAACGCGACCGGGGAGATGAAAGTGACTTGTCAGAACTGACGGAATCCAAATCGGATGCCGGTTTGAGCTCGGCGCTCAAAGTTCAGTTTTAAAATACACTTAGTTTAAATGAACTACCAGGTCGGGTCCGGGGGTCTAAAATTGGAAATACCGGTCGGACGGCCGTGCCGATCATTCCAACACGACCGGGGAGATGAAAGTGACTTGTCAGAACTGACGGAATCCAAATCGGATGTCCGGTTTGAGCTCGGCGCTCAAAGTTCAGTTTTAAAATACACTTAGTTTAAATGAACTACCAGGTCGGGTCCGGGGGTCTAAAATTGGAAATACCGGTCGGACGGCCGTGCCGATCATTCCAACACGACCGGGGAGATGAAAGTGACTTGTCAGAACTGACGGAATCCAAATCGGATGTCCGGTTTGAGCTCGGCGCTCAAAGTTCAGTTTTAAAATACACTTAGTTTAAATGAACTATCAGGTCGGGTCCGGGGGTCTAAAATTGGAAATACCGGTCGGACGGCCGTGCCGATCATTCCAACGCGACCGGGGAGATGAAAGTGACTTGTCAGAACTGACGGAATCCAAATCGGATGCCCGGTTTGAGCTCGGCGCTCAAAGTTCAGTTTTAAAATACACTTAGTTTAAATGAACTACCAGGTCGGGTCCGGGGGTCTAAAATTGGAAATACCGGTCGGACGGCCGTGCCGATCATTCCAACACGACCGGGGAGATGAAAGTGACTTGTCAGAACTGACGGAATCCAAATCGGATGTCCGGTTTGAGCTCGGCGCTCAAAGTTCAGTTTTAAAATACACTTAGTTTAAATGAACTATCAGGTCGGGTCCGGGGGTCTAAAATTGGAAATACCAGTCGGACGGCCGTGCCGATCATTCCAACGCGACCGGGGAGATGAAAGTGACTTGTCAGAACTGACGGAATCCAAATCGGATGCCCGGTTTGAGCTCGGCGCTCAAAGTTCAGTTTTAAAATACACTTAGTTTAAATGAACTACCAGGTCGGGTCCGGGGGTCTAAAATTGAAATACCGGTCGGACGGCCGTGCCGATCATTCCAACACGACCGGGGAGATGAAAGTGACTTGTCAGAACTGACGGAATCCAAATCGGATGTCCGGTTTGAGCTCGGCGCTCAAAGTTCAGTTTTAAAATACACTTAGTTTAAATGAACTACCAGGTCGGGTCCGGGGGTCTAAAATTGAAATACAGGTCGGACGGCCGTGCCGATCATTCCAACGCGACCGGGGAGATGAAAGTGACTTGTCAGAACTGACGGAATCCAAATCGGATGTCCGGTTTGAGCTCGGCGCTCAAAGTTCAGTTTTAAAATACACTTAGTTTAAATGAACTACCAGGTCGGGTCCGGGGGTCTAAAATTGGAAATACCGGTCGGACGGCCGTGCCGATCATTCCAACACGACCGGGGAGATGAAAGTGACTTGTCAGAACTGACGGAATCCAAATCGGATGTCCGGTTTGAGCTCGGCGCTCAAAGTTCAGTTTTAAAATACACTTAGTTTAAATGAACTACCAGGTCGGGTCCGGGGGTCTAAAATTGGAAATACCGGTCGGACGGCCGTGCCGATCATTCCAACACGACCGGGGAGATGAAAGTGACTTGTCAGAACTGACGGAATCCAAATCGGATGTCCGGTTTGAGCTCGGCGCTCAAAGTTCAGTTTTAAAATACACTTAGTTTAAATGAACTACCAGGTCGGGTCCGGGGGTCTAAAATTGGAAATACCGGTCGGACGGCCGTGCCGATCATTCCAACGCGACCGGGGAGATGAAAGTGACTTGTCAGAACTGACGGAATCCAAATCGGATGCCCGGTTTGAGCTCGGCGCTCAAAGTTCAGTTTTAAAATACACTTAGTTTAAATGAACTACCAGGTCGGGTCCGGGGGTCTAAAATTGGAAATACCGGTCGGACGGCCGTGCCGATCATTCCAACACGACCGGGGAGATGAAAGTGACTTGTCAGAACTGACGGAATCCAAATCGGATGTCCGGTTTGAGCTCGGCGCTCAAAGTTCAGTTTTAAAATACACTTAGTTTAAATGAACTATCAGGTCGGGTCCGGGGGTCTAAAATTGGAAATACCGGTCGGACGGCCGTGCCGATCATTCCAACGCGACCGGGGAGATGAAAGTGACTTGTCAGAACTGACGGAATCCAAATCGGATGCCCGGTTTGAGCTCGGCGCTCAAAGTTCAGTTTTAAAATACACTTAGTTTAAATGAACTACCAGGTCGGGTCCGGGGGTCTAAAATTGGAAATACCGGTCGGACGGCCGTGCCGATCATTCCAACACGACCGGGGAGATGAAAGTGACTTGTCAGAACTGACGGAATCCAAATCGGATGTCCGGTTTGAGCTCGGCGCTCAAAGTTCAGTTTTAAAATACACTTAGTTTAAATGAACTACCAGGTCGGGTCCGGGGGTCTAAAATTGAAATACCGGTCGGACGGCCGTGCCGATCATTCCAACGCGACCGGGGAGATGAAAGTGACTTGTCAGAACTGACGGAATCCAAATCGGATGCCCGGTTTGAGCTCGGCGCTCAAAGTTCAGTTTTAAAATACACTTAGTTTAAATGAACTACCAGGTCGGGTCCGGGGGTCTAAAATTGGAAATACCGGTCGGACGGCCGTGCCGATCATTCCAACACGACCGGGGAGATGAAAGTGACTTGTCAGAACTGACGGAATCCAAATCGGATGTCCGGTTTGAGCTCGGCGCTCAAAGTTCAGTTTTAAAATACACTTAGTTTAAATGAACTACCAGGTCGGGTCCGGGGGTCTAAAATTGAAATACCGGTCGGACGGCCGTGCCGATCATTCCAACGCGACCGGGGAGATGAAAGTGACTTGTCAGAACTGACGGAATCCAAATCGGATGCCCGGTTTGAGCTCGGCGCTCAAAGTTCAGTTTTAAAATACACTTAGTTTAAATGAACTACCAGGTCGGGTCCGGGGGTCTAAAATTGGAAATACCGGTCGGACGGCCGTGCCGATCATTCCAACACGACCGGGGAGATGAAAGTGACTTGTCAGAACTGACGGAATCCAAATCGGATGTCCGGTTTGAGCTCGGCGCTCAAAGTTCAGTTTTAAAATACACTTAGTTTAAATGAACTATCAGGTCGGGTCCGGGGGTCTAAAATTGGAAATACCGGTCGGACGGCCGTGCCGATCATTCCAACGCGACCGGGGAGATGAAAGTGACTTGTCAGAACTGACGGAATCCAAATCGGATGTCCGGTTTGAGCTCGGCGCTCAAAGTTCAGTTTTAAAATACACTTAGTTTAAATGAACTACCAGGTCGGGTCCGGGGGTCTAAAATTGGAAATACCGGTCGGACGGCCGTGCCGATCATTCCAACACGACCGGGGAGATGAAAGTGACTTGTCAGAACTGACGGAATCCAAATCGGATGCCCGGTTTGAGCTCGGCGCTCAAAGTTCAGTTTTAAAATACACTTAGTTTAAATGAACTACCAGGTCGGGTCCGGGGGTCTAAAATTGGAAATACCGGTCGGACGGCCGTGCCGATCATTCCAACCGACCGGGGAGATGAAAGTGACTTGTCAGAACTGACGGAATCCAAATCGGATGTCCGGTTTGAGCTCGGCGCTCAAAGTTCAGTTTTAAAATACACTTAGCTTAAATGAACTACCAGGTCGGGTCCGGGGGTCTAAAATTGGAAATACCGGTCGGACGGCCGTGCCGATCATTCCAACACGACCGGGGAGATGAAAGTGACTTGTCAGAACTGACGGAATCCAAATCGGATGTCCGGTTTGAGCTCGGCGCTCAAAGTTCAGTTTTAAAATACACTTAGTTTAAATGAACTACCAGGTCGGGTCCGGGGGTCTAAAATTGGAAATACCGGTCGGACGGCCGTGCCGATCATTCCAACACGACCGGGGAGATGAAAGTGACTTGTCAGAACTGACGGAATCCAAATCGGATGTCCGGTTTGAGCTCGGCGCTCAAAGTTCAGTTTTAAAATACACTTAGTTTAAATGAACTACCAGGTCGGGTCCGGGGGTCTAAAATTGGAAATACCGGTCGGACGGCCGTGCCGATCATTCCAACACGACCGGGGAGATGAAAGTGACTTGTCAGAACTGACGGAATCCAAATCGGATGTCCGGTTTGAGCTCGGCGCTCAAAGTTCAGTTTTAAAATACACTTAGTTTAAATGAACTACAGGTCGGGTCCGGGGGTCTAAAATTGGAAATACCGGTCGGACGGCCGTGCCGATCATTCCAACGCGACCGGGGAGATGAAAGTGACTTGTCAGAACTGACGGAATCCAAATCGGATGTCCGGTTTGAGCTCGGCGCTCAAAGTTCAGTTTTAAAATACACTTAGTTTAAATGAACTACCAGGTCGGGTCCGGGGGTCTAAAATTGGAAATACCGGTCGGACGGCCGTGCCGATCATTCCAACGCGACCGGGGAGATGAAAGTGACTTGTCAGAACTGACGGAATCCAAATCGGATGCCCGGTTTGAGCTCGGCGCTCAAAGTTCAGTTTTAAAATACACTTAGTTTAAATGAACTACCAGGTCGGGTCCGGGGGTCTAAAATTGGAAATACCGGTCGGACGGCCGTGCCGATCATTCCAACACGACCGGGGAGATGAAAGTGACTTGTCAGAACTGACGGAATCCAAATCGGATGTCCGGTTTGAGCTCGGCGCTCAAAGTTCAGTTTTAAAATACACTTAGTTTAAATGAACTACCAGGTCGGGTCCGGGGGTCTAAAATTGGAAATACCGGTCGGACGGCCGTGCCGATCATTCCAACACGACCGGGGAGATGAAAGTGACTTGTCAGAACTGACGGAATCCAAATCGGATGCCGGTTTGAGCTCGGCGCTCAAAGTTCAGTTTTAAAATACACTTAGTTTAAATGAACTACCAGGTCGGGTCCGGGGGTCTAAAATTGAAATACCGGTCGGACGGCCGTGCCGATCATTCCAACACGACCGGGGAGATGAAAGTGACTTGTCAGAACTGACGGAATCCAAATCGGATGTCCGGTTTGAGCTCGGCGCTCAAAGTTCAGTTTTAAAATACACTTAGTTTAAATGAACTACCAGGTCGGGTCCGGGGGTCTAAAATTGGAAATACCGGTCGGACGGCCGTGCCGATCATTCCAACGCGACCGGGGAGATGAAAGTGACTTGTCAGAACTGACGGAATCCAAATCGGATGTCCGGTTTGAGCTCGGCGCTCAAAGTTCAGTTTTAAAATACACTTAGTTTAAATGAACTACCAGGTCGGGTCCGGGGGTCTAAAATTGGAAATACCGGTCGGACGGCCGTGCCGATCATTCCAACACGACCGGGGAGATGAAAGTGACTTGTCAGAACTGACGGAATCCAAATCGGATGTCCGGTTTGAGCTCGGCGCTCAAAGTTCAGTTTTAAAATACACTTAGTTTAAATGAACTACCAGGTCGGGTCCGGGGGTCTAAAATTGAAATACCGGTCGGACGGCCGTGCCGATCATTCCAACACGACCGGGGAGATGAAAGTGACTTGTCAGAACTGACGGAATCCAAATCGGATGTCCGGTTTGAGCTCGGCGCTCAAAGTTCAGTTTTAAAATACACTTAGTTTAAATGAACTACCAGGTCGGGTCCGGGGGTCTAAAATTGGAAATACCGGTCGGACGGCCGTGCCGATCATTCCAACACGACCGGGGAGATGAAAGTGACTTGTCAGAACTGACGGAATCCAAATCGGATGCCGGTTTGAGCTCGGCGCTCAAAGTTCAGTTTTAAAATACACTTAGTTTAAATGAACTACCAGGTCGGGTCCGGGGGTCTAAAATTGGAAATACCGGTCGGACGGCCGTGCCGATCATTCCAACGCGACCGGGGAGATGAAAGTGACTTGTCAGAACTGACGGAATCCAAATCGGATGCCCGGTTTGAGCTCGGCGCTCAAAGTTCAGTTTTAAAATACACTTAGTTTAAATGAACTACCAGGTCGGGTCCGGGGGTCTAAAATTGGAAATACCGGTCGGACGGCCGTGCCGATCATTCCAACACGACCGGGGAGATGAAAGTGACTTGTCAGAACTGACGGAATCCAAATCGGATGTCCGGTTTGAGCTCGGCGCTCAAAGTTCAGTTTTAAAATACACTTAGTTTAAATGAACTACCAGGTCGGGTCCGGGGGTCTAAAATTGAAATACCGGTCGGACGGCCGTGCCGATCATTCCAACGCGACCGGGGAGATGAAAGTGACTTGTCAGAACTGACGGAATCCAAATCGGATGCCCGGTTTGAGCTCGGCGCTCAAAGTTCAGTTTTAAAATACACTTAGTTTAAATGAACTACCAGGTCGGGTCCGGGGGTCTAAAATTGAAATACCGGTCGGACGGCCGTGCCGATCATTCCAACACGACCGGGGAGATGAAAGTGACTTGTCAGAACTGACGGAATCCAAATCGGATGTCCGGTTTGAGCTCGGCGCTCAAAGTTCAGTTTTAAAATACACTTAGTTTAAATGAACTACCAGGTCGGGTCCGGGGGTCTAAAATTGAAATACCGGTCGGACGGCCGTGCCGATCATTCCAACGCGACCGGGGAGATGAAAGTGACTTGTCAGAACTGACGGAATCCAAATCGGATGTCCGGTTTGAGCTCGGCGCTCAAAGTTCAGTTTTAAAATACACTTAGTTTAAATGAACTACCAGGTCGGGTCCGGGGGTCTAAAATTGGAAATACCGGTCGGACGGCCGTGCCGATCATTCCAACGCGACCGGGGAGATGAAAGTGACTTGTCAGAACTGACGGAATCCAAATCGGATGCCCGGTTTGAGCTCGGCGCTCAAAGTTCAGTTTTAAAATACACTTAGTTTAAATGAACTACCAGGTCGGGTCCGGGGGTCTAAAATTGGAAATACCGGTCGGACGGCCGTGCCGATCATTCCAACGCGACCGGGGAGATGAAAGTGACTTGTCAGAACTGACGGAATCCAAATCGGATGCCCGGTTTGAGCTCGGCGCTCAAAGTTCAGTTTTAAAATACACTTAGTTTAAATGAACTACCAGGTCGGGTCCGGGGGTCTAAAATTGGAAATACCGGTCGGACGGCCGTGCCGATCATTCCAACACGACCGGGGAGATGAAAGTGACTTGTCAGAACTGACGGAATCCAAATCGGATGTCCGGTTTGAGCTCGGCGCTCAAAGTTCAGTTTTAAAATACACTTAGTTTAAATGAACTACCAGGTCGGGTCCGGGGGTCTAAAATTGGAAATACCGGTCGGACGGCCGTGCCGATCATTCCAACGCGACCGGGGAGATGAAAGTGACTTGTCAGAACTGACGGAATCCAAATCGGATGTCCGGTTTGAGCTCGGCGCTCAAAGTTCAGTTTTAAAATACACTTAGTTTAAATGAACTACCAGGTCGGGTCCGGGGGTCTAAAATTGGAAATACCGGTCGGACGGCCGTGCCGATCATTCCAACACGACCGGGGAGATGAAAGTGACTTGTCAGAACTGACGGAATCCAAATCGGATGTCCGGTTTGAGCTCGGCGCTCAAAGTTCAGTTTTAAAATACACTTAGTTTAAATGAACTACCAGGTCGGGTCCGGGGGTCTAAAATTGAAATACCGGTCGGACGGCCGTGCCGATCATTCCAACACGACCGGGGAGATGAAAGTGACTTGTCAGAACTGACGGAATCCAAATCGGATGCCGGTTTGAGCTCGGCGCTCAAAGTTCAGTTTTAAAATACACTTAGTTTAAATGAACTACCAGGTCGGGTCCGGGGGTCTAAAATTGGAAATACCGGTCGGACGGCCGTGCCGATCATTCCAACACGACCGGGGAGATGAAAGTGACTTGTCAGAACTGACGGAATCCAAATCGGATGCCCGGTTTGAGCTCGGCGCTCAAAGTTCAGTTTTAAAATACACTTAGTTTAAATGAACTACCAGGTCGGGTCCGGGGGTCTAAAATTGGAAATACCGGTCGGACGGCCGTGCCGATCATTCCAACACGACCGGGGAGATGAAAGTGACTTGTCAGAACTGACGGAATCCAAATCGGATGTCCGGTTTGAGCTCGGCGCTCAAAGTTCAGTTTTAAAATACACTTAGTTTAAATGAACTACCAGGTCGGGTCCGGGGGTCTAAAATTGGAAATACCGGTCGGACGGCCGTGCCGATCATTCCAACGCGACCGGGGAGATGAAAGTGACTTGTCAGAACTGACGGAATCCAAATCGGATGCCCGGTTTGAGCTCGGCGCTCAAAGTTCAGTTTTAAAATACACTTAGTTTAAATGAACTACCAGGTCGGGTCCGGGGGTCTAAAATTGGAAATACCGGTCGGACGGCCGTGCCGATCATTCCAACGCGACCGGGGAGATGAAAGTGACTTGTCAGAACTGACGGAATCCAAATCGGATGCCCGGTTTGAGCTCGGCGCTCAAAGTTCAGTTTTAAAATACACTTAGTTTAAATGAACTACCAGGTCGGGTCCGGGGGTCTAAAATTGGAAATACCGGTCGGACGGCCGTGCCGATCATTCCAACGCGACCGGGGAGATGAAAGTGACTTGTCAGAACTGACGGAATCCAAATCGGATGCCCGGTTTGAGCTCGGCGCTCAAAGTTCAGTTTTAAAATACACTTAGTTTAAATGAACTACCAGGTCGGGTCCGGGGGTCTAAAATTGAAATACCGGTCGGACGGCCGTGCCGATCATTCCAACGCGACCGGGGAGATGAAAGTGACTTGTCAGAACTGACGGAATCCAAATCGGATGCCCGGTTTGAGCTCGGCGCTCAAAGTTCAGTTTTAAAATACACTTAGTTTAAATGAACTACCAGGTCGGGTCCGGGGGTCTAAAATTGAAATACCGGTCGGACGGCCGTGCCGATCATTCCAACACGACCGGGGAGATGAAAGTGACTTGTCAGAACTGACGGAATCCAAATCGGATGCCCGGTTTGAGCTCGGCGCTCAAAGTTCAGTTTTAAAATACACTTAGTTTAAATGAACTACCAGGTCGGGTCCGGGGGTCTAAAATTGGAAATACCGGTCGGACGGCCGTGCCGATCATTCCAACACGACCGGGGAGATGAAAGTGACTTGTCAGAACTGACGGAATCCAAATCGGATGCCCGGTTTGAGCTCGGCGCTCAAAGTTCAGTTTTAAAATACACTTAGTTTAAATGAACTACCAGGTCGGGTCCGGGGGTCTAAAATTGGAAATACCGGTCGGACGGCCGTGCCGATCATTCCAACGCGACCGGGGAGATGAAAGTGACTTGTCAGAACTGACGGAATCCAAATCGGATGCCCGGTTTGAGCTCGGCGCTCAAAGTTCAGTTTTAAAATACACTTAGTTTAAATGAACTACCAGGTCGGGTCCGGGGGTCTAAAATTGAAATACCGGTCGGACGGCCGTGCCGATCATTCCAACGCGACCGGGGAGATGAAAGTGACTTGTCAGAACTGACGGAATCCAAATCGGATGCCCGGTTTGAGCTCGGCGCTCAAAGTTCAGTTTTAAAATACACTTAGTTTAAATGAACTACCAGGTCGGGTCCGGGGGTCTAAAATTGGAAATACCGGTCGGACGGCCGTGCCGATCATTCCAACACGACCGGGGAGATGAAAGTGACTTGTCAGAACTGACGGAATCCAAATCGGATGCCCGGTTTGAGCTCGGCGCTCAAAGTTCAGTTTTAAAATACACTTAGTTTAAATGAACTACCAGGTCGGGTCCGGGGGTCTAAAATTGGAAATACCGGTCGGACGGCCGTGCCGATCATTCCAACACGACCGGGGAGATGAAAGTGACTTGTCAGAACTGACGGAATCCAAATCGGATGCCCGGTTTGAGCTCGGCGCTCAAAGTTCAGTTTTAAAATACACTTAGTTTAAATGAACTACCAGGTCGGGTCCGGGGGTCTAAAATTGGAAATACCGGTCGGACGGCCGTGCCGATCATTCCAACGCGACCGGGGAGATGAAAGTGACTTGTCAGAACTGACGGAATCCAAATCGGATGCCCGGTTTGAGCTCGGCGCTCAAAGTTCAGTTTTAAAATACACTTAGTTTAAATGAACTACCAGGTCGGGTCCGGGGGTCTAAAATTGGAAATACCGGTCGGACGGCCGTGCCGATCATTCCAACACGACCGGGGAGATGAAAGTGACTTGTCAGAACTGACGGAATCCAAATCGGATGTCCGGTTTGAGCTCGGCGCTCAAAGTTCAGTTTTAAAATACACTTAGTTTAAATGAACTACCAGGTCGGGTCCGGGGGTCTAAAATTGGAAATACCGGTCGGACGGCCGTGCCGATCATTCCAACGCGACCGGGGAGATGAAAGTGACTTGTCAGAACTGACGGAATCCAAATCGGATGCCCGGTTTGAGCTCGGCGCTCAAAGTTCAGTTTTAAAATACACTTAGTTTAAATGAACTACCAGGTCGGGTCCGGGGGTCTAAAATTGGAAATACCGGTCGGACGGCCGTGCCGATCATTCCAACACGACCGGGGAGATGAAAGTGACTTGTCAGAACTGACGGAATCCAAATCGGATGCCCGGTTTGAGCTCGGCGCTCAAAGTTCAGTTTTAAAATACACTTAGTTTAAATGAACTACCAGGTCGGGTCCGGGGGTCTAAAATTGGAAATACCGGTCGGACGGCCGTGCCGATCATTCCAACACGACCGGGGAGATGAAAGTGACTTGTCAGAACTGACGGAATCCAAATCGGATGTCCGGTTTGAGCTCGGCGCTCAAAGTTCAGTTTTAAAATACACTTAGTTTAAATGAACTACCAGGTCGGGTCCGGGGGTCTAAAATTGAAATACCGGTCGGACGGCCGTGCCGATCATTCCAACGCGACCGGGGAGATGAAAGTGACTTGTCAGAACTGACGGAATCCAAATCGGATGCCCGGTTTGAGCTCGGCGCTCAAAGTTCAGTTTTAAAATACACTTAGTTTAAATGAACTACCAGGTCGGGTCCGGGGGTCTAAAATTGGAAATACCGGTCGGACGGCCGTGCCGATCATTCCAACACGACCGGGGAGATGAAAGTGACTTGTCAGAACTGACGGAATCCAAATCGGATGCCCGGTTTGAGCTCGGCGCTCAAAGTTCAGTTTTAAAATACACTTAGTTTAAATGAACTACCAGGTCGGGTCCGGGGGTCTAAAATTGGAAATACCGGTCGGACGGCCGTGCCGATCATTCCAACACGACCGGGGAGATGAAAGTGACTTGTCAGAACTGACGGAATCCAAATCGGATGTCCGGTTTGAGCTCGGCGCTCAAAGTTCAGTTTTAAAATACACTTAGTTTAAATGAACTACCAGGTCGGGTCCGGGGGTCTAAAATTGGAAATACCGGTCGGACGGCCGTGCCGATCATTCCAACGCGACCGGGGAGATGAAAGTGACTTGTCAGAACTGACGGAATCCAAATCGGATGCCCGGTTTGAGCTCGGCGCTCAAAGTTCAGTTTTAAAATACACTTAGTTTAAATGAACTACCAGGTCGGGTCCGGGGGTCTAAAATTGGAAATACCGGTCGGACGGCCGTGCCGATCATTCCAACACGACCGGGGAGATGAAAGTGACTTGTCAGAACTGACGGAATCCAAATCGGATGTCCGGTTTGAGCTCGGCGCTCAAAGTTCAGTTTTAAAATACACTTAGTTTAAATGAACTACAGGTCGGGTCCGGGGGTCTAAAATTGGAAATACCGGTCGGACGGCCGTGCCGATCATTCCAACGCGACCGGGGAGATGAAAGTGACTTGTCAGAACTGACGGAATCCAAATCGGATGCCCGGTTTGAGCTCGGCGCTCAAAGTTCAGTTTTAAAATACACTTAGTTTAAATGAACTACCAGGTCGGGTCCGGGGGTCTAAAATTGGAAATACCGGTCGGACGGCCGTGCCGATCATTCCAACGCGACCGGGGAGATGAAAGTGACTTGTCAGAACTGACGGAATCCAAATCGGATGCCCGGTTTGAGCTCGGCGCTCAAAGTTCAGTTTTAAAATACACTTAGTTTAAATGAACTACCAGGTCGGGTCCGGGGGTCTAAAATTGGAAATACCGGTCGGACGGCCGTGCCGATCATTCCAACACGACCGGGGAGATGAAAGTGACTTGTCAGAACTGACGGAATCCAAATCGGATGTCCGGTTTGAGCTCGGCGCTCAAAGTTCAGTTTTAAAATACACTTAGTTTAAATGAACTATCAGGTCGGGTCCGGGGGTCTAAAATTGGAAATACCGGTCGGACGGCCGTGCCGATCATTCCAACGCGACCGGGGAGATGAAAGTGACTTGTCAGAACTGACGGAATCCAAATCGGATGCCCGGTTTGAGCTCGGCGCTCAAAGTTCAGTTTTAAAATACACTTAGTTTAAATGAACTACCAGGTCGGGTCCGGGGGTCTAAAATTGGAAATACCGGTCGGACGGCCGTGCCGATCATTCCAACACGACCGGGGAGATGAAAGTGACTTGTCAGAACTGACGGAATCCAAATCGGATGTCCGGTTTGAGCTCGGCGCTCAAAGTTCAGTTTTAAAATACACTTAGTTTAAATGAACTACCAGGTCGGGTCCGGGGGTCTAAAATTGGAAATACCGGTCGGACGGCCGTGCCGATCATTCCAACGCGACCGGGGAGATGAAAGTGACTTGTCAGAACTGACGGAATCCAAATCGGATGCCCGGTTTGAGCTCGGCGCTCAAAGTTCAGTTTTAAAATACACTTAGTTTAAATGAACTACCAGGTCGGGTCCGGGGGTCTAAAATTGGAAATACCGGTCGGACGGCCGTGCCGATCATTCCAACACGACCGGGGAGATGAAAGTGACTTGTCAGAACTGACGGAATCCAAATCGGATGTCCGGTTTGAGCTCGGCGCTCAAAGTTCAGTTTTAAAATACACTTAGTTTAAATGAACTACCAGGTCGGGTCCGGGGGTCTAAAATTGGAAATACCGGTCGGACGGCCGTGCCGATCATTCCAACGCGACCGGGGAGATGAAAGTGACTTGTCAGAACTGACGGAATCCAAATCGGATGTCCGGTTTGAGCTCGGCGCTCAAAGTTCAGTTTTAAAATACACTTAGTTTAAATGAACTACCAGGTCGGGTCCGGGGGTCTAAAATTAGAAATACCCGTCGGACGGCCGTGCCGATCATTCCAACACGACCGGGGAGATGAAAGTGACTTGTCAGAACTGACGGAATCCAAATCGGATGTCCGGTTTGAGCTCGGCGCTCAAAGTTCAGTTTTAAAATACACTTAGTTTAAATGAACTACCAGGTCGGGTCCGGGGGTCTAAAATTAGAAATACCGGTCGGACGGCCGTGCCGATCATTCCAACACGACCGGGGAGATGAAAGTGACTTGTCAGAACTGACGGAATCCAAATCGGATGTCCGGTTTGAGCTCGGCGCTCAAAGTTCAGTTTTAAAATACACTTAGTTTAAATGAACTACCAGGTCGGGTCCGGGGGTCTAAAATTGGAAATACCGGTCGGACGGCCGTGCCGATCATTCCAACACGACCGGGGAGATGAAAGTGACTTGTCAGAACTGACGGAATCCAAATCGGATGTCCGGTTTGAGCTCGGCGCTCAAAGTTCAGTTTTAAAATACACTTAGTTTAAATGAACTATCAGGTCGGGTCCGGGGGTCTAAAATTGGAAATACCGGTCGGACGGCCGTGCCGATCATTCCAACGCGACCGGGGAGATGAAAGTGACTTGTCAGAACTGACGGAATCCAAATCGGATGCCCGGTTTGAGCTCGGCGCTCAAAGTTCAGTTTTAAAATACACTTAGTTTAAATGAACTACCAGGTCGGGTCCGGGGGTCTAAAATTGGAAATAA